>CM071569.1:261855111-262225111 GCA_036426205.1 Ascaphus truei | reverse complement strand
CTATGTATTATATTGGATATCTTTTAATATTCTCTTTAAATGACCATGGATTAACCATCCGTGTTTATTTATAAATGATTTGTATTTATTGGACCTTCCTAATGCAAAAAGAAATGATTTTATATTTATAGCTGCTGAAGAGATGCTTGGGTGCAGAGGTATGCAATGGAGACTGCTGTTCCTTTAACACTGCAAACACAACATAAAAGAAAAAGAGAAATCAGTAACACAGTTTTACTCCAGCCGTATATAAGCTGATACACACCCCCAAAGTATTATTATATAGATATATATATAGATCGATTATATTATAGATATATAGAATATATATATAGATATATTATATATATATATATATAGATATATATATATATATTATACAGAGTTCAGAAGGCACTCAAGGTAGGTTGCTTGTCCCATAAAAAATAAATAAAAAACAGTGGTCCTTACCAGGCAGACCAGAGAATCCAAGACCACGCAGCAAGAAAGGGAGACAGTTACTAATATTAATGTCCAAAGATGTATTAAAGAGAGGCAATTGGGTGGAATGTGCCTATCTTTTAATACAATGTTGGACATTATATTGAGTGCTGGTCTCCTTTCTGCGCGTGGTGATTGGATTCTCTCCGGTCTGACGGGGAAGGAAAAAAAGTGGGGGGAAGAGAGAGATGAGAGGAGAGAGAGAGATTTGAGAGAGAGAGAGCTAGAGGAGAGAGAGAGCGATATGAGAAGAGAGATATAGAGGATAGAATAACACAGGTAGAGGGACAGGGGCGATATAGATTATATATAGAGAGATAGATAGAGATATTATATAGATACTATAGATATATATATTTTATATATATAGCTAACTGGTACATGGATTGTTTGTTTAAAAAAATGAGGAGCGAGAGAGAAGAGAATCATGCCCTATAAATATATTTAAAAATTATAAAGAATCATTGCCCATAAAAATATTGCTGCGTGGTCTGGATCTCTGGTCTGCCTGGAATGAACACTGTTATATATATTATATATATATATATATATATATATATACAGTAATTACAGGTGCATAGATATATATATATATTAATATATATTATCATATATATATATATATATAGCAACTGTCAATTTTATTATTTAAAAAAAAAAAGAGAGCGGAGAGGAGGAAGAGAATCATGACCCTATAAATATAACAGTGGTACTCTTAGCACAAAAGTTAAGGAACAAGATTTTCTTTAAAATGACGGGGATTTATTTGCCCCCAAAGGTACTCCAGTTTGGTCTTGGTATGTAGAGTAAATATTCATTGCCGTCAAAGACTAATTCAAAGCATGTTGAATATCTGGGGCCAGTGTCTTACATATAGTTTATAATATCGATATTCACGGGCTATCTGTTTAGTGTTAAAGTAAAGTCAATGTATTTGTTTATGGTGTTGAAATTAAAATGTATTTGCTAACGTGGAAAGATTGGAGTGGGGGGCAGAGGAATGGAGTAGTAATGGGGAGGGGGCAGAGTATAATATATTATATAGAGTATACATATATATATATATATATATATATATACCCAACAGTCCAAAAAATAAATCCTTACTGTATTCTCGGGGTTTCTGGTAGGGAAGGCCTCTTGTTCTCATGGGTCAGCATCCTTGTGTGCTATGGACACTGTCACGTTGTGCCATCGCCACAAACCAGGGTCGACCGCAGAGGCTGAGGGGTGGTTTGTAAAAGCACCGACCTTAGACCGCGCAGGCTGATCCGGATTGCGAAGTTCGTAGTCATACGTAGCAGGTTCAGGATTGGAGAAGAGCATCTCGTTGTAAAGCCAGGGTCAGGACAGGAGCGTCAGAATAAACATTGTCCAAGTAGGAGTCGGCAACAGGGAGTCAGGAAAGCCCGCTTCAGCTTAGGAGCGCGGGGTGTGGCCTCTGCCGCTGCGGCGACCATGGCCCATGGTACTGGGCTCAGGAGGTGGAAGACAGACCAGATTACACCACGCCTAGCGCACGGTTTAACCAGTGCTACAGCGCAAGAGTCCTGAGCGGCTAGGGAATCCTCTTAGCAGCGCAGGAACCCGGACACGGCCTCTCAGATTAGGGAAGAGGTAGGCCCAGGAACAGGAACTGAAGATACAAAGGAAACCTCCGTTCAGTGCAGGAATCCAGGAGTGCAGGCATGAAGGGCGAAACCTCCGCTTCAGTGCAGGAATCCAGGAGGCGGAGGACGCCAGGGACGAACCTCTGCTTCAGCACAGGAGAACCGGAAGCTGAAGGACGCAGGAGGAACCTCGCTCAGCTCAGAAGAACAAGCGGGGCTGAAGGAAGCTGAAGGACGCAGGGCGGACTCCTTCGCACAGGAGAACAGCGGGGAGATTGAAGGAAGCTGAGAGCAGGAGAACCTCCGCTCAGCAGGAGAACAAGCAGGAGCTTGTGGCAGAACAGTGGTGACATCGAGTAAGGACTATGCTCGGCAGGGGCATTGTGGGAAAGCAGTACTTAAAGGCAGCGGGCCAATCCCAGCGGGGGTGGTGTGGTGTGAGGTACTGCTCCAATGAGTGAATTCAGTCAGGTTGCAGTGATAGGCCTGCACAGCTGCAGTAGATATCAGAGGAGTCTGTAGTGTATGCTTTGGTGAGTGAATCAGGCTTGCAGCAACATCAGGAGAGCTGTTCCAGAACGCCACCAGGTCTGCAAGGTAAGGCAACCAGTAAACCGCGGAGCGGATTCCTTACAGTACCCCCCCTTCACGCGAGACCTCCGGGCGAACATGAGCACTCATAGAGTTGGAGGACCGGGAATTGTTGCTGAACCGTCTAGGATTGGGGTTAGAGTCGTGGTCCAGAGACTCGTGGTTAGTCCTTAGTGTACCCCCACCCCCCGGTGAGAACTGCAGCCAGACAGGACCATCCATGGGTCTTGGGGACATTGAGTTGTTCCTAAAATTCTTTAGGTGGAAAGGGCATCCGTAAACGAGCAGTTCTTTGGTGAGTACAGTTCTAGGATATGAGATTGATGGAAGAAACATCCTTGGTACATGGCTCGCCTCGCAAAATGTCTTGGAAATCCAGGGCTGTGAAGAACCAGAGAGTTCCAGAGCAGAAACGGCAGAAGAACCCCCACTGAAAGCCCAGTCTTTAATAAAGGAACTGGAATCTAGGATCAGCGGCCCTGATAGTTGATCGAATACACCAGGAGGAACTTTGTAACAGAAAAAGTCTTGGCTGACCACTTCATGTTGGAATTTGCGAGGAATTTTTCCTCTAGAAGGCTCCCAGGTAATGGTTAGTAAGGGTATAGGCTGGTTGGAAGCATCTCCCGGTATTGGTATGGAAGGTGACAAGGCAAGCAGTAAACCAGGCATAGGGACCGAAATCTTGGGATACGTACAGAGTATTTCCAACTGAGAGGAAATAACAGTGCCAACCGAAAATTCCGAGGGACAAAACCATGGTTTAGCAGGAGCAGAGAAGCAAACAACAGTAGAGCTCTCCAATACTGGGAAATCTTCATTGGAAGATAGTATTGTCAGTGAATCAGGAATAGACCTTGGAATTTTCATATCAGTAGCTTGAGAAAAAGGCAGAGGCAGGGTAGTGGTGGGAGGGAAGCTAACATCAGAAGCTGAAGTCTATACCTCAGTGACAGGGACCTGAAAATCAACAAGCAGCAAGTATGAACTATGAAAACTCTTAATGACAGGCACCTTAGGAGTACAAGGAGTCTCTTCCGAAACTGCAATGGCCCTAACCACAGGGGTACCTAACCTGACAAAAACATGAATAGGTGTGTTTTCTAGTGCAAAATCTCTGATCACAGGACTCCTAACCGATAGTGAGGGTGTCTGGGTTTGATTAGAGAAAAAATCAGATGTATTGATAAGTGACTTAGAAACAATTACTGAAGTTCTAGATTTGCTGGACATGTGAGAAAAAATACCCTTTAAGACAGGAGCTTTAATTTCTTCCCAGAGTAACCCCATGTTTGCTGGGGCATATTTAGACACAGTACTGAGGGACTGGGTTTCAGCAAAGGCAGGACAGCTAAATAGCTCAGATTTAAACCCCAAGACTTGTAATATATGCATGGTGACCTTAGACAGTACTAAGGGAGTGACCACAGATATGCTGATCCCTGGAGAATTAGCCTGGACAGAGAAATCAGGGGGACCCCCAGTCAGGATACTCATTGTAGGAAGAGCTTCAGAATCAGAAGGAGAATCATTACCTCTCAGAGTCTCAAAACTAGTAAGACACAATTCAGTGAAAAGGGAAACAGTGTGCAGGCTTTTTACTAATCTATATGAAAAAGCGTCACTTTTGGGAGAAAACCGTGCGTCAGCAAACATTCCTGGGAACACAATATGAACCCCAGGAGGGACATACAGACTACTGTATGCTTTTAACCCTAAGCTTAAAGAGGAGGAGAACTTAGACAGTACACGGGGATTAATCATAACTGTACTGGTCTCTGAAGTAGGTATTTGGTAAGGAATGTCTGGAAAACCAGAAATTACTGCAGACTCCATAATGTGGGAACTATGCGCTGAAGCAGGGATCACCGCTTTGTGGGCGACAGGCTGGTTCAGTGAAATACCCGGGAGAAGGAACTCTGCAACCAAGCTTAGGGAAAAACCTGACTCCTGACTACATTTATCAGGAACCAGAACTTTAGCCGAAGTCTCCGGAGGCGAAACTGCGGAAACTTGAGCTGAAGCAGGGGATTTATAGCAAAGAATATCTAAGGACTCCGTGCGGTTATGGGAATCCCTCAATGCAACCTCTGCTGTCTGACTTGTGGACTCATTCTCTGAGGCTAAAACGAAGGCATTAACTTGGAGGCAGCAAGAATTTACAGGGGTTAATGCAGACAATGCCTGAGAGTAAAACATAGGTAATCTTCTCTCTGTATTAGGAGAGACCAGGAATCTCTCCTCTGGAGCTAGGGGCGTGACCATGGCTGACAGAGAACAGGGATTTACCAAAGGAGACTCAGAGAGCTGCCCCACAGGGGTTAATACAGAAATGACCCAAGGAACAGAACTTAGGGATTCTTTCTCTGAAGGGGAAAGCGCACAGGACTGCCTAGCAGAGATTAAAGCTGGAAAACCCTCAAGACCTGGAGTGACAGATTCGGAGTTAGAAATAGGGGAACTAGGGACTTATTCTCTGATAGTAGAACCTTAGTGTTGATTAGTGAAACATATGTATTCTCCAGGGGGACCTCACAGGACTGATCGGCAGGGTTAACGTAGACATATCATTGGTGTCAGGGAACCCGGCCATACAATCAGGGTAAGGATCCATGGTAGACCAGGGATACAGCTAAGCGGCAGCGAAGCTGGCGAGGGGAGGATCCTGTTCCTTTATGCAAATGTCCAATGTCATGGAAAGTATATGGAGTGTTTTTTGGGCATGAGCCAACATGAGGAGAGGGTCCTCTTGTGCTATATAAATGTCTAAGGACAAGGCCAGGGAAGAGAGTTCCTTTTGGGCGTCGTCCAGTTCCAAAGGGTACACATTCTCCCAGGTTAAAGGGTAACCAGGGAAGCAAATACAAGCGGCCAGCGATTGTTTTAAGTCCCGGAGGCGGTAAACCTTCATCATGAGATCATTACGGCATTTATTTTGCAAAGGGGTTAAACCTACAAACACAATCAGATCTTCAATCAGGGGTATTATCTCACATAGAAACTGGTATTCAGACTGGGACTGGTTTACAGGCCGGGACAGGCTTTCAGACAGAAACTTACCAACCCTCACCACAGGGCGGTCCGAGTTTGTGGGGCCGAGCATACTGTCACGGTTGTGCTCGCCACAAACCAGGGTCGGACCGCGAGGCTGAGGTGGGGTTGTAAAAGCACCGACCTTAGACCGCGCAGGCTGATCCGGATTGCGAAGTTCGTAGTCATACGTAGCAGGATCAGGATTGGAGAAGACAGCATCATCGTTGTACAAGCCAGGGTCAGGACAGGAGACGTCAGAATAAACATTGTCCAAGTAGGAGTTCGGCAACAGGGAGTCAGGAAAGCCCCGCTTCAGCTTAGGAGCGCGGGGGTGGCCTCTGCGCGTGCGGCGACCATGGCCCATGGTACTGGTCTCAGGAGGTGGAAGACAGACCAGATTTACACACCGCCTAGCTGCACGGTTAAACCAGTGCTACAGCGCAAGAGTCCTGAGCGGGCTGGGGAATCCTCTGTTTCAGCGCAGGAACCAGGACACGGCCTCTCTAGATTAGGGAAAGAGTAGGCCCCAGGAACCAGGAAGCTGTAGATACACAGGGAAACCTCCGCTTCAGTGCAGGAATCCAGGAGACTGAAGGGCGAAACCTCCGCTTCAGTGCAGGAATCCAGGAGGCTGAAGGACGCAGGGACGAAACATCTGCTTCAGCACAGGAGAACAGGAAGCTGAAGGACGCGGGGACGAAACATCTGCTTCAGCACAGGAGAACAGGAAGCTGAAGGACGCAGGACGGAACCTCCGCTTCAGCACAGAAGAACAAGCGGGAGCTTGAAGGAAGCTGAAGGACGCAGGGCAGAACCTCCGCTTCAGCACAGGCCAAGCGGGAGCTTGAAGGAAGCTGAAGGACGCAGGACGGAACCTCCGCTTCAGCACAGGAGAACAAGCAGGAGCTTGTGGCAGAACAGGTTGTGACATCCGGTAAGGACTATGCTCGGCAGGGAGCATTGTGGGAAAGCAGTACTTAAAGGCCAGCGGGCCAATCCCCAGCGGGGGTGTGAAGGTACTGCTCCAATGAGTGAATGCAAGTCTAGGTTGCAGTGATAGGCTGCACAGCTGCAGTAGATACCAGAGGGAGTGTGTATAGCTTTGGTGAGTGAATCCAGGCTGCAGCAAACATCAGGAGAGCTGTTCCAGAACTGCACCGGTCTGCAAGGTAAGGCAACCAGTAAACCGCGGAGCGGATTCCTTACAGACACTCTCTGTGTCCAGGTAGAGGGGTCTTGTCCCCTTGTCTTCTGAATGTAATCAAGGCCCTCTTTTCCTTAGGTCAGTCCCACTGTGGGCTAAGAAAATCTCTGCAGTCTTTATTTTCCTTGGTCAGCTCCCTTGTGAGCTAAGGAATCTCCTTCCTGTTTCTCAGAACAGGCTTTTTCTGACAGTCATAATCAGCCAGGTGGAGTCTGGTTGATTGCTGGTGTGCAATTAACCAGCACACTGCTGGATTAGAGGCAAGTTTTTCCAACAGTAAAAAGTCCCTGTTGCACTGCAACTAACAGTCCCATAACAAAATGATTTTAATTTCATGTTTTTGCTGTCCATGAAAATGTTACCCTTATGCATTTGGCTAAAGAAAAAGGCGACCTACAGTATAGCACAGCTAAAGTAAACAAAATAGGGCTTTAACAACATATACAGTACCATTTTGGACTTCTTCAAAATGTTATTGACTTGTTTGCCAAAAGAAACATATGGACAGTTTTAGGTCTCTGACAATCTTTTATGTTCTCACTTTTTCATCTTGTTCCAACCACTTGTGGTTCTTTTAACCTTTTCAATTACTTATAAACCAACACAGTTATGATTTGTACTTATGCTATGACTACAACATTGTGTGGTACAGGTACAGATGTAGGAAGACTTACTGTCGCCGTGACCGCGAGAGAGTTCGAGATGAAACCCCCTATGAAAATGACCCTGATTGGGTGACCTTTGTACAACAACAGGTGTTCATTCCATTTTCTTTTGTTTGCCAGACGTGCCTGCAATATGTTGCAATGTATTTCAGGGCCATCGGATAATGAAGAGGCTATCTTTCAGTGAAACATTGTTCCCGGCTACATCCTGACTTTTCACTTTTCTCTTCACCTGTTTTACCCTCCTTTACGAAGACACTCTTGTCCCTCTGGCTGTCAACCACGACTGAAACTCACTTTATCTTCCCCCTGTGATCATGCATCGCAATATGTCTGGAGGACATCAAACAACCATGTTGACTTTCTTCATCACTAGTGAATTATCTTCTATTTTAAAGCACAATCCAAGCAGACCATTTTTTTGACATAGCATTGAAGCAGGGGTTCTCCGAAGCTGAACCCATTAATTGCCGTACCAGGTACGCCATGCTCCCCAAGATACTTGCCTCTCCATATGGTGTGCCGGTATCTCAGCGCTGTTTAAAGGTCCTGGTCCAATAGGAAGAAGCACTGGATGACGTCACGGCTTCCTGTAGGCCCGAGGGATGTTGGAGCTTTGAACGCCGCCATTACATGAACCATGGCTAACCTAGCCAGAGACCCCCCGTTTCAATGCTATGTAAAAAAGAAACCTACGCTTGGACAGCTGCTTTAACACTGCTATATCTATTGGAAAATCTATTCTCTTGTCAATACTCACAGATATAATTGATGATGAATTTTTTTTCTCTGACACCTTTCTCAACCAGAGCTCAAAGTATATTTGGTCCAAGGCAAGGTACTGGTTTGGGTCCCCCCATTACTCTGCCTCCCCCCCATTACTCTGCCTCCCCCCCATTACTCTGCCCCCTCCCCATTACTCCATCCTCTGCCCCCACTCCAATCTTTCCACTTTATCATATACATTTTATTTCAACACCATAACAGAATACATTTACTTTAACACTAAATAGATGGCACGTGAAGTATCGATATTAGAAACTATATGTAAGACACTGGCCCCAGGATATTCAACATGCTGTGAATTAGTCTAATGACTGGCAAGGAATATTTACTCTACATACCAAGACGAAACTGGAGTAACTTGGGGTCAAATAAATCCCCGTCATTTTTAAAGAAAAATCTTGTTTCACTTAACTTTTGTGCTAATTACCAATGTTATATTTATAAGGCATGATTCTCTTCTCTCGCTCTCTTTTTTTTTTTTAAATAAATTTTTTGTCTCCCAACAGCTCCTTTGATCTCCCAAACCGTAACCTCTATGAGGGTTATATATATTGAAGACTGTGCACTGTTTAAGCTGGCACAAGTAATATTATATATATATATATATAGATATATATAATCAAAAATGAATAGAAGATACCACATTGTACCGCACTCAAATAAAGCTAAAGGATTTACTGGAAAAAATAAATAAATAATATATATTTACAGCCCAACTCCGTTATAGCACGGTCCTCGGGGGCCACCCGATCCGACCGCGCTATTACCGGGGTCGCGCTAATTTAAAAAAAAATGGCCGCGCGCCCGATCGGGTGGAGGGAGGAGGGAGGAAAGAGCTGGCCGGCAGCCCTACATGTCACCCAGCAGCCACCGTAACTTCCCCTAGTAGCCTCACTTCCCCCAGTAGTCCACACCGATCCCCCCACCCCACAGCTCCCGATCAACCCCCCTGCCAGCCCCGCTCTGACCGCCAGCTCCGCTCCGTCCCCCCGCCAGCTCCGCTCCGACCCCCACCTCCAGACCCGCTCCGCTAGCTCCGCTCTGACACCCCCCCTCCCGATGCCAGCTCCGCTCAGATCTCAGCAGCAGACACCAAAGGTAGGAAGGGGGAGTGGGAGGGGGTGAGTGTGGTGTGTGCTGTGTGTGCAGTGTGTTGTGTGTGCAGTGTTTTGTGAGAGTGTGCTGTGTGTGCTGTGAGTGTGTGCAGTGAGTGTGTGCAGTGTGCAGTGAGTGTGTGCAGTGTACAGTGTGCTGTGAGTGTATGCAGTGTGCTGTGAGTGTGTGCAGTGTTTGCTGGTGCTGTTAGTGTGTGTAGTGTGTAGTGTGCTGTGAGTGTGTGCAGTGTGCAGTGTGCAGTGTGCAGTGTGCAGTGTGCAGTGTGCAATTTTTTTTTTTTTTTTAATGTAAATTTATTAATTTATTTATTTTTAGTTCGGGGTCCATGCTCAAACCGCGTTATAGCGGATCGTGCTATAACGGGGTTGAGCTGTATACAGGCATACCCCGCATTAACGTACGCAATGGGACCGGAGCATGTATGTAAAGCGAAAATGTACTTAAAGTGAAGCAACTACCTTTCCCACTTATCGATGCATGTGACTGTACTGCAATCGTTATATACGTGCATAACTGATGTAAATAACGCATGTTAACAGGCTCTATAGTCTCCCTGCTTGCGCCAGCCTTCGGTACAGGTAGGGAGCCGGTATTGCTGTTCAGGACGTGATGACAGGCGCATGCGTGAGCTGCCGTTTGCCTATTGGGCGATATGTACTTACTCGCGAGTGTACTTAAGTGAGTGTACTTAAAGCGGGGTATGCCTGTATATATAATAATTATATATATATATATATATATATATATTATTTATAGTATTAATATATAGTCTATTTATTTATTTATTTAATATTAAGGTGCGCAAGAAAAATCAAAATAAGTCAATAGATAGGTCCCTAAATGCTTCCACAAAATTCCTTACCTCACACAAAATGAATAGAGGCCGCAAATAAACAAACCAATAAATCAAATATAAAATAATATAACCAGTGTATCAACGGAAGGTGTCCAAGATGGTAACAAAGTCCAAACTCCTTTCAATTCTATAGAGAATGAAGAAAAAGCCACAATAGTGAAGTACTAAAAAGCAATTGTATATACACATAGAAAATTGGCTACTTACAATGTAGCAGATAAAATTGGGCAGTGTGGATGTATATCACCGCACAAACATGACAAATCGGTGTCTCCCTCTCGACTTAGGCCTCGGGCATGGTCAGCGCCTAAGCTGACCCGTGCTGAGGCGCGCTGGTGCTCGGCACTGTGCCCCTGCAGCCGCAATGAGAGCGGCTTAGCAGGGGCTCGCGCATGCTTCCGCACACCTGCGGAAGCGTGTGTCTTAACAAATGTTACGTTTCAGAGCTCGCCGGAGCGCAGGGCTGGTCACGTGAGCGGTTCGCCCAATGAGGGCGAACCAGCTCCGTGATGTCACTGGCCCGCCCCAGACACGCCCACAGACGGCGCACCGCTTTCCCTGAGCCTCAGCGCGCCTCCGCACGGGCGAAGTGTCTATGGACTAAGCCTTAGAAGCGTCCGTCTGCAAGGTTGTTACTCCAGCAGTGCAAACCCTCGATCGGTAATCCAAATCTCGTTATCGTGACGTCAGACGCCGGTATGGGAATCAGTCCGCTGTTTGACTAATATGATTCCACAGTTCTGCAGTCCTTTAATTTGGTCAACGATGGGAGAGTGGATATGGCAAGATAGGGGCACTTACAAGTAAATGCACAGTATATGAACCCTACGCATGTTGTTCCTAGTGTGGGAACATCATCAGGGTTAATAAAAAGTTATCCATGATCATACCTTAAGTACACACACAACAATATCGCCATTGGTTGATTGGGCCAAAACACCTGAAAATCACAGGTTGACCATAATGATCAATTAGCCAAGTAACGTACAATCTTCAAATGAATAAAACAACAAGTACAGTATACAAACATAATTATACACAACCTTTAATTTAATAAATACAATAATGAACAATGATAAATGAACTAATACAAGATAATAAAACTTATATATAAAATACAAAGGACAAGGCCTAAATTAAAAATATAAATAACAAAAAGAAAACCATAACATAATAATAAGTAGACCAATGAGGAAGAATGTAAATCGTATGGAGATATTTATGTGATAAAATAATATAAAAAATAAAAGGAAAGAATAAACTGGATTTAATGGAAAACCAATTGTGAGGAGTACAATAGATCATATTCTCTTACTGTGCACCTCAAAACTGGAACAACCTACCGGAGACTCTCACAGCCGCCACCAGTCTAAGTTCTTTCAAAACTAAAGCTGTCCCACATTTTAATCTGGTCTGTAACTGCTACATACGCCTATACAAATACATATACGCCTTACAAAAAATGTTTCCAGGTGTATTTTTACTCCATAGAAAAATATCTAGCGCAACCTCTGGGTTAGAATGACTATAACTACATTATGATGACTAATGAGCAGAAGCTGGCAAATTCTCCTCTACGGGTACAGTTTTTGTGCAGTGAATAGCCACATATTTTGGTATGCACAATGAAGGCATTGTGTGTGCATAAGTGCTTTGAGTCCTTTGGTCAATGTGTCCTTATTCCAGCATATCTGAGTTGCTTGAAATCACTTTAAGAACTTGATGTTTGTCTATTAAGAGCCCTTCACGACCTGGCGCAGTAGGTGATCCTTGCCCGGTGTTTGTACAGAGACTGTACTCACCACACATTGTCGCAAGCTTTTTCTTGTGGCTGTTTGTGCCGTGATTTTCATTAAAAACTGGCATCTTGCATAAAGAAATGGCAGCGTGATGTTTGGCACGGAGCGCATCTGTGGCTAAGTATTGCACTTAGCATCATTACAAGCCTTAAATGTGCTCATTGAGGGCTCTAATTGCATTTTAAATTGGTTTGTTTTTCAGTTGAATAGAACAGAATGCTTTGGAAGAGAGAAAACAAAGTAAGGAAAAAAAAAAGGCTTTCCTCTAATAAAAACCAGCCATTACTAAAAATCACAACTTCTGCTAAGTAAGGCAGTGTAGTTCATGAACTGCATTTTATTGTGCTAATCATTTTCACTTCAACCAAAGTGTAGTTGTGGCAGGAAACAGTCTTGGTAGTGTTGAACATGGAACATTTGTCACATAATGATGGAGTTATTAGCACTTACAAAAATACAGTACTGTACCTCATCAATCTTCCTGACGTGATTGTAGACATTATTTTACTTGTATATCTTTAAATACTCTTTAACATTTGTCTCCCCTTTTTTGCCTCCATTTTTCAACCTAAGTCTTATAGAAGTCTGGGAATGTAAGATAATCAGTACAAAAAGTGTGTTTCCACAAAGCAAAATATTTAGGAATCCTACTTTTAATTGTTTTTTTTTTTTAGTAGACCTTACAGTACATTCAGTAATTGGAGTGAGAACAGTAGGATTCTGAGGTCTTTGATATAAAACATATTATTTATCAGACAGAACTTAGTGATGTGAAATAGAGTTTGGCAATATACTAATATGATAATAATATTGTGCTAATTAAAGCAGAAATATTCCTTTCCAACTTTTTTTATTTGTTTATTATTTATATATGTAAAGCATGCGACAATGTACAGTAGAATTGTATTTTTTTACCTAAGATGGCAAGCGTTTGGTGCTCCAGTTATAAGTGTGTCAAAATCCTGATTGTGTGCCTAACCTAATGGCAGCTTCAGTCCGCTACAATGTATCCTTATATTACTAAGGTAACATTATCTATTGTTACAGTTTGCAGCTCAATCTGCTGGGAATATGTGCAACACATTTTCCCAAACAGGAAAGTGTTGCAGCGATCTTGCACTGCTTGGGAGGTGGGCAAAAAGCTGCGATGGAAATCAAAGGATGCTTTAAAATTCATTAAAATTTTCATTGAGTTGAATTAATAAAACAAAAAACTACAAATACAGTCACTATTATCTAATACTACCGGCCTGATTTATTTAATTTAAAACATAAAATGTCACGTTTTGCTGCTTTAATGCAAGCTCAAATTGATTTTTATTATCGCTGTTATATGCTCAGTCACCCATTGTCTTAGGGAAGCTAATGACTTGCAGTTTAAGGCGCAACAGCTTCAACGAAAGCAGAGCTGCCAATATAAATGGGATTGTGATGCCCTCTTTTACACATCACTCGTGGAAGCAGAACACCTCCTTTTCCTGTAGGATCTACCGAAAATCCATATTGTTCAGGCATAGGGTGATTTATCTTAAAATTCAATTTATTTAAAAATACTTGTAATTTGTAATACATCTTTCAATGAAATACCTTAAACATGTACTTAAATATATATTTTAAGATGAAAAAAAGTCTAATGAATGTTGTCTTTTTTTCTTATTGAACATACATTTATAGTGATAGATAACGTTATCTTAAAACATTTCCAAGTATCGATCTTGGGGTATTTGTTTTTAAATTATTATTATTGTTTAACCCTAATGTGCATTCTATTTCTACATACAGTATGTAATGTGACCCATACTTGAGATAGTGAATGTTTAATGCCATGAGTGTGTATAGGCCGTTTGTTTGTGTATACCAGGTATTGTGTGCATTATTACTACAGTGTTACTAAAATGTGTTAAACTATTGTTTTCATATGTTTCTTCTTTCTCCCCCCCCCTATCTCTTTTTAGGACGGAGGAATGATGGAATGGCTATAAACATGGATTCCTGTGGAGGTGCACAGACCTCTCACTCCAGTATCACCCTGTTGTTTTTACATCTGTTTTTTACATTAGGCAGTGGTGTGGAAGGAACATCACCACACATTTTCCAGTTCACACACCCAACGTACAATGCCACTGTGTATGAAAATTCCGCTGCCAGGACATATCTCAACAGCCAAACCAAAATTGGCATCAAGTTGGCAAACCTTTCGTGGGATATCAAATACAGGATAATGTCTGGAGATGAAGAAGGCTTTTTTAAAGCAGAAGAAGTTGCGATTGGAGACTTTTGTTTTCTCAGAATAAGAACGAAAGGGGGAAATTCTGCGATACTGAACAGAGAAATTCAAGACAACTATTTATTAACAATCAAAGCTTCAGTGAGAGGAGAGGACTTGGAAGCTTGGACAAAAGTAAATGTACAAGTTTTAGACATGAATGACTTGAGACCTTTATTTTCACCAACAACATATTCTGTAACGATAGCAGAAAGTACTCCTTTGAGGACTAGTATTGCACAGGTTACAGCTACGGATGCTGATATTGGATCCAATGGCGAATTTTATTACTATTTCAAAAACAAAGTCGATCTGTTCTCAGTTCATCCCACTAGTGGAGTCGTGTCATTAAGTGGACGTTTGAACTATGATGACAAGAATAGATATGACCTTGAAGTTTTGGCTGTAGATCGTGGCATGAAATTGTATGGAAACAATGGAGTAAGCAGTACTGCCAAACTTTATGTTCACATTGAACGTATAAATGAACATGCTCCCACAGTCACTGTGGTAACTCACATTCCATCCTTGTTGGACATAGATCCTACGTATGCCATTGTTACCGTTGATGACATTGATGAGGGTGCTAATGGAGACATTGAATCAGTCTCAATTGTAACAGGAGATCCTTTACAACAATTTATCTTGGTAAAAGAAGGGAAATGGATTAATGAATATAAAATCAAAGAAAAAAATCCAGTTGATTGGGGAAACTTTCCTTATGGACACAATCTTACTCTTCAAGCAAAAGACAAAGGATCTCCCCAGAAGCTTTCTGCCGTTAAAATGGTGCATATTGCTAGTCCTAGAAAAGAGAAGACCAATGCACTGTTTGAAAAGGATGTCTACGAAGTTACAATCAGTGAATTCTCGCCTCCTGGAGTTGTGGTAGCTATAGTTAAAGTGCAACCTGAAACGGTATCCATGGAATACAAAATATCCGACAGTGAAGATTCTGAATACTTTAAGATTAATGCTAGAACAGGTCTAATCACCACTGTGCGCCATTTGAACATCCAAGGAAAGGATAAATATGAGTTACAAGTAATGCAAAAAGACAGTGATCTTAAAGCACAAGTAGTTATCAAATTAGAAGATGCCAATGATAATACACCAGAGTTCCAACAACTTTCATACGAGTCATTTGTCAATGAAAGTGTCCCTGTTGGTACTAGTGTTCTATCAGTTTCAGCTTTTGACAAAGACAGAGGAGAAAATGGGTACATCACATACAGCATTGCTAGTCTGAATACTTTGCCTTTCACCATAAACCAGTTTACTGGGACCGTTAGTACATCTGACATTTTGGATTTTGAGTCATCTCCAGAAAGTTACAGGTTTATTGTAAGAGCTTCAGACTGGGGGTCACCATATCGTCACGAGAAGGAAGTAAATGTTACTGTCCATGTAGGAAATGTCAATGATAACAAACCTTTATTTGAAAAGGTAGCCTGTCAGGGAATAATATCGTTTGAATTTCCCATTAGTGGCCACATCACTGCAGTTTCTGCAATAGATATAGACGAATTAGAGCTAGTGAAGTATAAAATAATGTCTGGCAACGAGCAAGGGTTCTTCTATTTAAATCCAGACACTGGTGTTTTACAACTCAAGAAGTCTTTTGTTAATTCCGGTCTGAGAAATAGCAACTTTGCTCTCAGGATCACTGCTACAGATAGTGAAAACTTTGCAGACCCTATGTATGTTAATATTACAGTTGTACATGGAAAAGTGTCTTCAAAAAGCTTTACTTGTAAAGAAACCAGAGTTGCCCAAAAACTAGCCGAGAAGCTTCTAAAAAAGTCTAGAGCAAATGTCAAGTTGAATTATGAAGGCAGTTTATTTGATTATTATTCTGTGAACAGACAGCCACCCCAGTTTGACAAATCATTCCCTTCAGATGTATCTGTGAAAGAGGACTTTCCAGTTGGTTCCTCCATACTTAGAATTCAAGCTACTGATGCAGATTTTGGATTTAATGGAAAGGTTCTTTACACAATCTCTGATGGCAATACAGATAGTTGCTTTACTATTGATATGGAAACAGGGCAACTTAAAGTCATGATGCCAATGGATCGAGAAATGGCAGATACATATCTTCTTAATATCTCCGTTTATGATTTAGGCAATCCCCAGAAATCTTCATGGAGATTATTGACAATACATGTAAATGATGCAAATGATAATAGTCCAGTTTTCTTACAAGAAAGTTATTCAGTAAACACTTTAGAAAGTACTAGCATTGGGACGGAGTTGATTCAAGTAGAAGCTAGAGATAAAGATTTGGGAGCAAATGGTGAAGTCACTTATTCCGTTTTAACAGACACAAGGACATTTGCAATTAACAGCTCTAGTGGAGTAGTGTATGTGGCTGACCAGCTGGACAGGGAGTTTAAGGCCAACTATACCTTAAAAATTGAGGCTAGAGACAAAGCAGAAAATGGTCAACAGCTATTCTCAGTGGTTAATCTGAAAATCTACCTAGATGATGTCAATGATTGTTCTCCAGTTTTCATACCTACTAGCTACAGTGCTAAGGTACTTGAAGATCTGCCAGTTGGTACTGTCATATCATGGCTTGAAACCCAAGATCCCGATCTTGGCTTAGGAGGTCAAGTACGTTACTCGTTGGTAAATGACTACAATGGAAGGTTTGAAATTGATAAAACCAGTGGAGCTATACGTTTGAACAAGGAACTAGACTATGAAAAACAACAATTTTACAATTTAACTGTACGTGCTAAAGACAAGGGACGACCAGTTTCTCTTTCTTCTGTTTCATTCGTGGAGGTTGAAGTAGTCGATGTCAATGAAAATCTCCACACACCATACTTTTCAGATTTTGCAATAACTGGATCTATAAGGGAAAATTCACAGATCGGAACAAGTGTTTTACAAGTAATGGCAAGAGATGAAGATAATGGAAGGGATGGTGAGATACAATACTCTATTAGGGATGGCAGTGGTCTAGGGAGATTCAGCATTGATGAAGAAACTGGTAAGTGTCTCAAAATTGCTTTCTCTTTTGACAACTACAGTATTGATTTAAATTACACTGTGTTTCTATGTCTTTTGCTGGGAAATGTAAGGTACCACAATTGCATAATGGACATTTCACAAGTAGCCATGTTTATTTGAACAAATTACTTTAGGTTGTGTCCCATATAACCAAGAGATTTGTTAGCTACTGTAGTTAGATAGTTAATTAAAAAAATACTTATGCCTATAGACTTAAACAAATGTAAAAGGTTTTGTGTTTTTGTATTTATATAGAACCAATTATTTCTGATAATGGGATCAATACATTTCTTCCTTATTCTGGTAATAGCAATTCAATTTCTCAATGGACCAACATGCTTGATTCCTATGTTTAACCTATTTGGCATATACTTATATACATTTCCTTTCTAAAAGATTTTCTGTTCATCTGATCAAGTGTATTTTCATACGATTTATTAGAAATAGTTTATGGTGATAAATCATAATACAGCTGCGTTCAGCTTGTTGTAGCTATGCTTACAACACCCAAAAAAAACAGCTAAACATACAACATACAAAAGAGTTTAATGGTAAATCATGGAATCTGCAGATGAATGCAATCAGAATACCAAACTATTTATGGGTTATTCCAGATGTAATGTTAATTAATGAAAGTGGTCTTATCAAATAATATTTAAATCAGAAAAAAAGTAATCTAGAAGAATGTCTTCGTGCTGATTATGTTAAGCAAGGTGAAATAATAGGAGTAATGGCATTTTTTCTTGCTTCATTTAGTCTTCAATTACTCACATATTCCCACATACAGATACAGCGCTATGGGCAGTGCGATCGCCTGTTAGAGGCGCGCAGGTAGAGTGACTGATTCAGTCTCACTCTTACTGCGCGTCTCTTACAGACAGGTGCAGCCCGGGAGGATTCACACAGCGGGAGTTCCATTCAGACGCAGGGACCCCCGCTGTGTTAATCCCCATGGGCCATTTAGTCTCCTTACTGAGACCGCGAGCAGACGCTGATTTAAGGGTGGCAGTGCTACCAACCATAGTATTGCATCTGTATAAAAAATAAATGTACATCTATGTGCTATCCGTACAGCTGTGGTACTGGATATATTTGCAATAGATTTCCCCGAGCACAATATATTTTGTAGACTTGTACTCACAATACTTACTTGATCATGAACATATATTTAAAAAATACACAAAAATCTGCGACAAAGGCATTTCTCATTTATATTTGCACAGTGCCAACTTTGCTTGTACTCCCTAGGTTTTTGTATATGTTTGAGTGCATTTGCCCACAGTTAGTTAGATCAGCGGTGCGCAAAGTGGGGGGCGCGCCCGAGATTCGCTGCGGGGGGAGCGGGGTTTACAGAGGCCCCCGCGTGCTTCCCGAAGACAATTAAATTAATGCCGGGGGAGCTGCAGGGCCTCTATAAACCTTACTTACCTTGATTCAGACGCTCCTGGTGATGCGTCGCCATGGCAACACGGTATAAAATGACGCCACGGGGTCATGGCAATGTGACGTTATGACGCCAGGACATATGAATCAAGGTTAAGGGGGGGAGGGGGTGAGATGAGAGGGGGAAGCCAGCAGGGGGCGCAGGGGAAAAAGATTGCGCCCCCCTGAGTTAGATCATAGTGCAAGTAGTAACACAAATTGGTCTAGGGTACCTTTTTTGGAGCATGAGTGACTGAATATGGTCTAATGCCACCAATTGCACTGCCATTTAAGTCAAATTCTGTCCGCCTTTACTTTTAAGGTTTTATTCAGTGTGGTCTGCAGCAGCCAATTGAATAAGGCCCAAAAGCTATAATGCAATGAGACTATTCAGTTTCAAATCAGGGTAAATGTGAAACTATTGCGTAAAATGTAGGAGTAATTGAAACCATTCTGTAGTTTTAGTAATCATGCAACGCAAACAGGTAACAGAAAGAGTTAATAAATAATAGATAACTAAGGACTTACAAAATAAATGTAGCTATGAAGCAAAAGTTCAGATGTTAATGTCGAGTACTATTTAGCAGCCCAAACTCATGAGCTGAGTCAGCGTAGTAGTTTGGATACATGCCTATAAAGATTTGTGTAAAAGGCATTTGGCAATATGATCTCTGATACTAGAAGTCATTAGTGAATTGCTATTCGGCTAGTGGCAGCTTCAACACCCTTGAATGATTAATCTTCTAGCTAGCTCCAGAGAGTCACATATTGAATTACTTTACACTGACAGTGCTGTTTATTTACTATTGGTTCAGTTCATGTGCTTATTATGAAGTGGCCATTGCTTTTAGGTTAAAGGTTTGCCACAAATCCGGATGTGTCACTTGTTATTAGCGAAGGACTATAATGACAACAGTCGCCAAATGCAGTGTGTCTACTTTATGGAATTTTTTGACCAGCACCTTTATGTCTTGTCCCTTTATTGAAATAACACCACATAAAGAAGGGACCGGTGAGGTTTCAAAAGCTCTGATCACGCTATTACACATGTATACGAACCTGATTGTAGGTATCGCAACCTGCAACAAACTCTGTACTTGTAACATTATTAGTAAATTACATAAAGGTGCAAAATAATACATTTATCATCTTGAACATGTTTGTTGAATTGATAAATGTGCAAAGAGGTAGTGTAATAATGTAAAAAAAAATTGACAATGTTCATTTCACATTGTTGTGAAAATGAAAAAAACAATATAACTATATACAGTGGGCAGTGTGTGTTGCAGCAGGGTCTCTAACAGTGGACTCATTGCATAAACACACTCGGAATTCACAGAACTGTAATGCTCACGATCAGTTCCACGTAACATCTTTATTATTTGCAACTGGCTGAAGCACTTTCTTTGTTACAACAATGTCAATGAGCTCACATTTTCTGAAGTGCTTTTCATACATTGATCTTCAGCAACATCAGGTGATATTACTACTTTGAGCACCCTTACAATATAGTAACCCTGCACTCAACATTGAGAAAGCGTCAACTCAATGTGCTAACATGGATTAAACTCAATGCACATGCATTGCTAATGTGTGGCATATATAAAGTAATGCATCAAAAGACTAATGAATATATTTTGTGTAGTGAAAATGGTTTCACAGATATCCATGACTTAAGGATTTGTGGGTGTTTTTTTTTTTTTATACACTTTCAAATAGAATGAAAATCCCAAAAGAGGGTATTAGGCTTACTGCTTGAAAAGCATTGACTTTTCGACATTAAATCAATTGAAGTGTTAAAGATGCTGATTGCCCCTCATTACTTTTATAATTTGAGTCATTTGAAATTAAAATGAGTTTTACATTTATGAACTTGCAGTAAACTAGGACCAAATGTGCTTGGAGTGAGAACAATATAGGGAGGCAAAAAATGATATTCAAATACAGTACTGGACAGCTAAATCAAAACCAGCTTGTGAATAAATTACTCAAGTCAATAACTCAAAGAGCTACTGTTATCCAATAACAGGTATAATTGTAACCCAAACACAACAGGATTGTTTTCAGGAGGATATAGTAAAAGAAAGTAGAAAAGCTGAAGGCAAAATAGTTCATGTATTTGTATTTCTACCTGGCCAGTAGTGAGTGGAGAGCAAGGGATAAAGTGGGACAGCTAACTATGAAGCTCTTAGACCTGGGGGGACTACGGAATAAAGAAATCCACATGTTCTCGTGGGTTGGGAGGCTTAGCTTTTCAAACAAGTGAAAAAGTTCTGTATATACAATATTATACATATACTGTATAAATAAAAACACCTTGTGAGCACACCCCTCTCATCCTCACTCCATGTATTTTCCCCCCACCTCTTTGCCCCTCCCTCATCTCTCTTCCCTCCTTCCCCCACCTCTCCTAAACCCCTATTGCCCCCATCCCTACCCTCCTGCTCCCAACCTACCCTCTCTGCCCCAACCCCCCTCTCTCTGTCTCTCCCCCCCCCTCCTCCACAAGATGGAGACACAAGACAGACAGACACAGAAGACACAGGACAGAGATAGAGAATCACAGGAGATAGAGGTCAGAGACAGTCACAGAGGAAACAGGTCAGAGACAGTCACAGAAGGTACAGGGCAGAGACAGAACAAAGTAGTTATTTCAGGTGTGCTCCTTTTTGTGTACGTGCCACTCTAGATGTGGTTTCAAGGTTGCTTTGAGGGGATATATACAGCACTTGGGACTCTCTCCCTTTGCATCTGCCTCTCTCTCCCCTGCTACCCCACAGGTATAATAAGAGTCATGTAACGCTAACACAAGGCTGTGCTAACTTAACAAGTCATTAAGCCTATTCTAATGAGAAAACTACCACCTGTTAATTTTGCTTATAATTAGCTTTGTGGATTGGCGTCAACCTCAGGGAACATAACGTCCGATACTGTTTTTGATAACATGACGTTATGAGCCCTGATTTAACACAGCTTTGTGGATCTGGGCCTAAAAGATACCACAGCATATACAGGGAATACATTATAAAAAGGAGACACAATACGTTATATCCAAACCTCATGTCAAAGCAATCCTGTTTCTTTGTTTAAAGAAGCTCTCTCAATATATATATATCTATATATCTATAGATATATAGATATATATATATAGCAAATAAAAATATTGTTTGTTAGCACATTCACATGTCTTAGACAGGTCTGCAACCCTGCTTTTCACCATTATTTCCAGCTCTTCCACTGCAGCAAGGGATTCTGGGAAATGACATGCAAATGAGCACAGGAGATAATGGTGAAATGCAGGGTTACAGACCTGTCTGAGACATGTGATGTGCTCACAAATGGTATTTTTATTTGCTGTATTTTACAATACAAAGAAGGATTTGAAGTAATTTTTAAAAAAATGCAAGATTTCTGGAACCAACGGGCTCCCAAAGTAATAGTTACATAGTAGATGAGGTTGAAAAAGACTTCCGTCCATCAAGTTCAACCTATGCTAAATTTAGACAACAGATACTTTATCCTATATCTATACTTATTGATCCAGAGGAAGGCAAACAAAAAACCCCATTAAGGGGGGGAATTAATTCCGTCCTGACTCCAAGAATTGGCAATCGGATTAATCCCTGGATCAACATCCTTCCCATGTATACTTATTTGGTATATCCCTGTATACCTTTCCCATCTAAAAAGATGTCCAACCTTTTTTTGAACAAATCTATTGTATCTGCCATCACAGTCTCCATGGGTAATGAATTCCACATTTTAACTGCCCTTACTGTAAAGAACCCTTTCCTTTGTTGCTGGTGAAATTTCCTTTCCTCCAACATTAAGAGATGGCCCGAGTCCTTTGTACTGCCCGTGGGATGAATAGTTATTTTGAAAGCTCCTTGTATTTGTCATATGAATATATTTGGTTATCATATCCCCTCTTAGACACCTCTTTTCTAATGTAAATAAATCTAATTTAGCTAGCCTCTCCTCATAAGTTAGAATGTCCATCCCCTTTATTAATTTGGTGGCTCTTCTCTGCACTCTCTCTAGTTCCATAATGTATTTTCTTAGGATTGGTGCCCAAAATTGTACTCCATATTCAAGATGTGGTCTTACTAATGCTTTGTAAAGGGGCATAATTATGTTTACTTCCCTTCCATCCATTGCCCGTTTGATGCAAGATAAGATCTTGTTTGCCTTTGCAGCTACTGCATGACATTGGGCACTATTGCTAAGCCTGCTGTCTACAAGCACTCCTAAATCCTTCTCCATCAAGGATTCCCCCAATATATCTCAATTTAATTTGTAAGTCGCCTTTTTATTCTTGTATCCCAAATGCATAACCTTACATTTATCTGTATTAAACCTCATCTGCCATTTACCTGCCCACGTTTCCAGTCTCTCCAAGTCCTTCTGAAGAGAAATTACATCCTGCTCTGATTCTATTACCTTACACAATTTAGTATCATCAGCAAAGATGGAGACTTTGCTCTCGATCCCAACCTCAAGGTCATTAATATACAAGTTAAAAAGCAGGGGTCCCTGTACCGATCCCTGAGGTACTCCACTCATGACTTTAGCCCAACCTGAAAAAGTTCCATTTATGACAACCCTCTGTTGTCTGTCCTTTAACCAGTTTTCAATCCAGGTGCATATATTATTACTGAGTCCAACTTTCTTTATTTTGTACACCAACCTCTTGTGTGAAACCGTATCAAAAGCCTTTGCAAAATCTAAGTAGACCACATCAACGGCATTACCCTGGTCTAGATTCCTACTTACCTCCTCAAAGAAACAAATAAGGTTAGTTTGGCAAGATCTATCCTTCATAAATCCATGCTGACTATTACTAATAATTTTATTTTCCATTAGGTATTCCTGAATATTATCCCGTATTAAACCTTCAAGTAGTTTCCCTACTATTGAAGTCAGGCTTACAGGTCTGTAATTTCCCGGTTGTGATCTAGCTCCCTTTTTAAATATAGGCACCACATCTGCTTTACGCCAATCTTGTGGTACTGAGCCTGTGGAAATGGAGTCCTTGAATATTAAATATAATGGTTTGGCTATTACTAAGCTTAACTCCTTGAGAACTCTTGGATGTATGCCATCGGGGCCAGGTGCCTTATTAACTTTAATTTTTTCATGTCGCTTATGAACTTCTTCCTCAGTTAACCAATTGTTCATTCATATGGAGGTTGTGGCTTCCTCCTGTGGCACTACTATTGAACTTGATTCTGGTAAACTTTGGTAAACACAGAGGCAAAGAATTTGTTTGATACCTCAGCTTTTTCCTTATCTCCAATAATCTGCCTACCCATCTCACACTGAAAGGGTCCTATATTTTCTTTTCTCATTTATTTGTTATTAAGGTATTTAAAGAATTTTTTAGGGTTGACCTTACTTTCTATTGCAATCCTTTTTTCATTATCCATTTTTGCTAATTTGATTGCCCTTTTGCAATTTTTGTTACATTCCTTATAATTCTGATACGATGTCTCTGTCCCTTCTGACTTAAAGAATCTAAACGCCTTCCTCTTCTTGTCCATTTCCTCCCTTACCTGTTTATTTAGCCACATTGGTTTTGACTTATTTCTTTTATACTTATTACCCAAGGGTATACAGTGATAAGTGTGCTTTTCTAACAATGTTTTAAAGACTGCCCATTTATCTTCTACATTTTTCCCTGCAAAAACATCATCCCATTGTATTACTACTAGATTAGACCTCAGTTTATTAAAATCTGCCTTTCCAAAGTTGAAGGTCTTTGTTGAACCCAAGTAATCTGTTTTTTGATAATTTATTTCAAATGAGACCATGTTATGATCACTGTTACCCAAATGTTACAGGACTTGAATATTTGTTATTACTTCTACATTGTTTGATATGACCAAATCCAGAACTGCCCCTCTCCTGGTTGGTTCCTCAATAATTTGGGTCATATAATTGTCTTTAAGCACCCCCACAAACCTGTTCCCTTTTGTTGTAACGCTAATCTCATTGCCCCCGTCTATGTCTGGATAATTAAAATCCCCCATTATGCAAACATGACCCAGTTTTGATGCCTTCTCCATTTGGAAATGGTAATGCTAATGGTATTTTCATAGTCTGGCAACTTCCACTGTTCATAAGTTCAGAGTCCAAAGCTAAAAAAAAAAAAAGGAGTAGTTCAGTGTAGAGATGGGTTCATTTTGGTGAAAAATCTGATCTTCCCGAAGTCCTAGGAATCATGGCTCAACCTTGCATGAACGCATCCAAAGCAAAAGTAATACCTCATTTTAACCTTGTGCTTAAATTCTGCCGTTTTCTCCCTGGACATCACATACGGTAGATATGTATATAAATATATAGAAGGCTGTGGTTGATGCATACATATTGTGGCAAATGGCTCCCTTTGTGTATCGCTGCCATTTGCCCGGGCTCTTTGCGACACAGTCTTCTAGAGTTTAATTGATAGAAAAGGAGGACAAACACGTGTATACACACAGAAGGCACTCAGCCCTCAACCTTCCGCGGTTTATTTTTCCATTAGTGACACTAAACATTTCAAACACTCTCACTTTAAGAAACAAAAGAAATCATAAAAATAACATCTACGCCTGTCAGGAGTCTAGCTCACAGCATATCCCTATCTGCAATATTGGCTAGGTAATCCAGTTACCAACTATAATATTAATGATATAATATTAAACTCTTAACTGTCAGATGGGGACAGCGTCCCAATAGATTCGCAGATGCTGCAACATGTGAGGGGTCATCTACCCCGAACTGGATCCTGGGGAGCAGCATCCTCGCAGCCTCCAGGCTGAGTGAGAGAGAGTGAAAAAGCAAACCTCTCTACTCTAAATACCTGTTCTAGCAATTAGGAGAGCAAGTGAGGGAAACCAGAACCATTGGAAAGTCTGGTATAAATTTCCTATCCACTAGCCTTAGTGACTGTGAATCTGTGGGGCGGATCACATCCACACTATGGGGCCTATGCTCTAAGCATTCATAAGCCACTTATCGAGCACTTATCGGCCAAAATGCCTACTACGACTCTGTAAGCGTCGATAAGTGGGCGATTAAAGACTGACTCGCCAAAATGTTGAGCTTTCAAAATAAAGAATCACCAAGTGACTGGTGATAAGCCACTTGCACTGAAACTCGTGCAATTCTAGTAGCCACGATTAGGTTATCGAGGCTTATCGTGGCTCTAGAATGGCGAGTTTCTCCCCAAATCCTCACACCAGGAAAAGTTGGCATGAAGGTGGTGAGAAGCTGCTGAGAAGCGGCGAGACGGGACTTAGAAAAAAAAATGCTTTTTTTCTGCATCGTATTGATGCGGGAGTCTCTGTAGCTGATATCAATTAATATCAGCACCGGAGACCCCCGGCATGAATCTCATGCAATAAAAATGCATTTACAGTCAACTTCATTACCTTAGCGGCTAACCACTAAGGCAATGAAGGGGTTAACCCCTCCTGCTACCCACCAAGGGCCAAATAGCCCCTTCACCCCCCCCCGCTACCCACAATAAACACTAATACCCACCTCCTCTACCCCACATGATTGATATCAGAGGCCGCGGGTGTCCGGGGGTCCTCATGTGGTCCCCGCGGGTGTACAGGGGTCCTCAGGTATCCCCATGTGTGTCTGAGGGCCCTCGGGTGGTCCCCACGGGTTTACGGGGGTCCTCAGGTGGTCCCCATGGGTGTTTGGGGGCGCTCGGGTCCCCGCTGGCCTGCAATACCAGTCCTGTGGCAAAAATTATTTTTGCTAGCATTTAAATAAATACACCACCCTCCCCCAACACATACAGTACAGTAATGGGCAAAATAACTATTCTCCAGATATGGATATTAGCTCATTTGCCCATTATTAAATAAAACATTACCCTATCAGCATAAATAAAGTAAATAAACCTTTCTACTTACCCCTGCCATCATGAAGGGCATCCTCGTCACCGTACTGCAGGGCCATGTTCTCCGTTGCCAGAAAGAACACATGAAAAAATACAATCTCATGGCCCCTAACCCCTCAGCGGTTCATAACCACTATAGTCATTAAGGAGTTAACTCAACCTCCCCCGCTACCCACACGGGAGGCCTAACCACCCACCCCGGGCCTTCTATGCCCACCCTGTACCCATTGATTGGCATAGGGGTACATCATACCCATATAATATGGGCATGATAAGCCACTATAGCATTCAATGGTCATCCTAATCAAAAGCATGAAGGCCAAAAATAGCAACTAAACACCCCAATTCAAGAAATAAAAGCACTAGCCAACCAATTAAATAAATTAAAGCACTAACCAACAAAACAAGTAATTAATTTTAAACACTAGCCAACAAAACAATAATGCATTTAAACCACCAGCCAACAAATCAATTAATTAATAAAACCACTAGGCAAAACATCAATTAAAACCAGTAGCCAACAAAATAAATAAATAAAAACGCTAAACAATTGGAAAATGAAATAAAAACAAGCCATACAAATCACAAACAATGTAATCCAAATAATACCCAGAAAAAGAAAATACAACAATCAATAGAAAAAAACAATTTGCCAAAAAATGCATTGGCTGTGACTATATTTATCTGTACCCTAAGCGGCCACAGATTAATTCATTATTGGTCAATGGGCAATGAAAAACATAAAAAGAAAAAAATACAATAAAAAAACATGAAAAAATACATGTACATAGATTCAATATTTTTCTTTCCTTTAGAAGCGTTGACCCTCCAAATCCCGGCGTTTCTGCAAGCTCTAGTACCACGACGTAATCAAAGTTAATCCAACGCCATCCACCTTGAAGACAACCTGTGGGGACCACCTGAGGGCCCCCAGACACCGACGGGGACCACCTGAGGACCCCCGGACTCCCATGGGGACTACATGAGGGCCCCCAGACACCCACGGAGACCACTCGAGGACCCCCAGACACCAAACAAAAAGCCGTACCTCTATGAGGCAGGCCATAGAGCATGCGACGGCACGTACGATGAAGCGCAATGGCGAGGCCGATTTTTCGCAAGACAACAATTTTGTGTCTGTCGCGCAACGGCCGGGTCACATGTGTGGTTCAGCCAATGAGGGTGAACCACTCACGTGACGTCACAGACATGCCTCCACCACACCCCCCCGTTGCTGTGGCTCACAGGCCACAGATCGCTTGGCCGACAGGTGCGCGCGATGCCATGCGCTCATCACGCATGCGCCTACTATATTCACGGCCTTAGGGATATGCCCTGCAGACAAAATAGAGTTGATTAGAGAAGCAAGCGGAATAGCAATGGCTGGGGAACGAAGTTGTAGGAACTTAGATTGCAGTAGGTCAGGTTCACATTGGCTGCTTAGTTTTAATTTGAGGAGTGCTTGTGTTATCTCCTCTTCAGATACTTGGACACATTGAAAATTGTGGGCAGTGTTTGGAGAGGGTGGGGCTATAGGGGTACTCTCAGAATAAGGTTCATGTTTGTGGTTTGGTTGCGCTTTCCGAATAGGGACGTAGCACACCCCACAAAGCATTTATTGAATGCGTTTGCAATGCCAGTGGGATTTGTCAGAGTAATATCATCCTTAATGATATTATATGGTTGTCGATGGCTAGAAGGTTGGAATATATTGTTGATGACCTTCCAGAATTTTGCTGGATTTGATGAATTCTGGTGAAGATTGTCAGAGTAATATTGGGCTTTTGTGTCTCTTTTGTGCCTTGTTCATGTATTTAGCAAATGTCAGATAGGATACCGGATGATTGGATTCTGGTGCGACTAGGGGATAGAATCCAGTCTAGCAAGGAATGGTGTTGAGATTTTAGGTTTGTTCGTGTGGGCTGGGAAATTAGTTGCGTTAGGTTTAGTGACTTGAGTTATGTTTTTAGGGTCAAGCCAATTGAAGTGCATAGCCAGTAAACCTACTTACAGACAACTCCAACCTCTTAGATCTCATCAGTTTGAGAATGGTTATATCAAACTATACATCTTTAAAAAAGGAAACAAAGACTCAGAATTGAAATGAGGGATATTTGTGTGATAAACGATCGATGTCAAATGGCAGTTGATTAACAAGTTTCTTATTTATGATGCAGACACGAACAAAAATCAAAAATATTGAGTTATAGATGTATTTGCTGTACATCTAAATGCGTCTATATGTGGGGAGAAGAAAAGGGAGGAGTCAAATGTAGCCCACAGGTAGAATGCTTGGGAGACCTGGTGGATAGTAGTGTTATTGACTGGAGAAGGGGACAATGGACCTGATTTTGGAGGGAATATGAGGAGCTCTGTGTTAGCCACGTTACACTTGAGGTGACAAAGGGCTTATCCAGGCCGAGATTGCTGTTAGGCACTTTGTCATTTTGCAGGTGTAAGGTCAAGTGTAGATAAATATAGATGTGTATCATCAGCATAGAGATGATAGGTGTATCCAAAGGAGTCAATTAGGTCACCCAGCCATGAGATAGTATAAAGAGACAAAACGAGGTTATCTCTCAATGTATTCTTTTCTGGTAAAACATTTTATAAATAAATAAATAATAAAACTGAGCCTTGAGGTACAACTACAGAGAGTTAGATCAGCAGTGCGCAAAGTGGGGGGTGCGACCCCCAGGGGGGGCGGGAGATTGTGCTGGGGGGGGCGCGGGCAGCTGCAGAGGCCCCGCGCTCTTCCCCCAGGCATTTAAATTAAATGCCGGGGGATCGCGTGAGGCCCCTGCAACTGTTTACTTACCGGGATTCAGCCGTCTGTGATGCGTCGCCATGGCAACGCGTCGTCAATAGACGACGCAGCACCATGTGACCTGACGTCACACGCCCACGCAGCGTCATCTGACGCGGCTGAAGGAAGGCAGGGGGCGCGAGAGACGGGGGCAAAGAGACAGGGGGGCGTAGCACAAAAAGTTTGCGCTCCCCTGAGTTAGATAGAGGTTTAGGAGGAGTTTGTGTAAGAAACACTGAAAGAACAGTGAGAGAGGTAAGAGGAGAACCAGGAGAGGACAGTGCCACGGATGCCAAGAGAGTGAAGAATGTGTAGGAGAAGAGTGTGGTCAACAGTATTGAAAGCTGAGGAGAGGTCAAGAAGAATCAGAATGAAATAGTTTCTTTGGCATTTGGCAATATGGAGTTCATTAGATACCATACTGAGTGCGGTTTATGTTGAGTATGCTGTGCGGAAGCCTGATTGGAGAGGGCCAAGTAGGATATGAGAGTTGAGAAAGTGGAATGCAACACACTACAATATAACCTCATGTTCTGTCCCGTGCATGTGTTTTCTTTACCCTTTGGCTGCCACAACCTTTTCCTTGTGGAAGGTACCTAGCTGTCATTTCAGCCAATTGCCTTGGCAACCCTTTCTCTGGCCCCTCAAATAATGGTATATTCTTTGATCTCTAGCACTTGGTATAGCCCTGCCTTATTTCCTGGTGTGAGGCTGTTGCATCAGTCCTTTTCAGCTTGCAACCATTGCTAGTGGTCTACCCCATCCTGCTCTCCCTGTGATAGCATTGCTTTTTCACCTTCTCCTAATTTATATATCACCAAAGTTCCTATTAATTTCTGTTTATGTTCATAATAAAGTTGATCAGAAATCCAAGAAGGAAACGCGTGCCATGAAGAAGGAACCTGTCTGTCACATCTCACTGAGCCCCAGGGAGCCTAGGACAGAACACCTTATATTACGAAGGGTAACATTGTGGCTGTGCTGAAAGCTGTAACAATAGAGTGTGTCCTGCTGGAAACACTGCAAGAGATCTGTTTGTGAGAATTGGTTGCCAAAGCTCTTGCACTGCTGCGGAGAGGACAGACCTCAAAAAGGTGTGTGCCATAGCCTGCAATTGCAACCAAAGGATGCTCAATACACTAAAACAGCAAAACATGGGAAATCTTATGTTTTTTTTTTTAATAAATCAGTTCTGTAGTATTACAGAATAGTGACTGTTTTTTAATTTTTTTTTTATTCAACTATTAATGCAATTTTAATGAGTTTTAAAGCATCCTTTGATTTCTATAACAGGCTTTAGCCCACCTCCCAAGCAGTGCAAGATATTTGCAACACTTTCCTGTTTGTGATAATTTGATGCCAATGTTCCCAGCAGTTTGAGCTGCAAACTGTAACGATAGATAATGTTACACTGACTAAAGGATTGATTGAAACCAAAAGGCGGCCATTCTGTTAGGCACAAAATCAGGATTTCTACAGATTTATAACAGGAGCACCAGCTTGGAATGTAGAATTGTACATTGTCACCCGCTTTACATATATAAAGAAAACAGGGGGAATGTAGTTAAAAGTTTGAAAACAAACAAAGAAATGCAGTATTATCTAATACTACAGAAGTGATGTATTATAAGACAAAACGTATGTTGCTCCTTTAAGATGCTGCTTTGTTTATTATTCTTGAATAGGATGTCGCAGGTAGTGCGTGCAACTAGAGCATAGACAAACATAAGAGACGGCGCAAGGTGTGTCTGAAGCCATGAGACCCTAAGAAAAAGCACCTGGCATTAATAATGGTCTATTATCAAAAGGCCTTGGTTGGGTTTTTTTTTTTTTTTTAGACTGATTTGCCAGAAATACAGAATATAATAAATCATTTGTCACATTTTGTGAATAGGTGTACATAAACATGACATGCCGGGTAACAAAAGCCTGCGTTCTACACAAAAATGTACGCATCTCAAGATGTTACTAACCCGTGGATTTGCAATGCAAAGGGCAGTCACGGCTGTTTGCATGAGTAATTCTCTGCAAATTTCAGCTTTGTAGTGCTGACTTTTTTTATTTTGGTACAAATCGTGTCTTCAAGGCTCACCTGTGTTCCCTATTTTCTACAATGCACTGTGCATGTCTAAAATGTATATTTAATGTCATCATATCCAGCACTTGTCTATCCCCTGCTCCAAAGGTGCTCAACTCCAGTCCTCAAGACTCCCCAACAGGTCTGGTTTTAAGGTTATCCCAGCTTCAGCACAGGTGGCTCAATCAGAGGCTCAGTCTGAGCCACCGGTGCTGAAGCAGGGACTGATTGAGCCACCTGTGATAAAGCAGGGATATCCTTAAAACCTGATCTGTTGGGGGATCTTCAGGACTATTGTATATTGTATGTCTTTATTTATATAGCGCCAAAAGTGTACTCAGCGCTTCACAAAGAATACAGTACAGGGAATTATAATAATACAATAAGCACAGCAAAATCAGATAACAGGAAAGGAAATCCCTGCCCCAAAGAGCTTGCAATCTAAGGTTTGAGGGGAACTTAAAGAGACAGCAGGTGAGGGAATAAGTGCTGTTGTTGGACTGGAGTTGAGCCGCCCATACTAATTCAATGAATATCTTCCAATCATTTTACAGTAGTTTTTATTGAACGTCTCGGAGGCTCGTTTCTGTATTCTGAATGTCCTGATTTCATACTCGCATTAGTTGATTCACTTTTTCCTTGTCCTACAGAGGTTATTTCTTCTTACAACGTCTGGCTGAGTTTCATTCTAATGCCTTCAGTCTTCTGATAGTGTCACAGACCTTTGTTTGTTTCTGGAAGCTGATTTGTTCTCAATCCTTTCTTTGCTGTTTATTCCTAGCATCCGTCTTCCTAATGTTCTCTGGGCTGTTTAAAGCCTTTAAATCATTTCTGCAAATAGGAGGAGACGCGATGGTGCTAATAAAGTGTGCTTTAGAGCATTGCTCCATTATTTTCTCTTGGTTGCATAATTGTGCTAGTCAAGTTTCTTACGCCTCGCACAGATTAATAAGCAGATAGTTTTGCACTTCCTCAGACCTACCAATATTTGTGTTGTTGTTTTTTGTGTAGCCCTTGTACCCCACACTAAGTGATATGGGGGGGGGGTCTGCTTCTCTGGCTAGTCCATTTAGGTGTTGTGCTGCACCTGTGTGGCAACAGTAGGGCCGCGATGTTGTGGGGAGAACAGGCAGGACAGGTTTTCAGGGTACCTTAGTTCTTGGGTGCAGCGCCTCCAGTCAGCATGGATCATCTGGATAGCAGCAGGATGGTCCAGACTGACACCTTTCTTTCAGCAGCCAGACATTGAAACACACTTCTTATGGTTCAATGATATTTATTGCAGTTAGATCAGATGTACAAAGCAGGGGCATTCTTCTCCTAGCTTCCCCTAATGAAGGTACACTGATTAGGGCTTGAGGCCCAGACAGGCCTTCAGGACTCCTCCTCTGCCTCCTATTGAGACAGAGGGTAGCTGTATTCACTCCACGGGGGAGGAAAGAGAGACACCCACTTTAGGAAAGTGCCAGTATATATAGCCTTGAGTTTGTGTTTGTAACCCTGCCCCTTAACAGAGCAGGTTGAATACTGATAGGTCATCACATCCTACATCAGTATCCTTGCCTCAGGCTGACACTTTCTGACTGTTGCTATGGCCCGCCCTTGGATACCTACAATTGTATCCAAGGCTGCAAAAAGCATACAAAGCCTTAGGGAAGGAATTAACCCATCCACTGCCTGCACCTAACAGGTCTTACACTGGTAGGGCCCAGGAAAAGGCATAGCGGCCGGGAGGCCATGCTACATTTGCTTAATTAAAAAGGGAAACAATGGAGCAACATCTAATGTAGATTTTGATCTCATTATAACTTGCACTGGGTAACTCCAAATCATAACTTGGTGCAAGCAGATCCAAAATTAGAGTAAGTATTTCGATTCACGGGCATACATATGCACAAGATGCAAATGTCACTTTTTGCAATTTTTAATCTAAAATGGCCTTCAAATGGTATACTGTTTCTCTCCTAGTGCCCCCAATGCTGCATGTTTTCTATTTATTGATGCAGAATATGTATATGGCTGGTTTAGTGCAGTTGGACGTATGGCATTCACAGTTGAACATATTGGGGTGTACCGAGCTGTAAACTGTAGTATTGGAGAGCTTTGCACCAAAAGGAAAATGTAACATATAACTATAAAAGTCCAGAAAGAGGACTGGTGTGTGCTGTAGGGGGAAAGGTTCAGCATATAAAACATCTGCTTCAATCAAAAACGCTACTGAAAAAAAATCCAATCTGCTAAAACCGTTATTACGCTAAATTGTGGCAGGCTCCCCACCCAACTCTCCCTCCCCTTACCTTTTCTCTGGCGTTTTCTGAAGCCATGTTGACATAGCAATGTGATGTTATGTGACCCCCATGGCGTCATTTACGCCGCATTGCCATGGTGACGTGTCGCCAGAAGCCGTTGGAGACAAGGTAAGGGACTTACAGTGGCCTCTCGCGCTCTACCGGCATTTAATTTAAATGTTGTGGGGAAGAGCGCAGGTCCTCTGTAAGCGCCATCCACCCCTGCTTTAGTCATCTAACAAACTGTACCAATAGTAAGCCCAAAAAAAAAACTCTTTTAGGGTGTAATTCATATTAAACGGGTTTATGATTCCAAAAAAGTCTCAAATTGAGAGATCTACAGTAAATATACTAATCTTACATCTGAATAAGGTCTAAAGATTAAAGGTTCATTTTCAATATTCCTACTGTATAAGTAGTATGGGAAATATAACAGAAAGTTTATACAAGAGAGCAGGTATCACAAATTTAAAGTAGGCTTTTAATCCATGTAACAGCTTATTCTGCAAGATGTTTACTACAGAGGAGTATTTAAAAGGTTTGATTTTATGGGGTAAGCGACATAGCAAACATTTTCATTTCCCCAAGAGTATTCAAGAGTATACAAACCCTACCAATTGTATGTCACCATAATGTGCAATCCACTTCCCATGTTTGTCCTCGTCTTTGCCAATAATTTGTCTGAAGGACAAGAGAGAGATGTTTCCATAACATTATCGTTTTTGTTTTTACAAAAAGGTTTATATAAAGCAATTTAATTATTTATTTTATGACTGTAACTCCCCTTTGTGATAACTAGAGCCTTTAGGGGTTAACTGTGGGGGTCACACAGAGTAACGACCCTTCCCTATCATGGTGCTGAGGTGACTCCACAGAAGTTAAGCCCCACCCCTTCTGCCTGGAGACAGTGACATCATGCTATGCTATAAATATAAGGGGGAAGCTTCTGGGAAGCAGATCCCAGGAGGCGCTAAGATGAGGGATTTCACTGTGAATAGTTATGTAAGCCCTATGAATAGAATAGGTTCAGTATCACCTTTATTGTTTTCAGTTAGGGAAAGCACCCTGTTTATATAGCATCCCACCAAGATGGTCTTGCATTACTCCCAAGATATGCAGAGAGACAGGCTGTGCCTACAGGGAACTCCCCAAGCAGCAGTCCCTAAGGGACCAGCCCCACCAGAGGGTCCGTTGCTGGCTCTCACCCAGAAGGGCACGTAGGCCACTTTGATATAAAGAGGTTGATCAACGAGGGAGTAGTGCTTAGCCCGTCAGGGCCCCATAGATATGGAGCACTACCAGCACTGTAGAGCCGAGTGATTCTATAGATAGCCTAGTAAATATATAAAGCCTCAGCACCTTCCTAGCAGATGGGCGCAGCTAGGGAAGCGGTGCAAACACTCTGGCCCGAGGACACTAAATTGGAAGTACAAGTTGACCCCTGTATATTAAATGTGAGACTGTCTGCAAGATAATAAAGTTGCTGTTTGAATGAATAAAGTTCCTGGTGCCCATCATTGCTTACCAACACCCAGCCTGCATCTTGCCTGCACCCCGAATAAGGTAATCCAACCAGAGCAGCCCTAACACCGACAGTAATGTGAACTCCCTAAGGGCAGGGAGGGTTACATGACATCATAGCACGAGTCATTTCAGGTAAGGTTTATAATCAACTAATATAACTCCATTGTCAGGAAGAAAATATAGTAAGTGCTTTTACACTTACACAACATGGTGTTGTCTTAAAATCCAACTGTATGCATAAAGAGAAGCTCTACTGCATCAGCCTTATTTTCTCTGTAAAAGAGAGCAAAGTAGTATCAGGTTTTTTTCCTGCCAAAGAACAGTTTTACACAATGTTAGCACTGAATGGTTCATGCTGTTAATAATTGATCATGTCTATCGCATTCTTGGTATACAGTACAAAGAAAATCTGCCATTCTGAAGTTTACCCAAGTGACAGATTTCATTAGCACATTGCACAGACTAAAGTTCCAAAGTTAGAAGCCTCTAAACGTAATGACCCATTTTTCAAAGACTTTATTACTTTGAGTGTTATGACTATGATATAATAATAATAAGAGCAATAATATATATGCAAAAAGAACAAGGGGATCCCATCAGAATAGAGCTACTGTATATATGTATTCAGGTAATATTGACATTGCAAAGTGTAAGTAGTATGTACAACATGAATGCTGCCAAGAAAAGACAAAAAAAGCCCCAATGCTACAGTACAGTACATCCAATCTGAGAAATGATTTAGTTAATACTTCTCTGTTTTTCTTCTTATAAGTAAGGGTCATTTAGTTAAATTTTTGGACAAAGCCTTATAAGCTGGCAGCCACCCAGGTCCTACACTACCCGTAAACGTTCTCTGCACCTCTCTAATGGATGGAGAAAGGTCCCAGGTCATTCAGAAGTATATGACAGGACCTGCTATTAAAGGTGGGATGGGTGATCTTAAAACCAAGGAAGAATGGGTCACAGACCTCCCAGCAATTGCTACCAGTTGACATTTAAAAACACACACAGTCCCAGCAAGCTCAAACCCCAAACCCACTAAACTATATATGTGTGTCAAAAGGAGTCCTACTGGGAGAGTGACCTTGTGAGCTTGCTTGCTGGGACTGTGTGTGCTTTGCTGCCAAGAACATCATTTTCATATGGTATGTTTTAGCATTAAAGTACAGAATAAGAAGCGTCTTTTCACTGATTTAATACTGGTAAAATCAGCAAACCATTTGAGTCTTGTTATAGGTGAAGGTACATAGTGCAATTTCGTAGTGGGTTAAATGAAAGTTTGAGGTTTTTTTCTAGTTCTAATGTATGTTATCTTCTACACCAGGGGGGCGCAAACTTTTTTCCCTGCGCCCCCCTGACGGCTGTCCCCTCACTCCCGCGCCCCCCCCCCCCAACCCCAACTTACCCGCGCTCCGGCGTAATGACGTCACGTTGCCATAGCAACGTGACGTCACATGACCTCGCAGCGTCATTTTGACGCCGCGTTGCCATGGCGCCGCAGGGAGGAAGCCGCCGGAGCCACGGTAAGTTAGGTTTACAGAGGCCCTGCAGCTCCCCCCGCACTTAATTTAAGTGCCTTCGGGAAGCGCGCGGGACCTCTGTAAACCCCGCGCCCCCCGTCGGCAGTGTCGCGCCCCCCCTGGGGGTCGCGCCCCACAGTTTGCGTACCGCTGTTCTACACCACGAGTGGCCAACTCTAGTGCTCAAGGGCAACCAACAGGTCAGGTTTTCAGGATATCCCTGCTTCAGCATACTGTAGGTGGCTCAATCAGTGGTTCACAGCCACTGCAGGGATATTCTGATGACCTGTTGGTGGCCCTTGAGGACTGGAGTTGCCCACCCCTGTTCTGCACCCATGAGAATGGTCACATGTAGTAAGTGCAAAGAGTCACATCCATATACTGTATACGAATCAAAACCCATTTCCAGGTATCTGCATTTCTGTTTCTTTACTATCTTTACCTTGGTAAAAAGTTCACATACTTTCCCATGCAATACATTGGAGGTTACTTTTTATTGCTTTTTTTAGATTGAACAGTTTTCACACGATTGACTTAGTTGAAATTAGGTAGTTCTTCCAGTAATTGGGTTGTAGAAACTACATTTGTACATGATTGTTTACAAGATTAAAATCCTGCCACTTTGCAAGATGAATGGTTAGTAAATGACTTCAGGATGTTTAATATAATGGAATGATGTATGTTCTCTGTAATTAGATTCAGCTTCAGGTTTCTTATACCAAATTTGGTATCCCCTCACTTCCAGAATTTTCTGCCTGAATAATTACTAAATAAGTATATTTTATCTAGTTCAATGCCAAAGGACATGCAGCACGGTGCAGAGCCATTTTTGGCTGTCTCACATTTTAATCTGGTCTGTGCCTGTTACATACTGTACGCCTATAACATATATTATCTTTAACTGTGCATGCAGTGTCTAATATATATTGTATCACCCTGTTCATTTAATGTAACCATGTACAGCTCAACCCCGTTATAGCGCGATCCGCTATAACGCGGATCTGGTTTTAACGCGGTATGAGCGTGAACCCCGATTTTTTTTTTTTTTTTAAACACATTTTACACACACATACACACACACACACAACCCCACTCCCCCCCCTCCCTACCTCTGGTGGTGCTCAAGCTGCTGGGGAACGTGCTGGGTTTGCCAGTGCCTCACTCCTGCTGGCTGGGGGAAGTGCTGGGCTGGCTTTTGGGGAAAGTGCTGGCTGGGGGAAGTGCTGGGGCTGGCTGGGGGAAGTGCTGGGGCCGGCTTCTGGGGGAAGGTGCTGGCTGGGGTAAGTGCTGGGGCTGGCTTCTGGGGGAAGGTGCTGGCTCGGGGAAGTGCTGGGGCTGGCTTCTGGGGGAAGGTGCTCGGCTGGGTAAATGCTGGGGCTGGCTTCTGGGGGAACGTGCTGGCTGGGGAAGTGCTTGGCTTCTGGGGAACGTGCTGGGCTGACTCTTGGGGAACGTGCTGCACTCCCGCTGTGGGAATTGTGGTGTGGGCTTCTTATCGGGGACGTGTTGGCTGGGGAATTGTCTGGGTCTTCTGGTGGACTTCGGGCTCTGGTGGGAAGTGCTTGGGGCTTCTAGGGGGACATTGCTGGCTGGGGGAAGTGCTGGGGCTTCTGGGGAAACGTGCTGGCTGGGTGAAGTTCTGGGGAAAGTGCTGGGGCTTCTGGGGGAACGTGTTGGCTGGGGGAAGTGCTGGGGCTTCTGGGGTAACGTGTTGGCTGGGGGAAGTGCTGGGGCTTCTGGGGGAACGTGCTGGGGCTTCTGGGGGAACGTGCTGGCTCGGGGAAGTGTTTGGGCTTCTGGGGGAACGTGCTGGCTAGGGAAAGTGCTGGGGCTTCTGGGGGAACATGCTGGCTGGGGGAAGTGCTGGGCCTTCTGGGGAAACGTGCTGGCTGGGTGAAGTTCTTGGGGAACGTGCTGGGGCTTCCGGCGCCTCACTCCTGCCTCCTCCCTTGTTCCGATCAGGCGCGCTGCGGGCATTTTTTTTTTTCAATTAGCGCGACCCCGGTTATAACGCGGCCTGATCGGGTGGCCCCCCAAGGACTGCGTTATAACGGGGTTCAGCTTTATTTGTCATCATGACTCTGTACATAGGACACACTTGAAAACAAGAGGCAACTCTCAATGTATTACTTCCTGGTAAAACATTTTAAAAATAAAATAAATTCATTTTTGGACAAAAATCCCTATTGACTTCAATAAGGCATTTCACCCAAAAACGGCAGCTTTGGAATATATATTGAATTTACCCTATAATCTTGTAGGACTTTCTCATAATACACGTGATGCTGTCATTAAACGCAATCGTTTCAGAGCCCAGTTGATCGTCAGTGGCATATATTTAAAGTTGCAAGTGTAACTACTCACTCTAAAGACAGAAATGATGGGGTTTATTTTATCCAAGTTTACCTTTTACTCTGTCCAGTTGACTCAAGTAGCTCACTGTAGCTTTTCGTTTTGGAGGAATATTGATGCAAATGATGTTTGATAGGGACTCCTAAAAATGGCCTTATTATGCAGCACAGCTTTGGAATTGTTGCTGCATTAGTTTCTCAGTTAGGCATGAGCACCTTATTCACCCCATAACAAGCACCATGAATGATGTAGTCTGTGATACCTGTTATTGTGCTTTTCACATTTAGGGCCTTATTCAGAGAGGGTTGATAAAAAAAATCGCCAGGGAATGTAAAATGCCGTTTTTTTGGGTGTTGCTATCACGGTATTCAGAAAGGCTCGATTACCAGTGATAGCAAAATGCCCAAAACGGGCGAGTTGCTGTCAGCGAGAGCATCGAGCCTCTGAAAAGGCCTGAACTGGCGATTCATTTCTGCTGCAGAGACAGCTGCTCTGAGAGAGCCGCCTCTCACAGCGGAAATGTCGCCCGAAAATTATTTATTTAAATATACATTTCTTTCATAGTGTAGAGGTGCAGGGGGTCTCCGGAGCTGAACCACGTTGGTTTCAGGTCCAGGGACCCCCTGCTTCCCGAGATACAGGCACCTTTATGTTGTGCCGGTATCTCCTATGTAAGGAAATGTCCCGATCACGTGATGCGGGACATTTCAATGCAGAGGGATACCAGCACCCCATAAAGGTGCCTGTATCTCGGGAAGCAGGGGGTCCCTGGACATAAAACCAACGTGGTTCAGCTCTGGAGACCCCCTGCACATCTACACTATTAAAGACATGTATATCAATAAATATTTTAATAAACATCAATACACATAATACACAATACACATAATAATATATTATCAGTCAATGTGCCTCCCCCAAAAAATCAAAAAACACCTCCAAAGATTAAACCTGTAAAAAGAGACAGTTCAAACTTGAATATATTCCTTACCATTAGAAGCGGTGGCCCTCCGACTCCGGAAAAACGAAGCTCATGTACCATGAAGATCCGGATCAGGTACCCCAATCTTCTTTTTCTTTCTTTAATCACTCTTTCTATCTTCATCTGTCCACATTTCTGTTCTTCTTTATCTCTCTTTCTTCATCTGCTTCAATCCAAATACCCCATGTTAAATCCCAGCCGATGCTGTCTCGTCGGCTTCTTGGGCTCAAATGAGGCATCACGACCTTAAATTAGGCTGTGACGTCACACTTAGCCTCAAAATGGTTAACAGCCACCTGACTGGCGTTAAACCATGTTCCGAACTTAAAAAAAATTTTTGGACATGACATCACTTAAAGGGAATGATGCCAGCCAATCAGAATGGCTGTGCTTCATTTGCCTTTAGATGACGTCACGAAGCCAGTGTCACATGGTATTCAGCCAATCAGATCGTGTGAACCAATTCCACACTCTGATTGGCTGAATACCTTGTGACACAGCGGCCATCTTGGATTTTGTGACGTCATCTTAAAGGCAAATTAAGCACAGCCATTCTGATTGGCTGGCATCATTCCTTTACATGACGTCACTAAATCCAAATGGCCGCTGTGTCACAAGGTATTTCAGCCAATCAGAGTGTGGAATTGGTTCCCAGATCTGATTGGCTGAAATACCATATGACGCCGGCTTCGTGACTCATCTTAAAGGCAAAGAAGCCAGCCATTCTGATTGGCTGGCATCATTCCCTTTAAGTACGTCATGTCAAAAAAAAAAATTAAAGTCGGAATATGGTTTTAACAGCCAATCAGGTGGCTGTTAACCATTTTGAGGCTAAATGTGACGTCACAAGCCATATTTAAGGCCGTGACGTAATTTGAGCCCAAGAAGACGACGGGACAACATCGGTTGGGATTTAACATGGGTATTTTGGTTGACAGATAGAAAGAGATAAAGAAGATAAAGAATGGTTACAGATGAAGATAGAAGAAGGTGAGTAAGAAAGAAAAAAGAATTGGGGTACTTGAGCCGATCTTCATGCGGATGGCATCGATGCTGGTAGGCCTTCAAGTACGTGAGCTTCTTGTTACCCGGGAGTCGGAGGGCCACCGCTTCTAATGGTAAGTAATATATTCAATGTTTTAAATGTCTCTTTTACAGGTTTTATTCTTTGGATGTGTTTTTTTGATATTTTGGGGAGGCACATTGATCTGTATATATAAATCTGTACCTCTTTAGGGTACAGATTAATACATTTTATGCCAATTTTTGGGGGGCATTTCTCGCTTGGTATTGCTGTTGCTTTTTTGCATTTCATTTATTATGTGGATGTGATTGATTGTTTTTTCATGCTAATGTAATTAAAGGTTTGCGATTGGTGTTCATTTGGTACTTAATGATATATTATGTTAGCTAATGTGTTTTTATGGTTAGTTCAGATATTGCTAAATTTTTTATTTCTATTTTACTGTTAAAATTAATTAATGTGGAGTATTCATTGTTTGGATTGGTTAGTGTTACTATCATTTTGAGTTGGTTTCTGAATTAATTGTTTTGATTGGTTAATGGTTTAATTAATTCATTATTGATGTTGCTATTGATTGGATTGCTGGCTACACTGATTTTATTTAGTGACTGTGGATTTTTTGGAGTTTGTTATGTTTTATTATTGTGTGTCTTGTGTATTACTGTATTGTGATTAGGGTGCTCATTGAGTGCTATAGAGGCTTATCATGCCCATATTATTATTATATGGGTATGATGTACACACATACTACTCAATGGGTATAGGGTGGGTATAGTCAGTCAGTGGGTGGGTGCTTGCCTCACGGGTGGGTGAAGGGGGATATAGCCCTAGGATGTGTGTTTAGAACCTTGTGGGTTGGGTAGCGGTTGGGTTAACCCCTTTATTACCTTAGCGGTATTAACCTGCTAAGGTAGAATGGGGGTTAACTCCCCCCGCAACCCCCCCCGCAATGCCTAAACAGCCACTAAGGGCTAAATTCCCCCTTCACCCACCCTCGCTAGCCACAGTATTGTATGTTTCTTACAGTAAGCCTGGCACGGGTGTTTAACCCCTTCATGGCTGTACATGCATGTTTCCTGCCTCGGAATGCATGCCGGGGGGGTCCGGACTGCTATTAATGGCTATCACTCCGGAGACCCCCGCATCAATCCGAGGCAGGAAAGGGGGCTGATTTTTTCTAAGTCCTGACACATCGCAGCTCATCGAGGCATCTCCCCACCAATCTACCCAAATTTTTGTGGTGTATTGGATTTGGGGAGAAGAACGCCTTTTAGGGCTGCTGGGCTTGCATAGCCGACTCGCGGTCTCTTGAATCGCGCGAGTTTATCAACCCCCCTCCGAATATGGTCGATTAGCACAAAAACAAAACTGTGTGCGCTACTCACCTAACTACCTATAAAGTTTAAATGTATATATATACAGTGCAGTGACTATAACCATCAATTTAGTGATAAAAATTTATAAAAAATTAAACCACAACTCCCACAGTGAAGAATTATACTTAAATAATAAGTGCCACATCCCGTGTTGGGGGATAATGGCGTCTGCGCTGTAAACGCAGGGGTGGCTCAGCACCCCACACACCACTAAGAGAATGGAAACAAAGAAAACCGCGCACAACGCCAAATAGTGAAGCAAATTCAACAATATATTAATAGATTAAAAAGTGGGTAATATATCTGCGTACATGAAAAAGTTGGTAAAAGGCATGTAGTGTGTTCAACTGTTTACCACTCTCGGCAGCTGTTAGCTGTAGATTCAGGTGCTTGCTTCCCTCTGCTGCTGCAGCTCAGTTGATTCTGGGGCAGAGTCAGTCTTTTCACTCCCAAGGGGATTTCCCTTCATGCAGCCAGGTTCAGCAGCTGGTACTGGGGCTCGGTGAATCGCTCCTCTTCCTGGCCGATATGAAGCTGCTCCTGTACCTCGGCAGGTTTATCCTCTGCACGAGGTTAAAACGCAGCTTGCTGGGGTGCCCTCAGCGTGCCACGATGCAGGCATGGGTGGATTCAATAGGGAAGTTTGAACAGTCTTACAAAGTCTCTCACAAGTGTCCAAAACAGCACACAGGATGAAATAAAAACAGACAGGCCAATACATAGACAAAGGCAATGTAAGCAGATATAAGGCAATAGAATGTACATCCAACTAGTTTCGTAGCATTCCCTGAAGAAGTAGTTAATTCTACGAAACTAGTTGGATGTAACATTCTATTGCCTTATATCTTTTTTTTTTTTAAACGGGAGCCATGGGAAAATCGCGTTATAACCGAATCGCGGTATAGCGAGGCGCGGTATAACGGGGTTTAGCTGTATGTACTAAAGGAATGTTATGCTTGTACCAAAAATAATAGAACATGCGTCAAAATAGTTCACTTAGAAGAACCATGCTTGAACCCTAAAACGTTAATATTGTTAGCGCAGAATGTTGTTGTTGTTATGTATCAACCAAAAATGTGTTTGATGCAGCACTATTATTTAATTATATAGATTTCAAAAATGTGTTTTCACAGCATGGCAATTAGTAAATATAAATTACTAGTGTAACATTATTTATAACAGTAGTTATAAATATAAAATTATATACCTAATTCTGTTTTAATTTAAATTGTTTCAATCCGTTATTGAACATGATGCAATGCATCAAAATGTATTTCAAACAACAAACTATGCGTCTCTCCATACAAAAGACATTATAGAACTAGAGAGAGTGCAGAGAAGAGCCACCAAATTAATAAAGGGGATGGAAAAATCGGACTTATGAGGAGAGGCTGGCTAAATTAGATTTGTTTTCATTAGAAAAGGAGGCGTCTAGAAGGGGATATGATAATTATATACAAATATATTCGGGGACAGTACAAGGAGCTTTCAGAAGAACCTAGGGTAGTACAAACGACACAAGGTAATCCCTTAAGGTTGGAGGAAAGGAGATTTCATCGGCAACAAATAAAAGATTCTTTACAGTAAGGTCAGTTACAATGTGGAATTCATTACAATGGAGACTGTGATGGCAGATACAATAGATATCTTCAAAAAAGGTTGGGCATCTTTCTAGAAAGGTGTACAGGGTTATTTGAACGCATTGGATGATGTTTCACTGTTTTTTTTTTTTTTAACCTTCCTCTGGATCAAAATACTGTGAATGCAAATATAGGATAAGTATCTGTCGACTATATTTAGCATAGCATAGGTTGAACTTGATGAACATGTCTTTTTTCAACCTCATCTACTACAGTATATGTAACTATACTGCTGCGGCCAAGTTTATTCGTTAATGGTTTAATTAATTCATTATTGATGTTGCTATTGATTGGATTAGCTGGCTACTGATTTTATTTAGTGACGTGTGATTTTTTGGAGTTTAGTTATGTTTTATTATTGTGTGTCTTGTGTATTACTGTATGTGATTAGGGTGCTCATTGAGTGCTATAGAGGCTTATCATGCCCATATTATTTATTATATGGGTATGATGTACCACTATACTACTCAATGGGTATAGGGTGGGTATAGTCCATCAGGGTGGGTGCTTATGCCTCACGGGTGGGTGAAGGGGGATATTAGCCCTAAGGATGTGTGTTTAGACCTTGTGGTTGGGTAGCGGTTGGGTTAACCCCTTTATTACCTTAGCGGTATTAACCGCTAAGGTAATGAAGGGGTTAACCACCCCGCAACCCCCCCGCAATGCCTAAACAAGCCACTAAGGGCTAAATTCCCCCTTCACCACCCCTCGCTAGCCACAGTATGTATGTTTCTTACAGTAAGCTGGCACGGGTGTTTAACCCCTTCATGGCTGTACATGCATGTTTCCTGCCTCGGATGCATGCCGGGGGGGTCCGGAGCTGCTATTAATGGCTATCAGCTCCGGAGACCCCCGGCACTCATCCGAGGCAGGAAAGGGGGCTGATTTTTTCTAATTCTGACACATCGCAGCTCATCGAGGCATCTCCCCACCAATCTACCCAAATTTTTGTGGTGTATTGGATTTGGGGAGAAGAACGCCTTTTAGGGCTGCGATGGGCTGCGATAGCCGACTCGCGGGTCTCTGAATCGCGCGAGTTTATCAACCCTCCGAATATGGTCGATTAGCACAAAAAACAAAACTGTGCGCTACTACCTAACTACCTATAAGTTAATGTAATAAATATACAGTGAGTGACTATACCATCAATTTAGTGATAAAAAATTTATAAAAAATTAAACACAAAACTCCCACAGTGAGATAATTATACATTAATAATAAGTGCCACTAACCGTGTTGGGGAATATGGCGTCTGCAGCTGTAAACGCAGGGGTGGCTCACACCCCACACACACTAAGGAAGGAGAGACGGTGGGAAGTGGGCAAAGAATGGGGAGAAGGGGAAATAGGTGTCGTAAAAGAAACACGAGCGGAAGGAGGGATAAAAGGAGAGGGGCCGAGTAGTAGGCGGAGGGAGCTATTAATATAAGGTAATGGAAATACTATAGAATTTGATGGAGGGGGAGGGGGAAAATGACGGGGGGACTTAGTAGGAGGAGGCGTGAAGGAGCCATAACTATGAGGGAGGGTGGAAAAAGAAAGGAAATCGGACATGAACAAGGTTTGTGCGGTATAAAGGTGAAGACACGGGTAGGTCGAATGAAGAGGGCTGCGGGGGAAAAGGCGGTTTGCTAATTAGACAGCGATATCAGAGAATTAAGGATTGAAGAATGAGGAATAGAGTAAGAAGATTTATTAGGAAGAGGAGTATGAACAATAAGAGTAGATGCGGCAGCGGTAGACGATTAGGGATAAAAGAAATGGGTGCCAATGTGAGTTAACGTACGCGGGAGGGAGGGGTAAAGAGTCAGGGTAGGTGATAGGAGGGGGGCGCAGCTGCGACGGGTGTGAGGGTAGGGTGCGAGGGGAAGGTGTGGTTGCTAGTAGGGACGGAGGACGAAGAACAAGCTAAAGTATCAAGCGTATGGGGCTACTGGTAGAGTATGGCGGATGTGGGGGGGGGGAAAGCTTAATTCAAAGGAAGGTGGTTTTAGAGTGTGTTTGAGGAGGGGGGAAACGGTGGTCTTGTCTCATAGAAACAGAGAGTAATAAAGGGACGGGCAGGTAGGGTGTACAGGTTCAGGGGAGTGTAGAATGGGTTTTTGAAAGGGATTTTAGCGGGATTAATGAAAGTCGTTATAGTAAAGGCCAGAATGTAGGTGTGAATAGAGGGCACGCAAGTGGTGGGAGTGATTAATAGGCGTGTCGAAGAATGAGCGATAAGCGGTAATTGTCGGGTGTTTAAGAACACATATAAGAGTGAAAAGTACGAGGGACGGGCGTTAATTAGGTGTGTTGATTGGAGAGGGGTTGGTTTGGAGCTGGGTTCTTGGTAGGCTGAGCGGTGGTGGTGATTATCGGGGGAAGTACAGGTTTTGTGGGTAAGGGAGGGGGTTCGTGGGCGAGTCCGGATGAAGAATAGGAGTCAGCGGGGGGGTCAAAACCGTCGAGTGGGGGGAGGCCTAAGGGAACCCGGTGGAGAGAGATAGGCTGGATGGGGGATTGGTGAGCAGAAAACAACAAACGGTAGAACTGTACCGGAAGTTGAGTCGAGGGAGGAGCCGATTTCGCATGTAATGGGTAACACCGGGGAGAACGTGTAGGATGTTGAGAGCAAGATATGCGGAGTGTGGGAGTAAGCCGGCGTTAGACTGGGGAGAACGTAAAGCGGGTGTTTAATGAGGTGTGTGTAGGTATTGGGAAGTTGGGGAGGGGTGTAGTTGGTGCGGGTGATGGTGGTAGGATAACGAAGGGGAGGGTATCGTGAACCGGGAATTAGGGGACGGAGGAGGGGCAGATGGGGGGTAGAGGGGGTGAGAGAACGTCATAGTGAACGAGGAACAAAGGGAATCATAGAGAGTTGTAGGAATAGACGGGAGTAAAGGTAATTCTGGGCCGGAAAGGTGGAGTGGGAAGGGTAAGGATCGGGATGATAGAGCACAGGTTGGAAGGAATGTTGGCGGGATGGTCGGTGTCGCTGGAGACAGAGATGGAGCTAATGAAGGGGTGTGGTTGTTCATAGGAGCGTTAAAGATATTGAGTAGAAAACGTAGAGGGAGCGGATGGCAAAAAGGGGAGGGGGGCAAAGTGGAAGGGGCACGCTCCTCTTCCGCGCCCGCTGCCCCCCTCTGAGACCCCGTAGTTAACGCCAAATAGTGACATTCAACATATATTATAGAATTAAAAAGGGGGTAATATATCTGCGTACATAAAAAACTGAAATTACAATGGGAGAGGTAAGAGGAGATCCAGGATAGAGCTTTGCATTATGTGACTTCATGTATACAGTACCGACACACTTTATTGCAGTGTGGTCGGTACCGCAAGCCGGGAGATTTCCCGGCTTGCTAGTGGCCGCCCCTCGGCGTGTAATTGCATTCATGGAGGACACAAATAAAGTGGGGAAATGCATATCCCAGGATTCCAATGATCCCTTACAGGCCATTCATATTGAATAGTAGGCAATAACTATTAAAAAATAAACTTTATTAGATCATATAAAGGGAATATAGGGGTGTGAGCGTATAGGAGTGAACCTCATGGGGTTAATACCTGTGATGATCGTACCTCACCAGGCAAATGCAGCAGGCCAATAATTAGGTGTACTAGGAATCACAGCAGTCTCACATATGATCCTGTGAAATCCCACAGAGACAAGGTATCTCAAGGAATGCTACAGGTGCAATGTGCTGCACTTCAGCACACAAAGTAGCAATGTTGTTGTCATTAGACACCAGATCTAGATTTATTTATTTATAAAATATTTTACCAGGAAGTAATACATTGAGAGTTACCTCTCGTTTTCAAGTATGTCCTGGGCACAGAGTTAAGACAAATAATACATGTTTACAAATACAGTTACATAATTAGTAGGGTATACATTATATACAAGACATTGCATGCACAGTTAAAGATCATTTATATTATGGGCGAGTGAAACAGTTACAGACCAGATTAAAATGTGTCACAGCCTTAGATTTGAAAGAATTTAGACTGGTGGTGGATGTGAGAGTCTCTGGTAGGTTGTTTCAGTTTTGGGGTGCACGGTAAGAGAAGGAGGAGCGGCCAGATACTTTGTTGAGCCTTGGGACCATGAACAGTCTTTTGGAGTCTGATCTCAGATGATAAGTGCTGCATGTGGTAGGGGTGAGGAGCTTGTTCAGGTAGCTGGGTAGCTTGCCCATAAAGAATTTGAAGGCAAGACAGGAAAGGTGAACTTTGCGCCTAGACTCGAGTGATGACCAATCTAGTTCTTTGAGCATTTCGCAGTGATGTGTGTTATAGTTGCATTGGAGAACAAAACGACAAATTGAATTGTAGAGGGTGTTAAGTTTGCTAAGGTGGGTTTGAGGTGCTGAGCCATATACTATGTCTCCATAGTCAATAATTGGCATTAGCATCTGCTGTGCGATACGTTTTCTGACCATGAGACTTAGGGAGGATTTGTTCCTGTAAAGTACCCCTAGTTTGGCATAGGTCTTGGTTGTCAGGGTATCAATGTGCATCCCGAATGTTAAGTGGGAGTCAAACCATATGCCCAGGTATTTAAAACTAGTAACAGGAGTTAGGGTAGGAGTTAGATAGCTGATACAAGTCCTGTAACCTGTAACCTTGTTTACTGGATAGCCTTTAAAACCTTAGTATAATTAATAATTGTACCAAATGACATCCATACCAGTGTCTGTATGAGGATAACATATTTATATACCAGGCTTGGTACAGAAAGCCAAAAAGGAAAAATCGGGGGGAGGGAATATAGTTGTTGGTCCAAAAATTAACCCAAATAAACAGACTGTTGATAAAACATTTCCCTTTCTGCAACAAGGCTAGATGTTCACTATAGGTGGGTAACCCAGTTTAAGTGATCCTAAGTAAATAGCAAGTAGTTAAAACATGATGCCAAGTCATGTATGGTAGATCCCAAAAGAGCCATTTTTAGCCTCTATTAATAGCAAAAAATCCCATATATGTCTTTACATTTTTGCATATAGCAAGACCATTAGTCCGGGGCATGCAAAACATGCTGTGAATGCCAGGAGTAGTTTATTGCATGTAAAAGGAATGGTTCAATAGTCAGGGGTTTCAAACGCCATACAACTGCTAATCAGCCGTTCCGCTCACAGCTCTGCCACAGCACCACCGACATCAGTCATGGTGTCATCTAAAGCCCACTTTGTCATTCATGTCCCCTAAAATGAAAACTATTTTAAGCATTTTGTACTTCTTCAACTCCGAAGGTTTGTAATCAGCAGTCCATCTCCAAGGAGACCAATGATAGCCAAAGTTTGATCCTTGCTCTGACTAATTATTGGTTGTTAGAAAAACTTACAGTAAATTATCTTTCACCATGGAAGGAATGGTGGCGATCACCAAGTGGGCTAAATGAATTACCAGCAGAAACGCTTCATCAGCAGATGCCAACCTAATGTAACATGGCCAAACTGCAAACATCAATATATGGTGCCAACAATGTATTCAGACTTAGCTGTTCCTTCAACTGTACATATACACCCATGACCTTCAAATGATTATTTTACCTATTTTTTTTTTATGAGCTACTGTATATACACACAATAAGAAAACAGAGATGTTTGTAATTGACAGCAGAGTTCTAAATCACAGTAGGAATTAAATTGCTTATACTTAAAAGGGGAGTGTTTGGAACGTTGAAACCAACTGAGGTTGTTGTATACTTGGTGATCATATAAAATACAACAAGAAGATCTGATTTAGTTCATGCTGCTGGAAAAGTACAAGTGTATTACTAGAAACCCTGAGTGCTCACTGCCACACAGCTCACTCCTAGATGGATCAATATCTTATCTCCTGATCTGTTCTATGAAATAGCTTCAGAATCTACCACCTGGCATTACGTGCTGTCGCCTTTGAGTAATTGTCCTGTCAATAAAAAGCCACGCCACGATGTCCCTGTTTTAAATACAGTACGAGAATTCTTTCTAGTGAGCGGAATTAATCCAAGCAGCTAATATCTCGTTTTGGGCTCCGGGCCAGTCTTTTCAAGGGATCACCAGGACGCAAGGGAAACCAGATTATTGCTGCCTTTAGTGTTTGATGTTTTTTTGCTCCAAGCTGGCATAGTAATTATTTTTTTATTATTCTTTCATAGTTTATTGACTTGTCAGTACTACTTATCTTTCTTGTGTAGCTGATGCTGCACCTTAGAGAAAAGAATCCATATTTTGTCTATGCATGAATGCATTGATTTTTGAGGATGCTTTGCTTTGATCAGTCATTTTGCATGAAGAAGGAAGTTTGGACTGCTTAAACTGCTTGCATGTTGGACCTTTACAACTTTGCATGTGCCCAAAACACTTATTGCAGTTGATGCTTGTGTCCTTAGATGCTGCATAGTGAACACTTTAATCCTGAGATTAAATGTGTGTTGCATCCTAGGTGCTCATCTGAGAATTTGCTGACATTATTATGTTTGACAATTACTAACCTGTTGCTCTGCAAGGGAATTAACAGAAACTAAGATTGATATATTGTTTTCATTGGTAACAAACCAAGGCAATGTACAACGATTTTTTTTTTTTTTTAGCCATTGAAGTCTAGTTTCTGATGCACCTTGCAAAGATCTATGAGAATAAGGCAATCGGGGACAAAACATTAATTCTAAAAAAATATCCTTTGGCATTCAATTATTTCAGCGGCAAGAATTGTAACTATACATTATTATATTGTGTTAGATCCTATCCTGGTGTGAGCACATACTAATTCGAACCCCAATGCAAGTGTGGCGCTTTCATTTCTACCACTCTCTCCAAAGATCTACTGGCCCATATTTACTAAGCAGTGTTATTCCATTGGATTCAAGTGGAAGGGTCATAGGGTGCTTTTATGACATAGTGGGCCATAGTCTCTACAAACTAAAAATAATCAGAGCATTGGGCAAGGACGGATCATTCACCATACAGCATTATAGTATTTAGCCTTTTACGGCCATGGGTAAACCATTTAAATATACTAAAAGTGTATTTAAAGATGGAGCAAATTACAAGAAAAGGTAAGACATTGTTTTGCTGAACAGTTGCTCCGGGCTTGTAGTGCATAGCATTTCTTTAGGATATTTATGTCTTCTACCAAGTTGTGGTCTGGCATAACTTTTATTTTTTTTGGTATATATCATTCAATAACCTCAGAGTTCAATTTCACATTAAAGCTGCAGACCAAGCAATAGCCAACACGTGTGTGTGTTTTAACTAGATCAGTTCTGTACTATGAGAAAATACTTGCACAATTTAACCAAAAAAAACTCTGAATGACATGTTTAATGTATTATAATTTAACAAACATTTTTGTTTCTATAGCAACCATTTACAGTCACATCCCCTTCTGAAACAGGCTCTGACCCACCCCTTTTTGAGCCCTGCCCTATCTCTAGTAATGCACCAGTTGTATCTAGTGACTGCCTGGTCACATGATATTCCCCACAGAACTTCCTTGGTCCTCTTCTGCTGCACTGACAGCCATTTAGTGAACCCCCACACCGAATCCTCGCCGATCGATCACAGGAGAACGGTTCGATCGGCCACTTAGCTAATTAATTATTGTATCAATACAATAATTGATGCACATATTAAAGGGGAAACATTGATTTAAAAAAACGGCAGCTTGGACTGCTGCTTTAAGAATAATTTTGTTTCTGTCTGGCGCTTGTATTTTCATTGTAAATAAATTGACTTTGATGAGTTAGAATTGCTTAGAAGTCTTAACTATTTCCCAAGCTCTTAGAAGTTTAGCCTTTGTTAAAAATGAAATGGGGAATTGTGAAATGTTAGCCTTGAATGTGGTAGAGGGTCCGTCTATTAATAGGCCACTTTCAAAGGATATAAAGGAATAATGTCATTAGCATGCAAAGAAAGGTTAATAGCCATTCATTAAGAGTTTCAAGTGTGTGTCCAACTTAATCACTTTTATTATTACAGCCTGAACTTTAAAGCAATCAGTTTTATTATTACAGCTTGAACTTTAAAGCAGCAGTGCCACCTGCTTGGCTGCTTTTAGATACACCTAGGAGTGCAGTAGTTGGCACTTTTAAGAAGACCTTTGAACTGCTTCATTTTTAACACACCTAGATGTCAAGTGAAACAAATTGCCGAGGCATGTTTGCGGGTTAATGTGAGAACTTTACAATCATATTTTAATGCCAAGATGAATTGAGAGGCATTGTACTTCCTTTATCATTTATTTCTATGTGGGAAAAGAAGGGTGGGGAGCCGTGTTGGTCCTTTCTTCCATGTAGTAACAAAGGAGAGAGTAGGAGTAGGTGGTATGATACCTTTTATTGGACCAACTTGTAGTTGAAATGTTACAAGCTTTCGAAACTCTGTGTTCTTCATTGGGTATGGCAAAAATACCATTATTTCTATGTGGCATCAATGGGGCATCATTACTAGGGCAATTGCTCCTCTTACAAAGGGTGTTTGCCCCACTTTCTTCTAAATGGTCCTTTGACAGGGTAGGGATATACAGACAAGACCACGACTATTCTAAAGCTTGCCTTAAACTAGCCCGGTTACATTCTGGGTACGTGCTGGGTGTAAAATATACAGGACACCTACAAGCTCATATTGAACCCCCAAAATAACCACAACATATATATAAGCATATAAGTGTCACAGAGGAGTGCTACTGAGCATGGCATTATATATTTAAAACCAGAGACAGAACATGAAACACAGACAGAGCTCAGTGCACATCCAGTGAAACTTATACACGGTACAGTGCCTAAATATATATGTATAGATATCTTTTGAATAAAATGGTCTTTTAGTTTAACATTTTGGCCAAAGTGTTGTAAGCCCTTGAGCCACTACACGGCAGACCACTGAGCTCTGTCTGTGTTTCATGTTCTGTCTCTGGTTTTAAATACGTGCTGGGTGTAACCTGGCTAGTTTAAGGCAAGTTTAAGGCATTTCTGCATTGACTAATGACCCATGGGATTAACACAGCAGGGGTCCCTGGCAGTCCCATTCAGTTTGAATGGGACTGCCAGGGACCCCTACTGTTAATCTGATGGGCCATTAATCAATGCAGAAATGCTGGGGTTAGTTTAAGGCATGTATTTAGAATGTACCTGGGTGTACCTGGGTCTTTTTGGCGATTGCCACTGGTTTGTGTTAGAATAGTCGCAGTCTCTGCTGTATCATGATAAATGTCACAGTGAAGAGCGAAAGATTGATCTCATTGGTTTTAACAAACCATTTTACCATCATCAACCTATTTTATTGCCGTATTTGCTGTTATTTTCCATGACATGCATTATTTAACTAATGCATATCCCGACTGTATTTGTCTTTGTACTATCTATGCTCCAAAACACTGGTCAAATATCTCATCTGCATCAATATGCACCAGTGAAACATGTCTAGCAAAGAATCAATCTGGCTTCTTATACTTGGTGTAGATCTCTTTGGAGCAGAGGTTCCTTAACTCCTCTTATAACCACTCCCCAAAACGTTCCTGACGCAAGTTAACCAATATGAGGCGAAAAATGGAGTAATGTACTTTAATATATTGACACAGTCACAGTTAAAATGACGCTATATGCACCGGACACAATTTGCAACACTTAGTACATGTCCCCCAACATGGTTTCGGCTGAAAAGAAAATGATATCTCCATTAAAAACAACACCAACATGTTAGTTTAAGAAAGTCCTTTAAATTGGTTGGCTAGTTTCCAAACCTACTGACTTCAATGACCCCTTAAGCCATCAATAAGGAAAAAAAGAAATGAAAACACCAATAGCAAAAATATTGTAATATGTAGATGTCACATATTTGTGTAAAAAAAAAAAAAAAAGGCACGAATCACCCAAATGTAACCTATTTTACATAGAACTGCAATTAGTACACTAGCCCTAGGAGGGATTGCCTTTTAAAGCAGACTAAAAAATTCCTCCAGAAACTAAATGAAGTCTTAACATAACCTGATGGTAAAAGAAAAAGGAATAACCAAATCACCACAACACGAACTGAGTTTTCACCTGTTTATTATATTACTGGCATCAGCTGTTAGCCACGTTAACCTTTGTTATCTTAATGAGTGTAAATGGAATTTGCCATTTTAACCTCCCTCGGAGACACACTTTTTAACAACTGAAATCTCGAGAATTCAATAATAGAAATGCAAAAGGGGGGGCTTGCTAAAAACAGCAGAAAAGGGACTTTGCAACTGTAAAGAGACATTTTTTTGGTTGTGGTGCGTACAGTGGATTTGTGCTTTTCTTCTACTTATGCCTTCTCATCACCAATCAAGCTCTTACTCTCCTAATGCTGCTCATGATAACCCATTCATGCCACCTGCTGCAAGTCCTCTTGTTGCCTTAAACAGGTGACTGAATATGGAGGTGTCCTCATGACAGAGACTTGACACAAAGCAGTGCAAACATTACTCATGTAACCTGAGCTCTCTCTGCAGTAGACTTGTTTTCATTAAATCCCACATGCCAAACCTGCAGGTTTCCATTGTCCTGTGGGAATTATATAGAATCCAGAGGAAACAGGAGAGATACAGTACATGTGTCTTCTACATTATATGACAGCCTTGGATTGTTTGAAGAAAACAGTGTGTGTGTGTGTGTATGTATGTGTGTATGTGTATATATATATATATATATATGTAGCCTGGAGCTCCCGTGGCTCCTGGAGACCCCCCTCCCCTTGAGCAGCTCGGTCGCGGGTGCCGACAGACCCGACGGCTGCTTCCAAGGGTGGGGGCTGGAGCAGGGAGCAGCGCGGCTTCTCCTGCCTGCGGCCGGTTGCCGGGGACGCGATCGGGCGGTTGCTAAGGCCGCGATCGCGTCTCTAAGGTCCCGGCGGCCGGACAAGCAGAGCGCCACCATTGAGGACACTGTTGCGCATGCGCAGAGACGCGTAGGCGCAGGGAAAGCCCCCGAGACAGGGATAGCTCGCGCGAGAGCAGGGAGAGCTGAGGGAAGGTCGAGGCAGCCCGGGAAAGCTTGCGCAAGCGCAGTGAAGGTAGGGAAAAGCCCGCGAACCCCTAGCCTACCAGGGAAGGCTCTGAGCTGGGACTACATATCCCAAGAGCCTTTGCGAGCCCCATGTGACCCCAGGGAGCCAATAGGGCTTAGGAGACCCCTGGGAAAAGAGATACATTTGGCGGGCTTGCAGCACGTTAGATCAGACAGAGACCGGAGCAGCCCAGGGAAGGAGGTAGGGTACAGGAGTCAGGGACTCCCTGTACTAGGCCAGCACCCCCAGGGCTCGAGATAGCTCAGCTCCCCAGTAAGGTGAGTGTTGCCAGGGGCAGCCCTCGGGTTAGGGACCCTGCCACTTACATTAGTGGGAGCTGGGAAAGGAAGGTTACGCAGAGTTGGAGTCAGGGAGCTGTGAGGGAAGGAAGGGTGCGGGGAGCGAGTGCAGCTCCTGCCCCATAGGTACTCACACCCCAACGTAGGCCCCAACTCCCCACTAGGTTAGTGGGTAATTGCTGAGGGAGGCCCAAGATAGGGACGCTGCCCTTAGTGTAGTGCTGCATTGTCAGAGTCACGGCTGTCAGTGCCGTGAGGTCTGACAGGCAGGCACCTTGTTGCGCAGCACGTTGACTGCCAAGCTCCAGTGAGCTACAGCTTGCTGCTGTAGGCGCTGGGACTAGTCAGAGAGTAGTGGGTCTGGAGAAGGGCTATAGCTGTTCTAGTCACCTTGAGGTAGCGCTAGGGGTAGGATGCCTGAAGGGATAGCCTGTTAACGAGGTCAGGAATTCTGGAGAGGATCTGCACTAGGCTAGCCAACAGTAGGTAGACGCCCAAGTACTGCATGGAAGAGTACTCTAGTCCATTCCAGATCACTTACCGAAGGGACTTGGGTAGTTGGGGGAGTGGGACAGGTCATTACCCCTGCAGGCCCTAGGAGTTCCCCAAGCCACTACAGGTTGCTGTACTACAGGGACAGGCCCTAGGTTAGGATTCCTGTCACGGTAGTACCACTTAGATTAGACAGGGACACAGCAGACGCTGCGGTTCCTGTGAAGCGGTTCGGACCCACGTTGGGGTCCGCAGAGACGATTCCAGAGTGGGACCCCCTAGCGGTCCGCACGTGCAAGGAGTTCGGTTGGATCAGACGGATTTATCACACGTCTGACCCTTTGAGAAGTTTGTTGCTGACCCGAGCACCGGAGTGCTCGGCAGGTATTATACCATCACATGTGCACCAACAGGCCTAGAGGTTCTTAGTGACTGCGCAGTCACCCATTGACTATCTCTGTAGGAGTACGGGACATTGGGTGGGGTTCTTGGGACACTGGGTGGGATCACCTAGTGTTTGGGAATCGTCCTGCGAGACGTCACTGTTAGTGTCTCACCGTGAGAGAGACACAGGTTATTATTATTATTCGTTAGTAAAGTCCTTAGTTATTTTACCTCACCGTGTATGTTATTATTGATTGTCCTGCGAGGAACCACTCCCCCTCTGGTGGGAGCCATCGCAGGTGGAGGCGCTGAATTGAGTAAGTGGTTACCCCTAGTATAATTGCCCCAGGTTCCCCGTGGCGGAAGCTCAGCCCTCCTGCGAGCCAACAGGTAACGCACCACACCTATGGTAACACCGTATGTTCCTTGCACCCCACACTATATCTGCGATTGGGGGGGGGGAATACCCGTTACATATATATATATATATATATATATGTATGTATGTATGTATGTATGTATCTATGTATGTATGTATATTGCAGAATAAATGAGCACTTCAGTATTAGGTGATAACTTTTTTATTTGGACTAACAATTTATGTCATAGGACAGGCTTTTGAGAGTTATCCTCTCTTCCTCAGGTCTGCAATACTGATTGCTGACCTGAGGAAGAGAGGAGAACTCTTGAAAGCCTGTCCTATGACATAAATTGTTAGTCCAAATAAAAAAGGTATCACCTAATACAGAAGTGCTCATTTATTCTGCACTATCGCAACTGGACTAAAATGGCTATTTCCGTTAGATAGATAAAATCCTCTTCCCCCGGCCAACAGAGAGGGGCCACCACACCAAAGTGTCCCAATGTCTGTATGGTGGTACATGGAATTGCATGTGATGCTCAGAGGCTCTTACCTTATTTATCAGGGATTGGCATCCACTCAGGCTGGTGCGGTGAGCAATAAGTAGAGGGCCCCATGATCTATAACTTTATTTGAACAGTCCAATACAACAACTTCTTCTTTAGGAGTTCTCCTGCAGCATTCCCCAAAGAGGCACAGTTCTTTCCTTTGTTGTCACTTTAAGGCAATGCAATTGCCTTTACGAATGTGGCCGCTCCACCTCCACTGGTTCAGGCTCTATGTAAATAAGAAAAAGTATTTGTGGCCCTACTCTACAGCACCTATCTTTATAATACACGTACAACAATAGTGAAACAATATAACTCAATTACTATATATGCAGATAATTAAATTACGTAAACACCACTGGTACAGCACTCCAATTGAGCAAAAAGGTATCTACTGTTTTGTGCTTTCCTGCAGCAGTACTGAACAAACGACAAACCCAACAACGATTCACAACATATAACACACTACAAACAACATACAAATTGGGGAGAAAAGAGGAAAGATAAAAAACAATAGTGTAATATGAAAATATAAAATATGTTGGTAGTAAAAAAGGTATCTCATTCTCAAACAAACTTGAATAGAAAGCATGGCAGGGAGTAGCTTTGTGGAATCAGTGGTCCCTTCGTTGATGTTTCATGCTGTTATGCTGGGCAGCAGACCCCGGTACTTTTAACTGCAGTTATTTCCTTGTCTCTGCTTGGTCTTTCTTCCAGCCTCTGTATTCTCCGTCTGTATACTCCGCCTCTTCTGGATATGGATATGTGATGTGCATCTTGGGTGTCCTGCGTTCCAGGCATCAGCACCAATCACCCACTCTACACTCCACTTCCGCGATCCTACGAAGGTCGATTATGGTTTAGCTACCCAGCCTCTTCCTTCTTTCCAACGCGTTTCTCCAGTATGACTGGCTTCATCAGTTCATATATTTATAGTCCCTGTAATCAGAAGTAACTTCTCCATTCTGCTAAGCTTTTTTGTTAACCCCTAGTATTGCCAAATGGCATAAATACATCCTAATTATAGCACATAATTTAATATCTCTCTACCTAACTTTAACGAATAAGGCTATAGAAATCACAGTATTGTACAAAAAATATATATAAAATATTAAAATAACCTATAAAAATGTACCAATTTTTTAAAATAAAAATGTACCAATCCAGTTATAAAAAAAAAATCTCTTTCTGTACTGTACATCGCTGCTAAAACATGTAGAAGATATACATATAAATTGTCATATATATCAGTTCTCGGAGATATACCTAGACTAGGAGAATCTTACAAAAAATAGCCCAGGTCAATTTTAATATTCATGCCACAAACGGCCAAGGTTTTAATCCCAATCAAAATTAATCCTGATTGTGTTTTTCTTTAAAGTGCTTTGATACACTATGTAGCTCTATCCCTTTTTTTAAAAATATATATATATATTTCTCACATTTCTTATATTCTAATTTTCAACATTGCGCTCGTTCTGCCTATGTATCCACATGGACATTTCAGATAATAGACTACAAACTTACTTGTGCATGAAGTAAACTTTTTTTTTTTTTTTTTTACCTCAATGGGGATCTGTGTATTATTGCATTTAAACTTTTTCAGTAGATCCGAACCTACATATTGACCAGTTTTTGAATTTATGAAACCCTTTCTCCTTTATTAACCTGTTGATCATCTTATGTTTAGTTACATTGCCAGGTACTGTAGATTTCCCTGGACACAGTGCACCGGCGGCTAAGTACCCCCCTTCTTACTTTTTTCTTGAGTGCATGCATTACCCCTCTGCAGGTACTGTAGGGGCCAGAATTAGTTGTAGGTTCGGCACTCGTCTAAATAACACCTGTGGATTTTGAGTCAACATTGTTTCAATAGTGGATCATTTAACAACATACTAGAGGTTTTTTTATAAGGTTTTCATTACTTGTACTGAAGCATTTGAAAATTATGTAACGAATGGTACTAGTCTACCCCTTCCATCCTCTTTTTGGACTTCTTCTGTAGGGAAATTACTGTACATCGAGTCTACACATACCATAAACCTTTTCATATGCATTAAATAGGATATCTCTGTCAGGTATGGCACACCCGTGAGCACATGACCTGCATACGGGACCAGGGTTTATACACATCTCTCTAGCTGGCCCTCTTTTCACCTTTGCAAAAGTCCCTCAAATAAACAATATCTTCCCACAACCTATCCCAATATACCATGTCACGGACAGGATACTTTTGAGTACATGACTTAAATCTGCAACTAGGGTTAATACACATGGCCACTCTAGCTAACTCACCTTTCTCCTGCACAAGGTACTTTCAATGAGTTCATAGTTATCCCTTACTAGACTGCAATCATATCTATCAGCTTCCACCACCCAAGATATATATTAAGTACATATATTATTTTTGCATATATCTGAGATCCCTGTTTATTAAATACAACTATGCATTTAACACATATATCTGTTGTAGGAAAATGTGTCCAAAAATGTACTTTACTCTCTACAAAGCGTTCAATCAGTTCAATCTGAGCGCAAAGCATCAATTATTCAAGTTTGGCTTTAATATGCAAAAAGACAGTGCTTAAATTACAGAAAAAGATTATTACAAGAACGTACAGTTATTATAAATGCAGAACAGTTTCTTAAAATAAAAGGATAGAACAAACAGAAGTCCCTATACAGTACGTTACCATATGTCATAGGTCCTGTCCCAGAGAGGTCACTGGAATAGAAAATAATTCATGTGTTCTGATCCTAAAACACACCTCTGTTGAATTCTGATTTTCTATTCAAACATACCAACATTTTTTATGCCCAGACCTTCTTGCATTGAAACACACAAGACCCACCCCTGTCATAAATCAGCTACTTGGGTGACATTTATGACTTAAGGAAAAAATATATAATTTCTTCTGACATTTAAAATCTGACTCAATATATACTTTAAAAGGCCTCATAACTTTATTTCTATAATACTGTACTTCAACATAGTGCAAAATAGGTGCACTCACTATACCAGGTAACAAATCGCCACAGGTGCACAGCAACAATGTACCCGCTGGATGCGGAGCTTCTTTTTCTATTTTTTAGAATACTTAGACAGACACCATCTTCACCATTATGTTTGTGTGCTTCACATACCCGCATGCATATAAAATGACAGTCTAATGTCTATTTTCTCAGGAGAAACAGTTATCTGTCTTACCCATGCAGTGTGTGGTAATATTTGATCCATCTTATTGCAACAATGGCAAATATGTACCTGTTAGTATTCAGAATAGGTGTCGTCACATCATATCCAAATTTTTAATGACGTTCTCCAACTACGTGGTGACCTGTTTGGCACCTCTCGCTGTGATGCACAAGTGATAATACAAGAAGTCTACAGTTTTCTTTGAGGCTGACAGCCCAGGACCGGGCTATTGTCCCCAACTTTCTAAACTACACACATTTAACTTTTAGTGGACCATCAGGGAAGGACCCCCCATTTAAGCCCACTTTATAGGTCCGCACAGACACAGGAACGGTCTTAAACCCGTCATAAACACCATTTCTAACCAACGTTAACCCCTGAACAACCAGATCGATTAAAATACTAAATATTTCCCTCCATTTTTAATACAGTCTCCATCATATTTCCTTGAAAATCTTCATTGTCTGTGCAATTCCGTTCTTTTCTTTGTCTTTGTGTTATTTAAAAACGCCATCTTTCTCCATTACATTACATATTTGATGTCTTATTTGCCCTATGCAAACTAAACAACTACATATCATAAGGTGGTATTCATGTAACTTTAAATAATGCTACCAGTATAAGATTACTGCTGATTATGTGTAAATTCTTCCATATGATTGTAACAAAAGTTTGAGAAAGTATACATAAACGACCTGTATGTTTGACATGTATATTTTGTATTCAAATAAACTAATAATATTAAATACGCTGTTGCCTACACTGTCTTTTTCAAACACAGTGGGGACTGTATGTGTTTCTAATTGCTTTCCCAGAGTTCTTTACCAGGAGGTATATTTTGATGAGTGGTTGTGTGAAAAGGTGAAAATTTAGGAAGTGTAGTGGATTTTATTCATGGGTAATTAGCTCGTAGGCATTTTCATCCCACATTACTGATGCTGTATAGTTACAGTTTGTCTCATCATGTAGCACAGGAACTGATTTGCAGCAATGTGAGCTAACAAAGCCAGATGAATGCAAAAGCAGAAAATGTGAGAGGATGTGGGCAGACTCCCCTTTTGTTAATTCTGAAGAGTTGGAAAAAAAACTTCTGCAGAAAGTTTATAATTAGCTGTGATTTTGAATGACTTATTTACAATGCTTAAAAGTGTAAAAAGTGTTCTTTTTATATAAACTCGTGGGAACCTATTGTGGGTTTTTCCAAGGAAACCGAGTTGCGGTTTCAGGGTATGCTACCTCTTCAACCCTCCCGATAATTCATTGCGTGCATGAAACCGATGTCATTCTACATATGCATACTGAAATATTATAGTGCAAACAAAACCTCACAAACCGTACCTTAGGACAGTGTCGCTCAACTCCAGTCCTCAAGATCTGCCTTCAGGTCAGGTTTTAAGGATATCCCAGCTTCAGCACAGGCAGCTCAATCAGAGGCTCAGTTAAAGTCTGCACCACCTGTGCTGAAGCGGGGATATCCTTTAAATCTGACCTGTTGGGGGGTCTTGAGGACTGGACCGCTGCCTTAAGTCATAGTGAACCCTAAGAAAAAAATAGTAATTCTGGTATTGGCAATTTTTGATAAATTCAATATTGAGCTCCTTGTTTGAGTTTTATATTTGAATTTCCAATACAGTATTGCATTATCATCAAAATGATGGGATTAACATTTATGTTCTCATTAGACAGTGAGATGATTATGACAATATTACTCTTTATGGATATAGTATATAGGTAGACATATAGTACATTTATCGGTGCAACAGAAAGCAATTCACAGGTAGATAGTGTCATCAAATCTTCTTAATGTCCCTTTTGTTGTGAGCAATTCATATTCATAATGGAGTATAATGATATATTTTGATGTGTATTGCTGAAGTATAATGAGCATAGATGGTATTTGTAGCATTGAGTGCCTGTAGCTCAGCATATAGTAGTCGCCTTAATTGATAGGCTACTCAAAAGTGGGATTTATGGAGTACTGGGGGGGACACAACAACCCAAATGTAAAGTGCACCCCTTTTCACCACCACACTTAGATAAACCACGTAGAGCATGAAGGCTATATAAATCTATCTAGTACAATATAAATCCAGGGATAACTCACTGTTAGTAGAGGCTTTATGGATATAGGTCTCTTATGTACCGGTATCTTGTATTATTTTTTTCTAAAAGAATTAGATGTATTGAAGTTTACAAATTATTTGTAACTAAAACTTTTTTCTTTTTTTCCTAAGTTCTCCTATGATTAATATGTTTATGATGTATAATCAATAGCAATAATGTGATTTGAATGTTTCTACTATGGGTGTTTGTAACAGGGACTTATCCCTGTTTAAATAAAGCATCCTCAGAGCTCTGAGAATACAGCAGAGAGATAGTTAATTGGAGCCACTCAATTGGACTAATGAGAGCTCTGTAAAAGGCCTCATGTGAGAGACAGGAGAGAGATTCCTTAGCTCACATTTGGGCTGACATAAGGAGAAAGAGGATTGTAGAGATTTCCTCAGTATACACAGGTGCTGACAAGAGGAAAGAGGATGAGTGCACCGAAGACAGGTCTGCAACCCTTTCTTTCACCATTATCGGCCAGCACATAGCTGTGTCTAAAGCAGCATGCATTGACTAAGGGTTGTGCATGTAATGTGAGCTTGAGATAAAAGGTGGCACTGTGTGCTCATTTGCATGTCATTTCCCAGAATCCCTTGCTGCAGTGGAAGTGCTGTGTGCTGGGTGATAATGGTGAAAGACAGGGTTGCAGACCTGTCTAAGACATGCAAATGAATATACAGTAATGTTTACAGTTGCTATATGCTTTACTGTGGAAGGTTTTTGTCACTTTTTTTACCCACCATAACACACACACACACACATATATATATATGTGTGTTATGGTGGGTAAAAAAAGTGACAAAAATCCTCCACAGTAAAGCATATAGCAACTGTAAACATTACTGTATATTCGTTTGCATATATATAGAGATAGAGATATATAGATAGATTTTTGTCTATGTAGCCAAGTACCCCTTAGACTACTAATTCTCTGGCCCCTCCAGCTCTGTAAGTCCCAGTAAAGAGTGGGCAGTGGTGGGAGTAAATCCTACAGGGCCTGGTTATGTTATTGTTTAAGATGTTAGTACTATAGTACATGACAGAAACGCTCTATAATTACTGCATGTGAGTGCATGGATTTTTCCTTCATTAATGTCACAATATCACTAATATTTATGATTGGAATGTATTGGAATATATTATATATTATAACTTCTTAATTTGTGCGCTCCAACAACCCAGATTTTACCAACCATTGCAAGACTCAAACGCACAGTCTATAGAGGTCGGAGCTGCATTGTTTCAATAATCACCAGCAATTGTTTCCAACCATAAGTCACTGTTTTTATGTTATTAGTTTGTTCAAGTCACTGACACTTAAAATGTCACTTTTCACTTTATTACAGGGAGTGCTTTTTCCTCTATCTTTTCGGCTTGCATTTGAGTCAAATTAGATATCACACAGTTTCCTACACTTAATGTTTAATTGTAGGCAGGGAACTTTATGCAGCCTGGTACCTGCAGGTTCTTATTTGACCCTAATGTACTACTGTACCATATAACTGTTCAACAATTTCTATTCACTCTCCACAAAATGGAAGCAACGTTCTTGATACATTAAGTCAAGATGAAAATGCCTCTCTTTCCATTATTGTTATTATTGTTTATTTGGAAAGCTGCAACATATTCCACAGTGTGGTACACTGGGGGCACAGAGAGATGTGAATGACAAGCAGAATTACATACAAATAAAGACAAACAGGAGCAAACAGATACAAAAGGTAACAAGGTCCCTGCCCGTGAGAGCTTACACTCTAGTGGGAATTCTGCTCCCTAATTGCCTTGTTGCAGCTCCTCTGTGTTCAATATAGTAACAGAATACCAAAACAAACGTGTTTTCTCCTGAACGAACAGGTAGTGTTAGTGAGAAGAAAGAACACGCACACAAATACACGTGGTCCTTGGTATCCGACGGTCCGTTTTCTGTCGAAGGGCTTATCCGACACCTCATATAATGCAGTCCGCTGGACACATTATTCCGACGTCGGAACCGCGCATCCGACGCTCACCGCCGCGGATTAACATCAACCCGCAATCCGTGGGTCCGTTATGCGACGGCTGTTTGCGGGACAGATTCCGTCGGATAAGCGAGGACCGCCTGTTGTAGTATTAGCATATAGAAAAGCATGGCTGCTGGGACCTTGGACCTTATTAAACCGGTATGGGCAGTGGGGGACGTCTTGAGAACATTACACAAGACTGGTTCATACCTGGCATACCTGCTGAACCAAGGGTGGGTGCTTTCACTGCTGTTTTGGTTATGGGTCTAAAAAAAATGTTTGTGTTTTAGTTTTGACATAACTGGATTTATTTTAAATATGCAAAAAAAAACAATTATGGGAAAAATCAAAATAAGCTGGAAAATGCTATAACACTGTAATTTGCCACTTTAAATGTTAGTAGGCAGGCATGGGCACTAAATACACACGCTGAAACCCAGGAAGACTGCACCAACCTCACACTTCAAACATTCCCCAATATTTAATAGGTATTGATAGTTTGGTAACACACAGTTAGCGATGCAGTTCTTTCCATTCAAATACATGGAAATTGATGGCATTGTTAGCTACACATAGCCCTGTGTTTGTAACATACGGAGCAGGAGTTATTATGAGCAAAAATCTTTTATCAATAGGGCACCACCTAATATATTCTGCTAACCATTATTTTCTTTTGCAGACACGTATTTGTGAATGTTACAGGTACTACTTATGATTCCCTAGTGCTCTTGTCAACAGCGCACTCAAGCACCGGAATTACTTTTCATTGCATAAAATCACCGTAAAACGGCAAACTGCGTTCACGAGAGCATTTTATGTGCTTTTACAGTGTTTGGGGTAGGGTATTTTCTTTGCAATACTTCCCGTTTTATAGTAGCACATTAACTGGTTAATATAAGGAAAAGAACAGTGAGTACTGTATGTTATCTTTTGAAGCACACAATGAAGTAAAACGTATTTAGTTCAATTAGATAAATGTTGTCCCATGAGACTCTCTTCCCAGAGAAGTTATAGTATGACATTCCTTTTGTGTTAAAACATTGTACAGCAAATAGAAATATCCCTTGTGAGCACATTCCCGTCTCAGCCAGGTCCTTTCCCCACTATCACTTGGCAAACAGTGCTTCCACGGCAGCAAGGGATTTTGGGTAATGACATGCAAATGAGCACACAGTGAGTCATCTGTTACTTCTTATCTATTTTAACATCGGCCGTATTACACAACTTTTCAGCACAGCTTGGGTTAAAGAAGTGCGTAACCACTCAACCTACTCGCAGACAGCTGATATTTCAATCTTTTGCTACAGGGGTGCGCAAATTGGGGGGCGTGGGATTTTCGTGGGGAGGGGGGGGGGCGCAGCTGTTACACAGCCCCAGCGCTTCCCCGAAGGCATTTAAAATAAATGCTGGGGATCGCGCGAGGCCTCTAACTTTTCACTTACCTGGAGTCCCAACGACGCATCTCCATGGTAAACGGCGTCAAATGCCGCTGCGGGGTCATGTGACGTCACGTTGCCATGGCAACACAATGTCACATGACCCCACAACGTCATTTGACGCCGGAGCCGTGGGGGCGAGCCGGAGGAGAGAGGAGACAGGGGGGCGCAAGAGAGAAACTTTGAGCACCCCCTGTTTTGATACATGAGCTCAGCATGTTTAAGAAGTGTGTCAAGGAATGTTAAAAAATCGCATTATTTTATATTTCCAATGCATTACTGGAGATTTTCCAGGGCTGTGTGGCAGATGTACAGCATCATTTTTAATACAATCTAACATTACGGCATATCTACAGTATATCTAAGCAGTAAACAAGTTGTCTTAGTGATATTAAAGCTAAGTTAATGATAATTAGGGAAACATTTTAAAATTGTTGTGTTATCTGCTCTGGAGCAGTGATTCCCAAACCTCTCTCAAAGGACCCATATCCGCTCCTGGTTTTTGTGGAAATCACCCTACAGTACGTTCTTTGCACATGAACATTGGCTGCATTCACCTCTGGTTATCACCATAGATGTGAGAAAGGGCATAGAGCCCGAAACGCGTAGGTGGTTACTTGTTGGGGCTAGGGGGGACCCTTGTCCAATCTTTTTATGGCATAAATAAATCTTTGCTTCTGCTGCCGTGAGCCTCCTCCTGGTTTTCTTGGCAGTGCACTGTTGTTTTTTTCTCCTGGTTATCACCATAACCTGGTGTGGGCAGTGGTCTCTGAATAGAGGGTTGGAAACCACTGCTGTGGAGGACTAAAGTTTGGGAGCCTTGGCATAAGTGCTTCCAAGTGTGCTTTGAAATTCATTGGATAACCCTACAATTTGGTCTGTTTATGGTTCCCTGAGGAGAGGGTTGAGAAACATTGTGATATAGTTGCCCAGACTCCCCAATTTCAGTTTTTAAGAGAAACGACCAGACTACATATTTCCCTACTTAAAATAATTGTAACCAATTGACCAATCTCTAATTAGTCCAAGACAACTGGCTAAGGTATTTAATGCCCTAAAACCCTGTCCTATGAGTTGATCTTAACATCTCAACTTGGGGATCCCTGAAGGAACCAAGTAATGATATTGCCAGTTATGCTGGAACATGCAAGAATCAGGACGTTGCCTTTAGCTATGAGCAGAGCAAAGAAAAGACTCACTAGCCCAGGGTTGGCCAACTCCAGTCCTCAAGGGCCACCAACAGGTCACGTTTTAATGATATACCTGCTTCACAGGGGACTCAATCGTTGACTGAGTCAACTGTGCTGAAGCATTGATATCCTTAAAACCTGACCTGTTGATGGTCCTTCAGGACTGGAATTGGCCACCCCGTCACTAACCAATATGCAATTTGTATCAAAGCAATATAAGGAGGGATATTGAACACCTTGAAAACCCCACTGCTGCTGAGGGAGGATGCACTGTTTTAGTAACCTTGCTGTACTATTTCTGATCATGCTAATAAGTTAACCCTTTTGCGGACACAGGGCCATCCTGTCTAGTAACAAAATGATTGCATGCACATCATGGAGAATAAGGCTACGGCCCCAGTGTTTACTGTGGCACGTGCACACATAAATGCCGCGATCTGCGGTCAGTATGGGAGCGATGGGTTTGCGGGGGGCGTGGCCATGATGGGGACGCATGGCCATGACGGGGCATATGTGCCCTTCCATTGGCTGCCCAACGACCATGTGATCGCGTCGTGGCACGGAAAGACAAAATTCTTGTCTTCCCTGTCTGTGGACGCGCTATCGTGATGTGTGAGCGTTCGCGCACACATCTACCGGGGTCTGCCCGACAGGGGGCTGTACCTGGGGTGTGTCGCGCACGGCCATATTGTGCAATGCCGTGGCCACTAGGGACCTAGTCTAAATCCAATGTAAGAAACATCAGGCTTAACGAGACTCATGGTGTGGAATCATCATATGTTCTGGTTGACCTGTTATATGTATTTTTCTTTGTTGCCATATGTTCTGACTAAAAAGGCAGATAGAACTCTATGTTTGTTTTTTTAACAGGCTTTAATGAACGTTTATGCAAACTGTTCCATCTGAATGAAATAAGTGCACTAACTATAAAATATAAGTCGCTTTCCAAAAAAAAGCGGTTTACGAAGATATGAACACCACTTGAAAATGAGCTTTGTGAATGTGTTTAATAACGTCTCCGTTGTCATGATGCGTATTTCTTTTTATTACTAACCCAGTGGTGCTTAACTCAAATTGAGCGAGTGAGAAAATGTTCTATACACAAGGTACTGTAATGAGATGGAAAAATACAAAAAAAAAAAGATAATTTCTGGGGGAAGAAAATCTCATTCCGTTGACATGGATTTAGGGTTCTGTCTGTGGATTTGAACTGGTGCTGTGATCATGATTGAATTGCCATTTAAGTTTAATCTGCTGCAACTATTGCTGTAAATTGAACAGTCCCTGTTGAGACACCTGTTGCAACAAATGTTACTAACACTCACCATGGGCTGAGGGTTGTTTATCACTCGGCACAGGTACTGTAGAACAGCCGTGGGAAATTCTTTGTAATCTAAATAAAGGATAAGAATTGGCAAGAACCTAATTTCTAATATGTGAATGTTTTGTAGGAAGACTTTTTTTAAATTAAGATTCCAACGATGTGGTTAGCTGTGCGAGCCCTGTTACAGGGGAGGGATCATTAAGTCTATCAATTGAAAGAGCTACATTTTTATTGCAGACAATATAATATCGTAGGCGATACTTGTCAGTTTTATCAAAGCCACAATTTGACTGGTATTGAGCACCCAAACAGAACTGGGAAGCAGGTGGTTACAGAAAGTCCTTCAGTGCATTTTAAAGAGGCAATCCAAGCTGCACTTTAAAAAAAAATTAAAAAATGTAAAATATATATATATATATTTATATTTTTGTTTTTATATATGCAGCATTTGATTACTGTTATTGAAAACTAATTAGATATGATGCCAATTGATTTGTTCTAATGTGATCGATCGGCAAAGATCCTGCTTCCCAGGGTTCACTAAATGGCTACCTTTCCGTTTCAAATCAATACTTCAGTCAGTGTAACTCAGCAGCTGCAATGTATTCTTATATCACTAAGGTAACATTATCTATTGTTACAGTTTGCAGCTAAAACTTCTGGGAATATTTGCAACAAATGATCACACACAGGAATGTGGATCTTGCACTGATGGGGGGGTGGGCCAAAGCCTGCTATAGAAATCACAGGATGCTCAGTATATTACAACTAATAAAAAATGGCATTAACAGTTGAATAAAGAAAAAATAAAATTGTAGTAAGTATTATTTAATACTACAGAACTGATTTGTTTAAAAACACACGTGTAGGATAGTGCTTGGGCTGCTCCTTGGTGGTGCTCCCCAGTGCTGGTTAAGTTATCACTATAACAGATGCATAGAAATGCTTCTGTTAAAGCAGCAATTCTGCGACCTGTACATTTAATTATTATTTTTTTTTTTTTACATAATTCAAACCTAGATGGTCCTTCGGAGCTGAACCTCGCTATTTTTACTCAGCTGTTTAGTTGCTGGGGTTTTTCTTCCCTTTAAGGAAAGTTAAAATGCTGCCAATATGAACGTCATCAGACAGATGCTGCTGCTGCTTCCTATTGGACAATTTAATGTACAGGGAATAACACCGGCAACTAAACCGTAAGTGTCTCGGGTACCGGGGGATCCCTGGAGCTACAAACAGCACAGTTTACCCCCCCCCCCCCCCCTGGTGAAAATGGTCATTCAGTTCGTCAGAATTTCTGCTTTAAGCCACCACTGAATAAATCCTTCTCTTCCGCCTGGAAGTACATTCACCCCTTTTTATTTAATGGAATTCAGATTGTATTATCTGATGGGCCTTATTGATATCGCTCTCACTGTGGGATCCAGGTATAAAAGGTTTCTTGGTCTGTTCTCAAAGCTCTGAGTTTGCCGAACCATGCGATCCGAAGTCAACGGGACTTTCCATGTCCGATCGCTCGGATCGTCAAACCTGCGGCTTTAAGAATAGACCGGTAGTCTTTTATATATTTTTTTTACTATTGTTTAGCCAGCAGGAGCAACATCATTGAGTGGGATATGTTTGTCACAATACTGTGCTGAAATGCAGTGGATATATATATCTCTCTCTATATAGAGATATAGATATATATATATAGTAAACAAGAACAGATGGCACTCACAAAAAGATAAAAGATAGGTGCTTATCCCATAGGTATTGAATAGGTAACAGAGTTCCTTGCCAGGCAGACCAGGAGATCCAGGACCACGCATCAAGAAAAGAGACAGCACTCATGGTAAAGTCCAAAACGATGTATTTAAAAGGCACAATCAACCAACGTTTCGGTCCTAGCAACAGGACCTTTCTCAAGGGAGTGCTCATAACCAAGGTGAACAAAACCACCAATATATATACCCACACCCAAACTATCCAACATGTGTGATAGGCTGAAAGCCTACCCCACCCATCCAGCACAGCTGTCTGCAATTATGTCTGGATGGGAGGATGATGTCATAATTGCGCGCTTGACTCTCACTGCCGTCGACAGACCAGGAACATTTACTGTAGTCATGGAAACCACCCAAGTAATCAAAGAACCATAGTGCATGTGTTGCGCTGTCAGTGTAGCCGCGCTGGATATTACTGTATGCTTATGTGCATGTCTTAGGCCCGTCGTCACCGGCGAAAGTTATGTTTCGCTGGGCGGCGGGTTCGCGGGATTCCGTCAATTTGATTTGTTCAAGGGCCGTCACGTGACCCTTGAAAAATCTAATTTTGCTGGCTTCCAGTTTCCGCTCCGTCGCGCGCACTATAAGCGCACGCGGCGGCAATGTATTTGTTTTTGGCTGACGTCGCCGGCACTATAAGCACGGCCTTAGACAGGTCTGCAACCCTGCCTTTCACCATTATCACCCAGCACACAGTGCTTCCACTGCAGCAAGGGATTCTGGGAAATTACATGCAAATGAGCACACAGTGTCACCTTTTGCTTCAAAACCATATAACATGGTCCCCTATAAGCTTATGCTTGCTTCATTTCTCAGCTTTTGAACATAGCCGGGTTAAGATGCATAGCCAGTAAACCCACCAACAGACCGCCATTTCGACTTTAATGGGTCTCTTCAGTGTGGGATTGGTTATACTGGCTCTATCTACCTATATATATCTATATCTATCTATATATCTATATATATAAAATTTCCATTTGTTCTATATATATATATATATATATATATATATATATATATATATATATATAAAAGAACAAAAATTGTAGCGCCAGAGTAGGACTGCAAGTGTTGTACCTATTGCTAGACTATAGTGAATAAATAAAATTGATTTTGTGTATATAGTGCAAGAAATGACATAAATGGGATAATATTAAAATAGAAAATGCAATAAAAAATACATAATATATCAATACACTGTATAGTGAAACACAAACAAATTAAGTGAAAAAACAGGGGCTGCAAAAGTACAAAAAAGAAAAATAAATAAAGTCCAACCAGTCCTTTAAATGTTAGTCCATGAATGGAGGTAAATGATGCTGACAAGGGGGTCTCCGGCTGCTCTCACATGGGATAAACCACATCCGGGGATATCTACAAACAGAAGAAGAGAGAGAGCGCACGCCCCATAGCATAACACTGTGTATTTATTATGAAAAAAGGAAGGGGAAGGGGGAAGGGGGGGGGAGGAATCACACTCACAGGATAAAAATGGTTAAAAGGCAATTTGTGATTATATCACCACCATCCGGTTCTGTGCTGCGGAATTGCGTCTCTGTGGGCTCCTTCAGGACTGCCAGTAGAAGTCACCGCTCACCGGATTACTGAGGTGCCGTTTTGCCTGTCAGCTGCCCGTCCAAGAACTCAGCTCTCGACTCCGAATGGCCGCCGTATGGTCCATACGCTGGGATGGTGACCTCGATTGCGCACGTCGTGTGAGTTTTCACGGCCATCAGAGTCCCATGACGCGTTGCGTCCACGACTCTGATAGCGCATTTACGTCATCTACACGCTGCGCACGACAAGACCACGAGTCACACCAGCGTGGGATCATACGGCGGCCATTCGGATTGTGGAGAGCTGAGATTCTTGACGCAAATCTGACGCAATCTAGAACACAAGAAGTGCAACCTTCGACCCTTAGCATTCCCAGCAACCTATTAGTGTCCTCAAACAAGGAAGGGAATTGTCTTTTTGGTGTCCTTACCATTCCTTTTGCCTATGATGTGTTTTCCATCTATTGGAACATAGGCTTGGGTATTGCTTTTCCGTTGAGCGTGACTTCTACTGGTCAGTCTGAAGGAGCCCACAAGGACGCAATTCGCACACAGAACCGGATGGTGGTGATATAATCACAAATTGCCTTTTTAACCATTTTTATCTTGTGAGTGTGATTCCTCCCCCCCCCCCCCCCTTCCCCTTCCCTTTTTTCATAAAATACACAGTGTTTATGCTATGGGGCGTGCGCTCTCTCTCTTTTTCTGTTTATATATATATCTATATATATATATATAATATATATAATATCAAAGAAATTTTATTCTGTGTGCTCATTTGCAGGTCTTCAACCCCGCCTTTCCCCCCTATCACCACAGCACTTCCACTGCAGCAAGGGATCTCTGGGAAATGACATGCAAATGACAACACAAAGTGCTACCTTTGCCTTCAAACCATTCAAAGGGTCACCTGTGTGCTCATTTGCATGTCATTTCCCAGAATCCCTTGCTGCAGTGGAAGTGCTGTGTGCTGGGTGATAATGGGGAAAGACGGGTTGCAGACATGTCTAAGACTGCAAATGAGCATACAGTAATATTTCCATTTGCTATATGCTTTGCTGTGGAGGTTTTTGTCACTTTTTTTTACGCCACCATAACTTAACGAAGTATTATATATATATATATATATATATATATATGATAAATCAATCCTGTCTGCTACTGGCATCCCTGACCTTAGTTCGAACCTTTTCCTAGATTTTGAAGTATCTGTATGAAGATGTTGTTGATTAGCAAATCTCAGTTGAACACGTGGCATTTAATGTGAAGTGTATAAAGTAATACCACCGCCCTAAGGTTATAGCTTCCGTTCTACAATAAAGGCAAAGGCCCATTAGGTTCTCATTACAGCTGTAGGAATTATTAATTATGTGGGTTTTCTGCCCAAACTCTTTCTTGTGTAACTGTGACAACCGACATTATTAAAAGTAAATGAAGTTCCTGGAAGCTCATCTTTTGCCCGGCGAATAAATGATTTACTGCTCTTTAGATTCCATTGTGTAATGCCAGTTTGTTAAAATGTTAGCAATTCATTATTTAATTAGTTCACTGCTTCTTATCAACCTGCAAAGACATTGTAATTATTACAAAGAAAATCAATGAGACACTATTTTAGTGTTAACAAATCTACCGGTTTGACGCATTCACACCAACAATTCATCAGCGTGACACATTTCCATGATAAAAAATCCCTCTAACACTTAACAGTACTTGGGTTCTTATTTTCAATGATTTTGAGGAGGTTTTCACTCCATGTTGTACTGTACTTAGTACTGGTACTCTGCATTCAAGATGTCTTTACATAATGTGCTGGAAGCCTTGAGTGCTAGTGATTATACAGAAATAAGAGTATTTGCTATGATGCTAATAGAAGTGGCAATTTCACTTGCTTACATTATTTACACTTTATTTACAATCAGCTGTGAACTTGTTCTTGTTAGTTAGTTTAGTAGTCGTTCTTTTTCCTGTTAAACTGATCGAGATCTTTCTTCTTCTTCTTTGCATAACTATGATTTTCTCTGGCTCATGTGTTTTGCAGATGAATGAACAAAACACTGGGCAGACTTGCTCAAACTGTAGAAAGCAAAGAAAAATAGTGTGCTACCTAGGATTGCGTTTACAGAAAAGCTAGATAAATGCAACACCTGAAAGGGGTAGAGAGAATAATCCTAGTAGATAGGTGCACTCCTATATAGGAATGATGTAAATCTATTGATTAGTAACTCGACACAGCTGGTTCAGCTGAGATGGGCACAACAGGACCCTGTAGTGACAAACACACACTTGCTATGACGAACATAAAATGATATGTATGAAAATATAAAGTATCAGTGAAGGATAAAGAAAACTGTGATTAAAAAAGGGGTCGTTTAATAAAAAAATAATAATAAAACTAAGGTGAGGGTCAATGGTGGTAGAAGATGTAGGGAAACACCATTAAAAATGCCTGTTGTGTTTATGGATACAACTTGGTGAACAGCTTGTATCAAATTGGATTCAAATAAACAGATAGCCCCTAATAGGAGAGTCTGCAGATAAACACATCAGAATAGTCACAGAAACCAGACATAGATAGCATGGTCAGTAAATCCCCCACAGATAGGGTTGCCAGGTGTCCAGTATTGAACTGGACTGTCCTGTATTTGGACACACCGTCCAGTAAAACATTAGAGGCTATTCTGGACATGTATGTGTCCGGTATTACCTCTCTGGACATAATGACCTGACCGGCTTAGTGGGGCTGCGGGATTTCCCTGAGCAGGGGTGTTGCTAGGGGCCTGGGCAGCTTCCTCCATCCTGATTGGCTGCTGCTCGGTAATGCATCCAACCAGGCACCTGTGGTGAAGGAGAAGAGGAAACGGCATGGAAAGGTGTGTGTATGTGTGTGTGCGCGCGTCACACCTTTCACCGTTGTGTCCAGTATTTTTGGAGAAGCCATCTGGCAACCCTAGACACGTTTACAGGGACTGACTGCTACACTAATGTATATAGTGCTCATAGTGTACTCTTGGAGGAGAGGGGGGGGGGGGTAAACAAACCACCTCAACTGGTTTTATGCTGTCTGTATATATTAAAGTAATGAGTGGTGCAAAGAAGCTCTAAGTAACCCTATTAGTAACAGATCCAGTGTTGCCCAAATAGAGTACCTCGAAGTATAATCCGGATACTCAATAATGCAAAGATCTGCCTCTATAATCTCTATTGTGTCATAGATTACACTAGGTGGCTGGTGAGATAATTGTGTCTACTTGGATGTAGACCGACAAATAGCCCCAAATAAGAGTGTCTATAGATCAGGCCTGCACAACATGCGGCCCGCCCGGCCTCTCTGTGCGGCCCGCGATGAGATTTAAAAAAAAAAAAAAAAACTTAAAAAAAAAAAAAAAAACTTAAAAAAAAAAAATGGCGGCGATTCCCCGCGGTCCCGGGGGTGATGTGAGGTGCATTGAGGTGAGGTGCATTGAGGTGAGGTGCATTGAGGTGAGGTGCATTGAGGTGAGGTGCAAGGGAGGTGAGGTGCAGGAAGGGTGATGTGAGGTGCAGGGGGTGAGGTGCAGGGATGATTGGAGGTGCAGGGGGGGGGAGAAGGGCCGACCGAATGTTCCAAGGAAAAAAAAGTTTTGGGCCATACGGGTGAAAATCATCATCATCACTCCATCAATCATCATCTTCAATCCAACTCTCTCCTTCTCACCCTCATATCCTGCATCTCCCCAGAACCCCTACATAGACCTGTGCGGAAATCCCCATCTATCTCTCATACCCCCGACTCTACCCCCTCACACCCCAACCACATAATACTCCTCTCCACAAACACACAATACGCCACGGCACACACACACACACCCACCTACCAATCATCCCCCATGACACCTCACATCACCTCATCCCCCCCTGCACTCACACTCCCACCATTCACTACCTGCCACTCACCCCCTCCACCCTCAACTGCCCTCCACACACTGCTTCCCGCATCCTCACCAGCTCTCCCCCCTGCACCTCTACATCACTGCTCCCCACTGTCCACTCGACACATCACTCTGCCCCCTGCACCTCACATCCACTCTCCCCCTGCACCTCACCACACTCTCCCCCCGCACCTCACATCAACTATACCCCTGAAAAATAAAAACCAATCTCCCCCCCTGCACCTAACACCACTATCCCCCCTGCGACCCACACCACTCTCCCCCCATACCTCACATCAATCTCCCCCCTGCACATCAATCACTCCTCCACCCTTACACCTCACATAAATCTCCCCGCACATCCAACACCCCAAGAACCTCAAATCCACCCTCCCTGCACCTCCAATGACCCCCCACCGTTGCCAACCGCCAATCACACCACCGGCACCTCCATTCACCCCCTGAATCTGGCATCTCCAATCAACCCCCCCTGCACACTCCAATCACCCCCTGCCAACATCCAATCACCACGGCATCCAATAGACCAACCTGCACCGCCAATACCCCCCTCACCTCCAATCCCCCTGCACATACAATAACCAGCGGTCATCTGTGGACCCCCACCTTTGCCTTAGTGTAAGTGTTCGTCTCCCCCTGTCAGCGGTTATATAGTCCTCTATGGCTGTTTTCATTTAAATCCCCTTGGGCTGTTAGTACTTTCTTTGTTTATTTTTACACTGATTGTCTTTTGTTGTATGTGATGTATTTTCCCTAGACATTTTATGTTAAGAGACCATATGTATGGCTTTAGTCTCTGGGCATTTTACTTCTTGAGCTGAGAAGGGGTTGGATCCTCTCAGCTATTTATGTGTTTGTTTTATTAAAATACTGTTATTAATTCCATCTCTTGTGCGCTTCTGTGCAATTTTCTTTCTCTGTTTCTCAGGGTGTCCTCCCCCCTTTTGAGGGGGGATCACCTCTGAAGTGGGAGCCTCTGGGGAGACGCTCCATGCACGTGCAGCACAGGGATTGTTCCAACAATAACTTCTGCAGCACGAGCGCTGAATATCCTATTCCTGCCTCTCTAATAGTGCGTCTGAAATCAGATGCATTGTAAGGAACCTCAACCCTGTCTAATAGAGCGTCTGAGATCAGATGCATTGTAAGGAACCTCCACCCTGTCTAATAGCGCATCTGATATCAGATGCATTGTAAATTCTGATATATTTGGTACAATGTTTTTTTTTTTTTACAATTTTAATACAAATTACTGGAAAATTGCAGGGAACCCATTAGGGATGTGGGGAACCCAAGAGTTCCTACTAAACCCTGTTGAAAAACACTGGGGCAGACTCTGTGGGGTACCTGCTCCACTTTGTATTATGGCAAGTAAACTCATTACTAAAGTAACAATACGCAGATTTGCAGTGAGAATTAAGTTGCAACACGAATAGCAAAATAACTATTCAAAATGATATCTAGAAGTGTTAGCAGTTGTGCTGGTAATACAAATACAAATGGTTTGAGCTAAGTTTTATGTTTATATACAGGTGGAAGTAATTTCCCCAGAAAACATATCAGTTAAGATAGTGATGTGACTTCAAAGCAATATAACAACACTAATGTGCTTGTATATTCTGATAGGAATAGCATTTCTGTCTGAAAATTGAGGTACTGCTGCTTAGCTGCGTTTACAAATCGATGCTAGGTGCCAAATGTGACTGAATTTCAAACTCTACATATTGAAAACTAAATACGCAATGATTGCTTCTTTTGCGCCTTAGATAATTCCTGGTGCTTTTCTGATTAGCTTTAACACAACAATAAAACTGAATTGTGTTCTAAGTCATAGTATCAAGGGGTCTTATTGTCATTTTTAAAGTTTACCAATGATTGCTGCTGGATTATCTTCATTATGGACCGACTGTATGTGTTATGCTTTGTGTTTAATAGGTCTGCTCCACAAAGCCTGCAGGTGCAAAGCTCATTAAAAAAAACAAATCCCTCTTTAGCAAATAAAATAAATCTATTGTTACAGCTACACAATTTCAACCATCTAAGGTATTCTACCATCTGCATAGAAGACAGAATCGAAAGTATAATTCATCTAATAACTGCAGATATTGTTGCTCAGTACAGCGCACCTTCTCCCACCTGCTAATTCCAACTTTATTTCTGGTTATTATTGTGGGTTGGAAAACAGCTTGGACGGGCTTGAAAGCAAAACCCAATCAATATGGCAGATCACTACTTCATAATATTCTCTGTCGGGAGGAAAGGCGGCGAGATCCTAAAAGGCATAGTTGCTCAGTGTCATTATACAACGGAGCATGCACTTTTGCAGGGATCTGGGATGCAGAATACAATTCCAACATCAATCAAATGTGCTTCTCTTAACAACGCTACAAAATACATGTACATTTTAGCAAATCTTACCACAATGCTGTTTCACAAAAATCACACACCATCATTTTGAGGACTTAAATAAAATTCATGGATCATGGTTAATCGGAACCTGATTAACCTGGATTTGCTTTTTTATTGCAGTGTTGTGAGACCCCAGTGATCAAATGAAACAAGCAAATAACTTTTTGTTTTCAGTTCAACAATAGCCTTAAGATTTGTCTTCTGGTATTCCGAATCTTACATATGTTTTTGGAATAGCTGCACACAATTGAATATGTTACCTTGTTGAGGCAATGTTCACACATACATTGGGCAATTATTTTGTTCTAAAGAAAGAATTGGAAACAGCCGATATAACTATAATCCCTATCGAAGAAAAGTACATTCCTTAAAGCTGCAGTTCAGTCTTTTTTTTTATTTTTTATTTTTTTACTTCAATAGTTTCAAGTGTGCAATCTCTAATTACCTAAAGAACTGTATAGCTGTAGGTCAATTCGTTCTCCATGTATTGATAGGCGAAATTTGGTGACATAATTAGAGCTGGCATATGTTTATATTCTGCCTCTGTCACTCAGTGGAAGCTCATGAATATTCATGAGCACTCCTGCACTGACATGTGCTAGAGGGAGGGCAGGGCTGACAAAGGGGTGTGCCAGAGCTTGTGACAGGACATGAAGGGGCAGTGCCTTAGCAAATGGCTGTTAAAATAGAATATAAGAAAATTGGTCTTTCAAAGTTGTTTTTTTTAAAACAGGAAATGCTAAAAGTATTTTTTCTTACTACAGAACTGATTTATTAAAAAAAACACACAGGCAGGATATTGACTGAACTGCAGCTTTAACTGCCAGTGAGCAGTTGCTCACCATATTTTCCCCAGCTTGTTTAGTCAGTGAGACATACAGCAGTGAAGTATGACTGTGTTTATAGAGTTTATTGCTGCAAGACAACAACATTATAGGGAAAACATCAGCAGTATATTGTTAAATGAGAGATAATCCTCAAGTTGCTACTTGTCTTCAGATTAAAAGGACACTTTTCAGTTACTGATGTGTTTAGGTTCGGATGAGAGATGTGAACCCCTAACCAGGGGTGAGCAAACTTTTTATGCCGAGCCCCCCTTTTCATCCATCCATTTCTCGGGTTTCCTCGGGCCCCCCCCCCTCCCCCCCCTCATGTCTCAACTCTCTTTTCTCGTTTTCTTGTTTCTTCGTTTCTTCTCGTGGCCCCCCTGCCTGATGTAATCAAAATCATACATGAAAAAAAAAAACCTTTATTAAACAGTATACATGTAAATACAATTCTAAGCCGCGCATAAGAGCCCGGGCCAGGCCCCGCGACGGAGACGCGTGATGTCACCTCCTGCTAGCAAAAGTTTGTATTTCGCTTTGTGGCGGCGCGGGTGACCAGTCCATTGTTGGTTCAGATGCTGTCACGAGACAACAGCCCCTGAAAAATCAACATTGCCGGCTTCAAAAAAATCGCATCGCTCGCCCGCTCGCCTTACTATAAGCGCACGCGGCGGCGACAATGCATTGTTTTTCGGGCGCCGGCACTATAAGCGCAGTCTAAGTACTTACATACTTCAACACTCGCTCTTGGCAAAATTAGGCATGCGTCAACGCTGCTGCCGCTGGAGCGGTGACATCACCACTCACCTCCAAGCATAGCACAGGGGTCCTGCATAATTTTTGCAAGCACGAGCGGGAAGTGTTTTCACTTATTTTATATATTTTATTATTTCTGTACTTTCTATATAGTTAATTAATATGTTGCAAGCCGACCCTCTCACTTGCAGAGGATCGCAGCGCGCAGGTTGCCAGCGGAGAGAGCAGAACACAACAGCGCTTTTGCAGGGCAAACAACCGAGGGAGGGGCGTTTTACATCACAGCGCTCACGCGTACTCCTCCCCCATACCTCCGAATCACGTGTCCGCTACCCTGCCACTTTAACTGTTCGGCCGCCTGCGCCAATCTTCTTGGCTGTCCGCGCACATCTTTTTTCACCTGCGCAACCAGGTTTTTGCCGCACGCGCCCCGCCTAAATAACTCTTGCCCCTGGGCGCCCCCCCCAGTTTTGGTGTACCGCTGCATTCAATCACAATACCCACACACCAATCACAGACAACACCCTATTCAATCACCACACACACAAAACAAAACCCCCCACACCACTCAACCCACACTCAAAACCCCCCCCACCACACTCAACCCCCCACACACCACACTCAACCCCCCCCACACCACTCAACACCCCCCCCCCCCACACCCCACACACCTCACCAACCGCCCCACGCACCCCTCACACTCCCACATCCGCCACCCCACCCCCCACCACCCCCCCTCTCCCCCCCCCTCACCATCCACACACACACTCACCCCCCCCTCCCCCCACACCCCCACCAACCGCCCCCACATACCCCCACCTACCACCCCCCCCCACATACAGCTCAACCCCCCCCCCACCCACCACCCACCCCCCCGCCCCACCACACACACTCCCCCCCCCCCCACCCCACCCCTCGCCCCCACACCACCAACTCCCCCCCCACACCCCCCCTTCCCCCCGCCCCCCCCCGACCACCCCCCCCCCCCCCCCCACCCACAGCCCACAACCCCCTCCACCCCACACACACTAACTCCCCCAACACCCCCCCACTCCACCACACACAAACACGCCCACGCCCCCCCACACACACACTCACACCACCCTCACCCCACACACACACCACCTCCCACCCTCCCAAGACCCCCCTACCCTCTCCACCCCCCCACCACCCCCCAACCCCACCCCCCCCACACACACACACCTCACACACACCCCCACACACACACAACACAACCCCACACACACACACACAACCCCACACACACACACACAACCCCCACTCACAACCCCGCTTCCGCCCCCCCCCCTACACACTAACACCACTCAACCCCCACACACACCCGACACTCAACCCCCCCCCCCACACACACACAACCCCTACCCCATACCAAACTCTCCCCCACACACCACCCACCCCCCCCACCTCACACCACCCACACTCACTGCCCCCTCCCCCCCTACACACCACACAAACATTATACACCACCACACAACACTCACACACAACAACCCCCACACCACACACAACCCACACACAGCACACACAATCCCCGCCACCCCAGCTACAACACACACACACCACCCTCCCTCGACCCCACACACACCACCTTCATCCCTGCAGCGGCTTCCCCCCACACTACCACGATCACAACCCCACACCGAACAGCCACAACACACCATACGAACCCACACAACACACACAACCTTTTGACCACAGATAAGCGTGCAATAGCCTTCCGTCCCACACACATGCACATCTGAACCAAACAGCCGGCGTTACCCTCAGGTCACCCTCGCTCTTTGTCTGAAAGGCCCGAGCACACGATGACCCGCCTTCACACACACACCAACAGCACACACCACCCCATCCCGCACCTACGACACCACAAGAACACGAACCACCTTCTGCACGAGCTTCGGCAAACTCAACCATGCACACCTCTGTGTGGGATTTCCACCGCCAGCCCCCATGTGCTGCACGAGCTCTCCCTATTCCTTCGCCCCCATCCCCCAGGGGTGCCCCGTTCTGCGAAAACGCGCTTCAAACAACAGGAGGGAGGATGGCCTCTGTTGTGCATTTTGAGCCGGAGCAGCCCTGCCCAGAGGCCACCCCTGACACAGACAGAGAAGAAGCTTTTGCACGGACTTCTGGGCCGTGAATCTCTTCCGCCAGTTTTGCAAACACCTGCGCCCACCCTCTTCCAAGGGGCCACCCACCACAGTTGCGACGTGCCAAAAAGCAGGTGCTATTGTGTGGGTGCTACCTGAGACCAGTTGTTTTGGTTAACCTCTAAAATCTACCCCCGACAGCTCCCTGTTTGTTTATTTACCCAACATGAAGCCACCGTTTCCAACCACCCCAGTACCTAAGTTATTGTCAACTCTCCCTGAGTTTTTGCATATATACAATTTTGTAGTTATGTCAACCCACAATTATATAATTATGATCAGGTTAACAAAAGTGTCAAAAAGCGCTCCATGTTAAAGCATTGCATAACACATTAAATTCCACTTGTGAAGCTACCTTCACATTTTCACGACTAAGTCTGCAACCCTGCTTTTCAATCATTACTTCGAATGCTCCTTGCATACACATTGCTATCCATAGCAGTTCAAGGGATTCCTGGGAATGCCCAATGCAAATGTGGTCACATTGTTCATATTTCTTTCATGTCCATTTTAACTTAACATGGACCCCCCTATGAACTTATGCCATATTTACAACAACTTTCGCACAGCCTGGGTTAAAAAAGATGCGAGCCAGTAACATCTACTCAGGACAGTTTTGTTGTCCTAAATCTAGCTGGGGACAGTGAATGTCCAACAAATTAGTAATATTTCTGATGTTTTTTTTATTTGTTGAATAACCAAAAAAAAAAAAACATTTTAGAGAACAAAAAGGAAAAACTAAGCGCACAGCCCAAGATTGGGTCCCCACCAATGTTGCTAAATTTATTCTTTATTAATCCAATCTTAAAAAAGTGGGAGGTAAACACCAACCCCCTAACGCGTTTCGTACTAAATACACTTTAACACTTTACAAGGAGTATGTGACTGTGCAAATATTACTCCTTATAACCTATTTTCCCCAAACCCTACTTCTTTCCCGCATACACTCTCTTTCCCTTATTTTCACCGCCACCAGATGATGGCCTGCCCGTGATGGTGCCCTAACTCCGGATGTCTGGCCCGATCGGGTGAGTGAGGTCATCACGCATTGTGGGCGTAAGCCTTGTGCCGCGTCAATCATCTGTGTCCTAGTCATTTTCTTTTTTCTCTCCAAATCATCATCACATCACTCCACTTGGCTGCATGCCTATCAGGATATTGGGACAGGGCTGAACAATTTGTAGTATTATTTTATACTTCACACCTTGAATACTTATTGTTGATCCAGGAACCCATCCCAATGAGGTCTGATTGGGGTTTTTTATTTACCTCATAACCTTACCCTCTCAGGGCGATTATCTTCCATCTATACTACTATCTGTCCATCTTCATCTCTAATCAACTATTATTCATACCCACACTTCTATCACCTACACACATTCACACGCTTCCTATCACTGTTTATTTTGCTTTTGCTTACACTATAACTACACTCTATATACTGAGGGATTAGCATTGGAGCGCCTTTGGGTCTCACATTTACTATTGATGCAACAAAACATTTTAGACTGCAGAGGCATGATGGGTGCTAATAGTCAATCAATTGATAGGAAAGGAAATTGACATTGTCTGCTTGGCTTATAAGAGGTTGCAGGTAATGTAGTCTATGTTTTATGGCGACCCTTTTTATTAACCGTACACGATCCTGTTTCACTGTATTGTCCATCATATAGATACCTTATTTCCCTCACAAGCTGGTGTCCTATACAACCATCGGTCACAAACATCTACGTTAGAACTGGTAATTCCTGAAAACCTACAAAGTATTTATAACAAATATCAATTTATTACTCAGCTCTTGCAATTGAATGTATTTTCCTCCACGGTGACGTCGCTCTTCTGGGGTTCTACACCTTAAAAATCATTCACTGTCCTCAGTGAATTAATAACTCACTAAATACCTGTATCACAACACAATTGTGAGTGTGTACTTGTACAAATTTTCAAATGCTTAAAAGCAAATCGTACCTCATGTAGAAAAACTATTTAATATGTTCCGCACTAACAACAACCACTTTTTGATTGTTGGCCTTATGTAGAAGCTACCACCAATCTCATTCCATTTTTTTTAAACACATCACATCACACACATTCTGGTCATCTGAGGTTCGGCCACTATATATAGTATATATATATTATATATATCTATATATAGTCTACATCATATATATCCACTTATATATATCTCTCATATATATTCTCTCTATATTTATATATATAACATCTACACCTTCTTGTGTTTCCACACCAAGAATTTGTTTTTATATATATTATATTACCCCCAATCCCCACCGACACTACCCACAAGCACACACCAGACCAACAACTTCACACACCACCAAGCAGTCACACACGACCATTCTGGTCACTATACTATATATATATATATATATTATATAGTCGGATTTGCTTTGTGTAATACAAGCTTGGAAAAAAGAGTGGCACTGGATCCATTTGGCATGTCTCTTTCCGCCAATTTCCGAAATCCCTTTCTGCAGTGGAAAGCGCTGTAGCTGGGGCGACATGGGGAAAGACAGGTTGCAGCCTGTCTAAGAACATGCAAATGCTACAGTAAATATGTACAAGTTTGCTTTAAATGCTTACTTTGGAGGTTTTTGTCACTTTTATTTTTACTTTTCCACCATAACTTATACTAGTGGTGATTAACCCTAGTCTAGTCTCAAACCCTGCTATACCGCCATTAAGACGCAACCTCACCGTGATTTACCCATCAAGTTAAACATTTCTGTGAGTGGGTGTAATGGCCTTTGCATCATCACCCAGCCTCTGTCCTAAAAGCTGTGGTTTAAAACACCAAGCATTGGCATTGAGGATTTCTGCTTGTGTAATACGAGCTTGAGACAAAGATGGGTGGCACTGATGTGCTCATTTTGCAATTCATTTACCCATCAATCCCTTGCTGCAGTGGAAGCGCTGTAGTGCTGTGCACGCGAATGGGGACAGACAGGGTTGTCAAACTGTCTAAGACATGCAAATGAACATAACAGTAACAAATTTTACATTTGCTATATATTTACTATGTTAATATATATATACAAAACAAAAACGATAGTAACTCCATTTCAAAGCTGCAGTTCAGCTTCTTTTTTTTCTTTTTTTTATTTATTTTTTTTTTACTTCAATGTTTTTATGTGTGCAATCTCTAATTACCTAAAGAACTGTATAGCTGCAGGTCATTCGTTCTTCATGGTATTGATAGTCGAAATTTGTTGACATAATTAAGTGAAGGGATCTGTTTATATTCTGCTTGTCTGTCAGTGGAAGCCATAATATTCTGAGCAATCCTGCACTGACATGTGCTAGAGGGAGGGCAGGCTGACAAAGGGGTGTGCGCACAGGCTTTTGACAGGACATGAAGGTGGCAAGTGGCCTTTAGCAAATGGCTGTTAAAGAAAATAGATACGAAAATTGGTCTTAAAGTTGTTTTTTTTTTAAAACGAAAAATGCTAAAAGTATTTTTTCTTAACTACAGAACTGATATATAAAAAAAAAAACACACATGCAGAATATTGACTAACGCAGCTTTAAATTAATCCAATAGTAGATCTTTTGCTATTTTGAGATAACCCAGAACCAGTAAGGTGAAATGTTAGATAAGAAAATACTAATTTCACTGATGTACATAAGACAAAAAAATGATATAAATATAAAAACAAATGCTAATCGGTCTGTTCTAATAACCAATGTTAAAATCTTATTTAAAAAAATTCATAACGATCCACATTATGTTCCGTATATTAATTTACTTCATTCAAAGGTAATAAGGATATATATAATGCCCTGCAATCTCCGAGAATCTCGGAGAATGAACCACATCCACAAAGTGTTATTAGAAAAAAAAACAAAAGAAAGAGGAAAGTGTCGCCACATAGCATATTCTGTGCAGAACTTTATTCAAAAATAGAAGGTGTTCCAAAAGTAAATTAGCACATTCAAGTCTAGACTAGGATGAGCTCATTTAGAGATAATCTATCTCCGAAGATGATATTAATCTCACCTATCTGGATAATTCTCAGTTGCCACGATACGGTGTCATCACTTGTGGGATTCCAGGAATCGATTGATCTGATCGAAATGAACGATTTAAAATCCTGGTGGAATCTCCAAGGGAACAGAGGTTTCAGCTATTGCAAATAATTAGCCAATGCAGGCAGTTAAATAAATGTTCATCACCACTCAACCACATAAATCGCGCAAGTGTCTTGATTAACAGACAGCCTGTGATGTTAGTGTAAGACGTAAATAACCTCACAACATCCGGGTCCCACTCTTCCATACAATCCCCTCCCAATGCGATAGACATCCCCATCATATGCCAGTATATCCCTGCTGTTGTGTATCCTTAACAATTGCAGATACCAGCCCTCGTACTTAATGGTATTGCTCGTTGTCTGGCTTCTTTCGGGACAGGCTTACCCTCCTATCCACTGTGATTAGAATAGCACTCTTCTCCTTTCTTTCTGCCATAGATCACAACAGTATAATGTACTAACCGTTACTAAACGTACTAACGTTAGGCAATTCCTGAATGTGCAATGCAATTACAACGAGGGCAAAAATACGCAGTGATAGAAGTATAAGGGTGAAAGACAGTGAGAGGCTGGAAGTATTGAAAATATACTGTCCAAATGTCGCTGCTGCTCAGCTGCAAGGAGAAACCTTTCCCTGGTATCCTCCCCTGAATAATGATGTACACAGATAGCAGCGAGCGGCACATGCAAAACAATGATAATTATTGATGAGGAAAATAATGTGTTAGATGCTAATAGTGATACTTGTCAAACATGTTTATTGGTGTTAGGAAGGGCGTTAGAAAATTCATATAAATCCAACACTAACACCCGAAAGTGAGTGACAGTCACATCTGTGCAGAGTATCGAGTTCTCTGTATCGTCACTGCTGTACTCACGACTCCCAAACGTGCAAATCTTACCTCCTGTTGTACTTGGTTCATGTTGAATGCTCCTGTAGACCGTGTCTGCGAATCTTCTAGGTGTATCTTCACTGCAACTCCGATGGACCTCAGAAAGAGGTGAAAGTGAGCAAGGAGTGTCCCAACAACCGAGATGATGGTTGACTTGGAATATGGGTATGGTCAAATAAAATATTGATCGACTCACACGGGCATATGTGAGTGCCCTTGTAAAGGGAGTGCAAATAATCTCTGATGCTTCTGCCCCGTGTCTCATCCAATGGTACGACGGGCATCGGTACAAAAGGGTGAGATTATGGGGTTGGTCCCACAACAAAATATCGGGGATTGGCTTAGTGTGGTAAATGCATATATGAAAAATTATAAAATCACTCACATGGGCTTAGTGTATGTGTGCCCTCATATAATGAAACAGATGATTGGCTCTAGATGGGTTGATTCACAGCACAACTTTTTCTCTTCATCATAAGTGGAAGACGGAGCTGGGAATGGTAATAGGGGGTAACAGCTTATTAAACAAACATATGATTAAGAACAAAATAAAATGTGACTTTCACTAAAGCGATAAATCCTGTCTGAAATGCTGTCCGGGCTCCTGCTTAGAGTTGTTATCTCTCCGCGTCGCGGGAGGTCAAGCAGGGTCTTCTGGCAAATGACTGGACCGGATAGATGTTTCTAAGGTCTTGAACAACGCTTTTTCGGATTACAATCCTCCTCAGGTTCACAAAAATTTAAGTTCCGGTTCCTTAATAACCGGAAGAGCTACTACTAATCTCCTGCAACTGCTGCAACCCGCAAGCGGGTGCGTGCTGCACATGCTATGCTATGTTTCACGTGCCAAGCGGGTGCGTGCTGCATATGCACGATGCTATGCATGTTTCAAGGGCCAAGCGGTGCGTTGCTGCATATGCACATGTCTGCTATGTTTCAGTGGCCAGCGGGGTGCGTGCTGCATATGCACATGCTATGCTATGTTTTCAAGTGGCCAAGCGGGTGCGTGCTTGCATATGCCACAAAGCTAGGTGCTATGTTTTCAAGTGGCCAAGCGGGTGCGTTCTGCTATGCACATGCTATCTATGTTTCAAGTGGCCAAGCGGGTGCGTGCTGCATATGCACATGCTAGCTATGTTTCAAGTGGCCAAGTCGGGTGCGTGCTGCATATGCACATGCTATGCTATGTTTCAAGTGGCCACACCGGCTGGCAGGCTCCACACTCTTTTCCTCCCAAACGGCAACTCTTTTCCTCCCCAACCGAGCCCGGCCTGACTCCAGCGCCGGCTGGGCCCCCTGTAGCCACCGGGGGGACAGTGAGGGAGGCCCAAGGTAACTGTGTGTGTGTGTGTGTGTGTCCAACAAAACTGAAATAAAATAAACATGCTGCATCTCAAACATTTCCTCTTTATAGAGAATAGGAATCAGAGTTCAACTTCCAGTGATAGAAAACAGTGGTATTTAGTTTTTTTGTTTTTTTTACCAACATAAAGGGATTTTAATGGAAAAGTGCTCGATTGTATCAGTGGTATGTCACTTAAGTCTATGAAACACTGATGCTAAAAATCTGAGACTCACAGAAATGAAAGTAATGATTCTACCCAAGTCTGCATCTACTTTATGGTTTTTGTCAGTCTGTAAAGCAACAGTGTTAAATGGAAGATCTTCAAACAGGAGCCCACAGTACTGAGGGGTTGAAACCTTCTGGCTCTCTGGGTTTGGACCCCACACACAGATAATGGAGTCTCTGCCGGGTTCGATTCCTATGATAGACTTTTTTTTTTCTCCATGTATTTATTTACTTATTTATATGGGAGGAGTGGGGGGGGGGTGAATTGAGTGTGTTGGGGCAGCGGCGCTCAAACTTTTTTGCTGCGACCCCCTGCCTGCACCCCTCCGTTGTGCGCCCCCCTCCTTACCTCGCGCGGTGTCAAATGACGCAGCGGGATCGTGTGACGTCATGTCCCGTGACCCGCAGCGACATTTGATGTTGCGTTACCAAGGCAACCATGACGTCACATGACCCAGCAGCGTCATTTGACACCGCGTTGCCATGGTCACGCGTCCTGAGGCCGGCTGAACCTCGGTAGGTAGAGATTGCAGAGACCTCGCGCGGTCACCCGGCATTTAATTTAAATGCCTTGGGGAAGAGTGCGGAACCTCTGCAACCGCCCGCGCCCCCCCCAAAAAAAATCTCGCGCCCCCCACCCCTCAGTTTGCCCACCGCTGTGTTGGGGGGGTCGAGTGAGCACTGGGAGAGTGAGGGAGGGGTAAACAAATACAAAGAACCAAGCATATTTTGATTTATTTTGTGCTATTTTGCCCAAGGGTGGAACTAACAAATGAAAAACTGTTTTGCACAGAAAAACTCTGAAAAAAAACGAAATAAAGGGACGGGAGTGCAACATCTCCGGGGCCAGTGATGTTCACATACTGTAACGCATGATCTCAATATGCCCTGATACAGAGATCCCTTGTGAGTGCATTGATTTACTCTTTATTTGTTCTTATTTATTATGATCTATGAAACCAGTGCTGCACTATTGGAGGTGTCTTTTGCGCTCTTACTGTATCTTCCAGATAGATAAAACACTATTTAGTTTAAGTGACAATGATACCGCCGAGTGTTCATGTGATTGGGCCAAGATGAACAAAAACCAGCTCATGTTCTGTGCAGCAGAAAGCAAATATATATTTTATTGCGCCCAGCTGTTGGCTTCTGTCTTTCAACCTCATGTAATGTGAGAGGAAAAGGGATTTCATGTTTGTATTTCAGAGTGATTTGTAAAAGGACAAATCTTTTCCATTTATAATTGGATTGGTTGGGAAATTTGGAGTCACGGGTCTAAACATCAAAGACTAATTTCTTATGTTGCCAACCTACCACCTCTTAAGAAGATTTGTAGGAAACACAAAGGTACCAGGTCAAACAATGACACTATTTCTTTCTGAATGTGCTACCTTAGGCTAGGTGCACAACGACCCTACATTTTTAGATGATTAAACATAGACACTTTGTATCGAGCACAGTCTGGTCACATTGTCAGAACCAGAAATCAGGCAGATAATACTCCTTGAAGCTATCTTTATCCAGACTTCAATAATGCAGTTGCAGCATGAAATGTGCATGCTGGGTTACTGTATAGAGGGGGTGAAAGGTTTGGAAAAGGAAAAGAATATGAAAGGACTGCTTTTTATATATTTTTTTTCCTTGCATTTTGTGACTTGATCCCTGTGATAATGAAATCTCTGGAATAAAAGAGAACCACAGTTTGAGGGGGAAAAAATTGGTCATCGCATTATGCACTGACATTAATGCTTTCATTGCAGGAATAATAAAAGTGACCTCATTGTGTTTTTCTTCAAATGTAACTGACTCTTTCTATTGCTCAGAAACACTTTTCTTTTTAATACTTTCTTCATCTCTGATTTCATTTAAAAAAAAAAAAAAAAGAAAGGTTGGCTGATATCCTTGTAGCTTGTTTTTTATAGCGTGGCTTAGAATAAAAGTGTCTTATGTAGTCTACCACATCTTGGAAATCACTTTAGAAATATGGGGGTTTTGCTGTAATGAGTATCAGCTGCTGCTTTCCTCTTTAGGTATCGGATACATTCGAGGGTAGGAATAATAAACACGATCATGTTTCAAGACAATTGTATACTAATATGTAAATGCACATTGGTTAAAAATACTCTGGTGATTCGGTTCCATTTAATACCGGTTTTGCGATGTGTTTTACTATTGATAGATTCACATATTATGATGTGTTCTATTGACAAACAGCCAACGTTTAATGCAATTATATATGCTATTTATATGTTAATGTTAAAACAAAGTTGAACTTACACTCAATCACTCCTGAGTGGCTCTTCACAATCGTTGTTTTCTGGTGCTCAGGTCCTGCACCAACAGCATGAGGTACAAAAACATGACACATTGTTCAGTGTTTGACCAGCACTCAACAGAAAAGTAAATTCACATGATCCTTGTGGCTTCTGCTAAAAGAATATGAAAACAGAGTCAGATCTGGCACACTATGTAGAATAAACAAAGTTATGGTCAATTCCTAAAAAGCAGTGCTTCCAGCAACATGGTCGAGTGTCTCTTCACACTCATACAGGAATCATGCAATCAAAATACAAGGGCCAGCTGGGCTGAAGCCCTGAGAAAGATCCGAATGTAGGTTGGAAATACGGAAATGTTGGCAATATGTCTTATCTATTGATTAAATCTTTTTGCATTAGTGCCATGAGGATCATCTGAGTTTACTTTTCAATACGTGTTTTTTTTCTTTCAACTTTGTTGAATGCTGGTCACACTTGAACCAAATATATATGCTATTTAGAATCATTTATGGCATGTTATTGTGTTAACTGATTTTATATAGATATATATATATAATATAGATATATATATTATATAATATTATATATATATATAATATATAATAAATCCAGTAACACAATAACATTGCATAAATGATTCTAAATAGCATATATATTTGTATATATATATATATACACACACAAATAGAATTCTGTAAAACAAGATACATAATCACCAATATACTTAGAAATGCAGACCGTAAACTGTACATCCGAGCTACAACTTTTCACTGAAAATTCCTTTCATACAAGCTTTTGCACCTGGTTTTGAGTACTGTAGTGAATATGTTTCCTTTTTCCATTATCAAGCAATTGTGGCATGATCGCTCATATAATTATATAACTTTACACCACATTCAACTTCCAAGTTACACATATATTTTGCACCTGCACATATTAAATCAAAGGCTCATTTTTGCATTTAATTACATATGTATTAAACTGACAGTTCTCTGATTCAAAACTGAAGTACAATTATTTGTATTGTTTACAGAGCACCAACATATTCTGCAGTACACTACAGTAGTTACCTACACAGAATGGTATACAAAATAAGAACAAATGAACAAAGACCAAAACAAAAGGTACTGAGAGCTCTGCTTGGGAGAGCTTACAATCTAGAAGAAATAAGGGACACAGTTGAAACAAATGTATACAGGGCTGCTTACAGAGAGACCAAGTATGCTCAGAAGTTTTATCCAGCTGCACAACTGGTCCAGTTTGAGTTTGGGGGTGTAGATAACAGTGGGGTGTCAGATAGGCTTCCTAAAGAGGTGAGTTTTAATGGAGCTTTTAAAAGCTATGCGAGTGTGTGACGGTGTGTGGTATGAAATTGGAGAGAAAGAATGCAACACAGGACAAATCTTGGAGGCTGGAGTGAAAAGAGGTTATAGAGAAGAGCTTAGGCCATTAGTAGGAGCAGGTAACAGAACAGAGGTTGCATTTAGGTGAGTATTTGGAGACGAAGGCTGAGATGTAACATGGGGCAGCAATTGTGGATAGATTTGTCAGAGCTAGGATTTTACATATATATCTAGAAGGACTTGGAGAGACTGGAAACGTGGGCAGGTAAATGGCAAATGAGGTTTAATACAGATAAATGTAAGGTTATGCATTTGGGATGCAAGAATAAAAAGGCGACTTACAAATTAAATGGAGATATATTGGGGGAATCCTTGATGGAGAAGGATTTAGGAGTGCTTGTAGACAGCAGGCTTAGCAATAGTGCCCAATGTCATGCAGTAGCTGCAAAGGCAAACAAGATCTTATCTTGCATCAAACGGGCAATGGATGGAAGGGAAGTAAACATAATTATGCCCCTTTACAAAGCATTAGTAAGACCACACCTTGAATATGGAGTACAATTTTGGGCACCAATCCTAAGAAAAGACATTATGGAACTAGAGAGAGTGCAGAGAAGAGCCACCAAATTAATAAAGGGGATGGACATTCTAACTTATGAGGAGAGGCTAGCTAAATTAGATTTATTTACATTAGAAAAGAGGCGTCCAAGAGGGGATATGATAACTATATACATATATATTCAGGGACAATACAAGGAGCTTTCAAAAGAACTATTCATCCCACGAGCAGTACAAAGGACTCGGGGCCAACCCTTAAGGTTGGAGGAAAGGAAATTTCACCAGCAACAAAGGAAAGGGTTCTTTACAGTAAGGGCAGTTAAAATGTGGAATTCATTACCCATGGAGACTGTGATGGCAGATACAATAGATTTGTTCAAAAAAAGGTTGGACATCTTTTTAGATGGGAAAGGTATACAGGGATATACCAAATAAGTATACATGGGAAGGATGTTGATCCAGGGATTAATCCGATTGCCAATTCTTGGAGTCAGGAAGGAATTTATTTTTCCCCTTAATGGGTTTTTTTTGTTTGCCTTCCTCTGGATCAATAAGTAAGTATAGATATAGAATAAAGTTCTGTTGTCTAAATTTAGCATAAGTTGAACTTGATGGACGTATGTCTTTTTTCAAACTCATCTACTATGTAACTATGTAACTATGATATGGGGAAGCCAGTGTAGGAAATTGTATTGGGTAGCAGCAGATAAAGAGTGGAGAGGATTCTGGTAGCAGCATTTTGGATAGATTGAACCATAGGCAGCAGGCTTGGGTTGTTGACAAGATTGTGGAGTTGCATTGTTGATGATGGAGAGTTTGGATGTAGGGGTAACAGTTAAATGGGAAATGAACAGCAGTTGTGTTTTGGAGGTTGTAGGCATCAGGTAGCGGTTGGACATCCAGGAAGATATAGCAGAGAGACTGTTAGTGACACGAGACCGGAGAGAGGGAGAGAGGTAAATGTGGGCATCATCAGCATAGAGGTAATACTAAAAACAAATGTAATATATTTGTTTACCAATAGAAGAGGTATAGAGTGAGAAGAGCAGTAGGCCTAGGACACAGCTTTGTGAGATCCCAACAGAAAGTTGAATGATGAGACTCCAGAGAAGGAAACACTGAAGCAGCGGTTAGGCAGGTATGACACGAATTGTTTGCCAATGCAAAACTTGTTTTAGTTATTTTTATATGTAAAGTTGTATTCCAGGAGAATGGCTGTGATATGTTGGTGGGTTTTTTTTTTCACAGACCTCTCAAATAAACAGCACATCCATGTGTAATGGGAGAGGCATAACCGTGAAAAATATTAATAATACGTTATATTGTGTATTATATTTAATGTATATTACACTCGCAATCAATCGACTGCCTCACTTCTGGCCCGACCCTCCACCGATACGACACTTTCCATTGTGCGGCTCTCTGCCCCAATAGTGTTCTGTGGATGACCCTATGCGTTTTCCTGATCCACTTCTTCAGGGGTCCCAGACAGACACAGAGACCTCTGGCACAAAAAGGATACAGCAGGTACTGTACTAGTTGGAAGTTTTACTATTCTTTTTCACTATTGTTATTAAAGCACGTTTCTGGATATAGTGTTTAAACCTAAAGTGTTTCTTTGTAATTAGAGTAGAACACTATATTGGCTTCGGTTTTTAGTTCTCTTACATGTTCATTGAGCATCCACATTCTGAAGTGAAATCGAACAAACGGAAATGGAATTAGGAGCCAATGACTTTATGAAAAATGTGAGGGCATTAGAGTTATATACTACACTATGTACTGTGATATCATCACTGTCCTCTAGGGGCTGAATAGGGCAGCTATAGGACTTTTGCAGCACACAGAGTTAATCCTCTCTGGAATAGCTGTTCACCTGCTGGTTAATTATACAGGATGGACTCCCTCAGTGAATAAGGAAGTGTTTAAGGCAAACACAAATTGATGCCATGCAGAGAGGTAGACTGTTTTCCCCAGAGAAGGGAAAGATAGAAGTGCTCCCCAGCTGCGGAACTAGTTACAGAGAATCCTACAAGGAGAGTTTCTCTGGGCTCAGGTGGTGCCGAGTTTCCCTAAGAATGAAAGGATGACAAAGCCTGTGCTGAAGCAGGGATGTCTGCTCCGGAGGACTTACAAACAGATAAGCAAAAACCCTTTGTTATTGCCGTGTGCAAAGACTGTGTAGATTGTTGCATGTGCCAGGGCATGTTTTAGCTGGGAACCAGTATAGTTGGCCAGCGGTCTTTAGAGAGGGCTGAAGAAAAGTCAGTTAGGTTCCCTAACGGGAATAGGATTTGATTTTATTATTTGGTTTTCTTAAAGGGACGGTGGGCCTGTTGTATGATTTAATCCCTGTAAATAAATCCCTGCGTAGAAAATAGTGTGTTTCTGGCCTTAAATTGGGACCAAAGAGACTGCAACGTGGTGTGGGCATCACAGTACATACTGTTGACTTTTAATTTTATTATCCCCTTTGTTATTTATAACGTGGAATGGAGAGTTCATAAAGGAGCACAACTTTGGTTAGGTTTGGATGGGGACAAAATTAGAGATATTTTGATCATTTGTATTGCCATTTATCATATTACTATTTCTGACACATTGCACACATTAGTATAAGCCCTCCTTATTTCACTAGTTGTATTCAAATTTGAATACTAGGATGGGGCCCTGAGTCCTCTTCCCCTGTGTAAGATAGTCTGGCCACTTGCTAGCGGAGTAGACTATGTCAGACAGCACAGAGAGAGACATATCTTTTGGATAACAATACTTTATATAATTATGTGAAACACAGTAATCACATACCAGAGCCCTAAGAATCTGAGGACCTCACACAATACTTCTGACAATCGTATAAAGAGGATAAAAGTTTACCCCACTGCACAATTGTCCCTCAATGTCTCTTACTCAGACTTAGTGGCCCAGATTTTAACTAATGGGCCACTGTTGGTGCCGTCACAGCGTAGAAGCTCACGTGAAATGTAGGTGTGGTAATAGGTGCATGCCTGATACATCGCAAAGAACGGTGGTAGATGTGTATGATAAAAAGGATACTGAAGTGCTGTAGTGCTGATCCCTTGGATGTGGTAACACTTGATCTACTCACATCTTGAGGACCCCTTTAGTTGACCATGTACTATCAGCTCGCCCCCATGCCGTCTAAGTCTAGTATGTGCTGTTCTGCCAGACTGGGAAGGCTCTGCCACTGCACGGTACTTCTCGCCAGGCTCTTCAGTACAGTTCCTCTCAACTCTCTCTTTATCTCTCTCTCTCTCTGCAGGTCTCCTCCTGTTCATATGCTCCTTTCTTGCTATATCTCTCTCTTAACTCCTCCTTCCATGATGTCATCCTTCTTGGTTACTCTATCACCCCAGTCCTTTCCTTGGTTCATAGTCACTAGCTGGTGGGCATGTCCATCATTATACTTGTGTTCATAGGGGTGTTACGTTAGTGAGGTGCACCAATCTAATCTTATGTATTTTGGCTATTGTATTAAAATGGTCTTTATTCACATCTAACCTTTGGTTAAAGACCTAAAACTGTTAATATACAGTGGTGTGAAAAATAAAGTACACCCTCTTTGAATTCTATGGTTTTACATATCAGGACATAATAACAATCATCTGTTCCTTAGCAGGTCTTAAAATTAGGTAAATACAACCTCAGATGAACAACAACACATGACATATTACACGTGTCATGATTTATTTAACAAAAATAAAGCCAAAATGGAGAAGCCATGTGTGAAAAACTAAGTATACCTTATGATTCAATAGCTTGTAGAACCACATTTAGCAGCAATAACTTGAAGTAATCATTTTATGTATGACTTTATCAGTCTCTCACATCGTTGTGGAGGAATTTTGTCCCACTCTTCTTTACAACGTTGCTTCAGTTCAGTGAGGTTTGTGGGCATTTGTTTATGCACAGCTCTCTTAAGGTCCAGCCACAGTATTTCAATCGGGTTGAGGTCTGGACTTTGACTGGACCATTGCAACACACCTTGATTCTTTTCTTTTTCAGCCATTCTATTGTAGATTTGCTGGTGTGCTTGGGATCATTGTCCTGTTGCATGACCCAATTTCGGCCAAGCTTTAGCTGTCGGACAGATGGCCTCACATTTAACTCTAGAATACTTTGGTATACAGAGGAGTTCATGGTCGACTCAATGACTGCAAGGTTCCCAGGTCCTGTGGCTGCAAAACAAGCCCAAATTAAAACCCCTCCACCACCGTGCTTGACAGTTGGTATGAGGTGTTTGTGCTGATATGCTGTGTTTGGTTTTCGCCAATCGTGGCACTGTGCATTATGGCCAAACATCTCCACTTTGGTCTCGTCTGTCCAAAGGACATTGTTCCAGAAGTCTTGTGGTTTGTTCAGATACAACTTTGCAAACCTAAGCCGTTCTGCCATGTTCTTTGTAGAGAGAAGAGGCGTTCTCCGGGCAACCCTTCCAAACAAACCATACTTGTTCAGTCTTTTTCTAACTGTACTGTCATGAACTTTAACATTTAACATGCTAACTGAGGCCTGAAGAGTCCGAGATGTAACTCTTGGTTTTTTTTGCAATTTATCTGAGCATTGCACGGTCTGACCTTGGTGTGAATTTGCTGGGACATCCACTCCTGGGAAGATTGGCAACTGTCTTGAGTGTTTTCCACTTTTGAATAATCTTTCTCACTGTAGAATGGTGGACTTTAAATTGTTTGGAAATGGCCTTATAACCCTTCCCAGATTGATGGGCAGCAACAATTGCTTCTCTAAGATCATTGCTGATGTCTTTCCTCCTTGGCATTGTGTTAACACACACCTGAATGCTCCAGACCAGCAAACTGCTAAAACTTTGGCTTTTATAGAGGTAGTCACACTTGCTGATGATCAATTAATCAAGGGCATTTGATTAGCAGCACCTGTCTGCTACTTAGCATCTGAATTCCTATGGAAGCTGTAAGGGTGTACTTAGTTTTTCACACATAGCTTCTCCATTTTGGCTTTATGTTTGTTAAATAAATCATGACACAGTGTAATATGTCATGTGTTGTTGTTCATCTGAAATTGTATTTACCTAATTTTAAGACCTGCTAAGGAACAGATGATTGTTATTATGTCCTGATATGTAAACCCATAGAATTCAAAGAGGGTGTACTTTCTTTTTCATACACCTGTATATTTTCTGGTAAATGACCAGTAATTCACTCATGCAACAAATTAATGGAATGAACAGCTTTCTGAATGGTATCTGAGGGTTTATAAGCGTTGTTTCAAAGACTCCATTGATCAGTTCCTTTCTTTGCCAAGAATTTACAGTAAGCCTAACAGCAGATCATTGGCAAGGCGCTCAGTAAGATTTCTGTATATAATTACTGGTTTTAATGAGTCCTTCACCTTATGTATGACATGACCTCCAACTTTATTTTCATATAACTACACTCATTGTTCTTTGAAACGGTATCTTGGTCTACACTTAGCAGATACAATTTCACTGACACATACTGTATTTTGATACCTTAAATAATGTAGCAATGCATTGATAAACAATGTTTCAATATAATCATCTATATAGTATATAGATATATATCTATATAATATATTATATATATATAAAAAAGCAAACTTTTGATGAAACACCAATTTGTTTTTAGAAAATTCATGACAAAACTACCATAGACAACCATGAAAACTATGAAATGTATGATAAAATTCAGAGTATTATATCACCATACTGTGTTACATATCTAACTACCGGTAACTCTCGGCAAATACCCTTATCATGGGTGTTTGTAATAATATCCCATTTTAGTTATAGCAGTAGATTGAAGTATAGTAATAAAGACAGCAGAAGAAGCATCAGTTGTGAATTGTGCGAGATTACAATTAACGGTTGTACTTCTCTCAAAGTGGAAGACGTTTCACAGAATTATGTACCTTGTATATTTGGGATGCCAATTAATTCTCTAATATCTGACATATGAACATACACATCCGATGGGAGTATGACTCATAGATTTGAGCCTCCGTAAATGTGGCAAGCAAAGGTATCTGCTAACCAAGTCGATAGTTATAGGCATGTGCAGTGCATAAAATATAATAATCCACAATGTTTGGTTTTCCTGCAGACGCTATGTATATTGCCGAAGGCTATCTATACTTTTGCAGAGCAATATAGTATTACATTGTATACGATTTCTTTCTTCGATTTTCTTTCCAGTACTTATACGGAGTTATGAAGCTCTCCTGGCATAAGCCTTCTTCTCTAATATTTGCTTTTATATATTACAAATGTATGAAAATGCTAAGAAATGTTATGAACTATATTACCCTTGGGAAGGACATTGATGGCAGCTACAACCAAAGCTTAAGCTACCAGATCCTGTCATTTGTATTCCTTACACACATTTTAATGTAATGTTCAGGATTGCTGGAGCAGAACCAAAAAAATGGAAAATGACCAGCTATGGCCCAATGACTGCAATTTTCAGTTCATGTGAAAAGTGGTTACCAATATTAAAGCAGCTAACTATGGAGTAGCAAGCGAACCCATTGCACGATATCACCCATCCAATTTGGTGCTTTACCACCAGCAGAAACTGCAGGGCACTGCACACGGCTTGGTCAAGGACAGCCAGATAATACTTTTAATAACGTCATTAGGCCATTACTTTGTGGTGCTACCGCGGCCTGTATAACAGCATTCACATGATGCTGTGCCCTTAGGAGAGTTCAGTGGCCCGTGGCACTGATCTCCGTCTGCACCGTGGACTGCATACCACTGCAGTTCTGACCACTACCCCTTTAAATGGCCACGTCCTGTTCTAAGACAGTCACAAATTGACTTCCTACTAGCGAAACTATTACAAACAAAAATAATAAGAAAAATATGGAGGGGGAATGTAGTATTGCTGCTTTAACCCTGTGAATCACTAAAACACTCATTTGCTTATTTATGTGCTCTCTTAGCAAAATTAACATATATAGCAAGTTTTCTGTGTGCAACGCATAGTTTTACAGTAAAGCAATTACAAGGATAATTTTAATGCATTTCCCATTAAAATTACTTCCTGATTGGGATGCGCCTTCTGTTGCACAAATTCTCTTTGTGTTTGACAGGACAATATGACATTGATTAAACCCACCAGATCCTGTTTTGCAATTATAATTGATAGATCTAGAATTTGTTGGCATGTTGTCAGCGCTTTATTTCTTGGTGGGGCTTCAGTTAATAGAAATGTGGAAATGACTACTCGTAACCCAACTAAATGGAAAAATGAGCCTCTCCGCAGGATCACATAGCTTCATATTCAGTCATATTTTGTGCACATAATTCCATTACACTGCAAATACTCCAAGAATAATGGAAATAATGAATTGTCTGATATAGTATATTATGGTGAATTGCTAAAGTCATGTAGTCCATGCCATCAATTAGTCCAGGGTAGCGCAAACTTTTGGAGCTGCGCCCCTCCCCCCCCCCGCCTTCTCCCCCTAGTGCTCGCGCCCCCCCTTCCTTTTTACCAGCATCAAATGACGCCGCGGGTGACGTCACGACCCTGTTGCTATGGTGACAGGCGTCAAATGACACCGCGGGGTCATGTGACGTCACAACGAGGCACAACAAGGCTACTGAATCCCGGAAGTAGGTTACAGTGGCCCCACACGATCCCCCGGCATTTTATTTAAATGCCTTGGGGAAGAGCTCAGGGGCCTCTGCAACCGCCTGTGTCCTCCCCGAAAAATCCCCCCCCCCAGTTTGCGCACCCCTGAATTAGTCAATAACTTTGAGTGCTGGCCTTCTAGAAGACTTGTTTTCATAAGAAACCCAAAGTGTAAGAATCTACTATGGTCTGTTTGTAATGGTTCACATGGTGTTCTGTCATGTGCTTCCTGGGGCTCATTAAGCTTTGACAAGGCAGTTAAAGCAGCAAAACATGTAGCACTGCTTGATTTTTAATAAAAAACAATTATTACAGGTTTGAAGCAGGGGTTCTCTGGAGCTGAACCCCAATAATTTCAGCTCCGGGGACCTCCTGCTTCCACAGATAATTACGTCTGCAGAAGGGTGCTGGTATCTCTGTAGTGTTTAAATGTCCAGGTCACACGGGTCAATAGGAAGCCGCACTGGATGATGTCACAGCTTCATATTGGCCTGCGTGACACCGGACATTTAAATGCCACCATTTCGTTAGGTACACACGTTCCTTGGCTTCACATACCAGCACCCCATATGGATATAAGTATCTCTAGAAGCAGGTGTCCCCGGAGCTGACATTAACGCAGTTCAGTTGCAGAGACCCCCTGCTTCAATCCTGTAATAAAAAGTTTTGCTGCTTTAAACTCGCTACTTTATTTCATGCAAAGATGGTGTCCTCATTGAATTTCTGAATAACTTTATTACAGGAACAAACACAGAAAAGAAAGGAAAACGTCCAGAATGCATAAAATAATTAGTACGGTGAAAAAACTATGCCTTCTCTTGGAGAGCATTAGCTGAGACAAGGCAAATGACTACAAGAGCTGAAAGAACTAACTTCCAGGACTGGCCATTAGGGGAACAGGCCAAGACTAAACCCAGAGCCAGGGAGAGAGTGACAAACCAAAACCTCAGGGAACTGGAAAGGGTAGTTGCTGATAGCAACATGCAGAGAAAAAGATCTTGTCAACTAGATACATAGTAAGATAGGGAACAGAAAGAGGGAGCCTAAGGCAAAGTTAAACCTTAGGCAAAGGTTAGTTACTGTAGCAAGAGCAGGAAATGAGAGCAAAAAACAGAGAGAGAGACAGCACGCATGGCAATCCGGTGTCTGAGAAAATGATTGTTTTTTTTTTGTGGCTTTTGACGGTTTCATACTTGCCACATCCAAACAAATCTTTTCTTTCACTGTGAAATAAATTCAAATAACGTAAAGTGATCACATCGCATAATTATTTGGGATTTTATAATACAGCAGAATGAGTTACTGGGTCTCAATTATGGCTCTTTAATCATGGCCCCTTTTTAGCCTCCTTGTCATTGTTATAAACGTCATTAAAAAGCTTCAAGGTGTGATGAAACACAAGTGATCGAAGGATGGTATTGGGTGTGCTAATTTAAAGCACCTCTTTAACAGAGCAGGGGGAGCAATTGGAGAAGTCAACTAGTTCTTTGACACAATCTACAATCTATCCTAAACACTGCTGCCAGAATCACTCTACTCTTTCCTAAATCTGTCTCAGCGTCTCCCCTGCTGAAATCCCTCTCCTGGCTTCCGATTAAATCGCGTATCTCACACTCAATTCTACTGCTCACTTTTAAAGCTTTACATTCTTCTGCCCCTCATTACATCTCAGCCCTAATTTCTCGCTATGCACCATCACGACTCTGGCGTTCTTCTCAAGGATGTCTTCTTTCTACCCCCTTTGTATCTAAAGCTCTCTCCCGCCTTAACCTTTCTCACTTTCTGCCCCACACCTCTGGAATGCCCTTCCCCTCAATACCCGACTAGCCCCCTCGCTATCCACCTTTAAGACCCACCTTAAGACACATCTGCTTAAAGAAGCATATGAGTAGCACTGGATAATCATGGACACATGACACAAAGCTTGGCCCCCTGCAGACGCACTTACTAGTATTCCCTCCTACTGTCTCTGTACGTTCTCCCTACCTACCAATTAGATTGTAAGCTCCTCGGAGCAGGGACTCCTTCCTTAATGTTACTTTTACAGTATGTCTGAAGCACTTATTCCCATGATCTGTTATTTATATTTGTTATTTATATGACATGTATTACTACTGTGAAGCGCTATGTACATTTTATGGCGCTATACAAATAAAGACATACATACATACATACATACAATTCAAGTAATGTACATGGGGGATGGACATCATAAGAAATGCACTCGGTAATCTGTTAATTTTAAAATAGTATCATTCCAAATGTTCTCTACTTGAGGGGTGTGTGTTTGTGGAAATAGCTGTGTTAGTCCAGTTGCGATAGTGCAGAATAAATTAGTACTTCAGTATTAGATGATACCTTTCTTATTTGGACTAACAATTTATGCCATAGGACAAGCTTTCGAGAGTTCTCCTCTCTTCCTCAGGTCAGTAAGTCTGATTAACAAAGAAATCTATGACTAAAACAGGGTTAGGAGAGCAGGGGAAAAAACAGATGCACTGTAGATAAGGTAGGGTGAGAAAGTAGTATTTGAAGACATAGAAGGGTAATTAAATGGTGATAAGGACAGCATGGGGGGAAGGGGATGCTGTGGTCACATTGCATCCCTTCCCCCCCATGCTGTCTCCTGTCACCGTTGTATTACCTTTCCTGTCTTCAAACACTACTTTCTCACCCTACCTTATCTACAGTACATCTCTGTTGGGTGTTTTTTCTGCTCTCCTAACCCTATTACCGACTTGAGGAAGACAGAAGAACTCTCGAAAGCTTGTCCTACTGTATGACATAAATTGTTAGTCCAAATAAAAAAGGTATCACCTAATACTGAACTGTATATACACACACACACACACACACACACACACACACACACACACAACTATCTATCCATAAAACACAAATTCTAAAATGGGATGACACTCTGAGTCTTTTAAATAAAGCTAAAGATAATTTATTAATATATCAATATTCAATGTTTCAGTCCCACACAGATTTTTGATCAATATATATATATATATATACACACACACACACACACACACACACAAGGTTAGTGTACAAAATAAAGCAAATTGGACTGTGTAGAAATATTTGTACTTGGATTGAAAACTGGTTGAAGGATAGACAACAGAGAGTTGTCATAAATTGAACTTTTTCAGGTTGGGCTAAAGTCGTGAGTGGAGTACATCAAGGATCGGTACTGGGGCCCCTGTTTTTTAACTTGTTTATTAATTACATTGAGGTTGGTATAGAGAACAAAGTCTTCATCTTTGCGGAGGACACAAAATTGTGTAAGGTAGTAAAATCTGAGTCATTTCTCTACAGAAGGACCTGGACAGACTGGAAACTCGAGCAGGTAAATGGCAGATGAGGTTTAATACAGATAAATGTAAGGTTATGCATTTGGGAAACAAGAATAAACAGGCGACTTACAAATTAAATGGGGATACATTATGAGAATCCTTGATGGAGAAGGATTTGGAGTGCTGGTAGACAGCAAGCAATAGTGCCCAAAGTCATGCAGTAGTTGCAAAGGCAAACAAGATCGTATCTTGCATTTAACGGATAATGGATGGAAGGGAAGTAAACATAATTATGCCCTTTTATAAAGCATTAGTAAGGCCACACCATGAGTATGGAGTACAATTTTGAGCACCACTCCCTAGAAAAGACATTATGGAACTAGAGAGAGAACAGAGAAGAGCCACCAGTTTAATACAAGAGATGGACAATCTGAGTTATGAGGAGAGGCTAGCAAAATTATGTTTATTTACATTAGAAAAGAGGCGTCTAAGAGGATATGATAACTACATACAAATATATTCGGGGACAATACAAGGGGCTTTCAAAAGAACTTTTAATCCCAAGGGCAGTACAAACGACACGGGTTATCCCTTAAGGTTGGAGGAAAGGAGATTTCACCAGCAACAAAGGAAAAGGGTTCTTTACAGTAAGGGCATTTAAAATGTGGAATTCCCTACCCATGGAGACTGTGATGGCAGATACAATAGATATCTTCCAAAAAAATTGGACATCTTTTTAGAAAGGAAAGGTGTACAGGGATATACCAAATAAGTAAACATGGGAAGGATGTTGATCCATGGAGTAATCTGATTGCCAATATTTGGAGTCAGGACGGAATTAATTTTTCCCCTTATGACATATCATTAGATGATATTTCACTGGGATTTTTGGTTTACCTTCCTCTGGATCAGTAATTTTCAACAGGGGTTCCGTGAGCACCCCTCATGGGTTCCGCGGCTGCAAGGGGGGAGATCCGGGACAACTCTCCCAACTGTCCCAACTGTCCCCTGTACTGGGGGTGCGGCAGTAACCCCCGCATAGCAGTGACCCGCAGCGGGCAGCTCACTGCTATCCTTCTCTCTGCCTGCTCTGGTCGGCGCGCACTCTCGCAGGGAGGGGAGGAGAGGGGGAACACATTCCAAGAGCTTCACTCCTGAACTGGTCAGGACAAGAGGTCAGAGTGTGCGAGTGTGTGTGTATCAGCGGGAGAGTGTGCGTATGTGTGTAAGTGGGAGTGTGTGGGTGGGTGTAAGTGTGTAAGTGGGAGTGTGTGTGTAAGTGGGAGTGTGGATGTAAATGGGTGTGTGTGTAAGTGGGAGAGTGTGCATGCGCGCAAGAGGGAGAGGGAGCGTAGGGGGTGGAGAGACGGGGGGAGAGACAGGGGCATCAAGGGGGGTGGGGAGAGAGACAGGGGGAGGGTTGGGGTTCCCAAGAATGTCAAAATCGAATTCTGTGGTTTCCTTACCAAAAAAAAAGGTTGTAAACTACTGCTCTGGATTAATATACTGTGAGTACTAATATAGAATAAAGTATTTGTCGTCTAAATTTAGCATAGGTTGAACATGATGGACGTACGTCTTTTTTCAACCTCATCTACTATGTAACTTTGTAATATATAACTATCTAACTAGGTGACTCTGCTTTATTTGTTGTGAATTAATTACACAATTATTTTCTGTCATTTATATTATGCAGTATTTACAATTGTGCAAAACACCATAACAACAATATATTATATTGCATACACATGGATTGTTTGTATGGCTATGATTGCTTTTTCCTAAATCTTATCAATACTAATTTTTTTTTTTTTTTATAAAAGCATGAAAATGAAGAATTGCAAACTGAGAAATGATTTAAAGCACTATTTTTAAATGGCTATTTTGTTTATTGAAGCTTAAATTTCAATGAAAAATATGCTGAACCTGAGGCTTGACCAGCTCAAAGCTCAAGCAGGTGTTTCTAGGTCTGAAAAAGATCACCAAGAACCTAATTGGTTTAAACAGCCAATATGCCTGGACTGTGGTCTGCTTTTCTACCTCCCTAATGTTTACTGACAGACGGTAATCATTTTCTTACAGCACAGCAATGGTATCCATAGGAATGAGCCTCTGCAGTTTGTCTTGTCTGTCATTCTTTTCTTTGCTTCATCTTAAGCACACCTAATCATGCCATAGTGCAAAACGTGCACATGTCTGTCTAATGTTGTTAGCACATGGAAGTATTATTACACAGCTTCATTCTGTAATCTACACAGATACAATGCAACAACAAATGGTAACAAGGGTATTACACTGATGCTATTTTCAGAAGGGCTTCTCAATATAACGAGGGGGTGGAGGATTGTGCAAAAATAAGCATCATCCCGTTCAGATGACAAATTCAAACATATACAGTATACTGTACCATGAGCTAAACAACTTGGACTGCTTGAAGTTTGGCTTTCCTTTCACAGTACCACCCACACACATGGTTGGAAGGAGAGGCCTAGTAATGTTAGCCGCACGTCCCCCCCTCCCCATGTTTTCCCTAACGAGCACTGTTCTTAAATCCTGGCGTCTCCTAGTTGAGGAAGTATAAATCTCCATTTTCAGTAAACAGAAATGAACGCCAGAAGTGTCACAGCTCGGTAATGAAGGGACAGGGGAATGCTGTGCGCACATTGTTCTAGTTTATTGGTTGCCATTGATGACAGCCATATTTATTTTTTAAACAAACGTTGCACCAATAAAGAACCCTTATTTCTGGGGCTGCTGTCTGCAGGGTGATCATGTTCAGATTGGCTGGTCCCTATCGCATTGGCCATACTGCACTGTGCCTCATTGTACCTGTAAAAGTCACCTAATAGGTCAAAACATTATTTTATTGTACAAATGTCACTTATTTTCACTGCGGCACACATTGAATAATGTGATCCATCTGTACTTTTACATTTTGGAATAATATTGATATAAAATAATATCTACAGACACTCTCTAAAATGGTGATTTCCTAATTTCTGTAACTTTGGAATCTTTGGCACAATTATTAGGGTTATAACAAAGAGGAGGCAGGCGCTTATGACAAGAAGAAAACATACATTTTTGGAATAGGCTTTCTACAAGCTGTGAGTACCTGCCTCCTTATTGTAATAAGTAAAGGATTTTGTAGTTTCAAAAATAATAGCACTTGTGAGGACATTCACATGTCTCAGACCGCCTGCAACCCTGCTTTTAACCATTATCTCTTAGCATACAGTGGCAGCCAGGGATTGTGGGTAATGACATGCAAATGAGCACACAGTGTCTCCTTTTACTTCATGTTCATTTTAACATGGGGCCCTTTAAGCGCATGCCTGACGCATTACACAGCTTTTCAGTACAGCCTCACACACAAATAGTATTTGCAAGCGCCTTCTCATATTACGGGGTGATGTATGAATGCAAATTTGGTGCAAAATGGACAATCATTGCGTCACTTTTACCTTGCGTGTCTTTGTGTCTACGTCTTAAGGCAGCGGTGTGCAAACTGGGGGGCCCGAGCCTTTTCTGGGGGGGGGGGCGCGGTGTTTACAAAGGCCCCGCGCTGAGAGCGCGAGGTCTCTGTAAACTTAAGTACCAGGCTCTGGTCTCGCATCTCTATGACAAACCGGTGTCAAATGACGCCCGTTGCCATGGAGATGTGACATCAAATGATGCAGCGGGTCATGTCACGTCACGTAATTTGACGCATCATTAGACGCGAGAGAGGGCGCGACTGAGGAGGGAGCAGGTAGGGGGGGCGCAGGCGGGGGGTGTTCGCGCACCGCTGTGTTAGGGTCTTTGCACACAGCTTTGCTTGTGCGGCAGCATCCGATTAGGGGAGTGGCAATCGGAGATGTCAGTGGGGAATTTCATGATGCAGAGACCACAAAGAGATGTATTGAACGTGGCGTCTCTGCCCACCCCTTTTGCAAACTGTATCTGCAGCATAAAAGTCTGCCAACTCAGAATTGGCGTCAACGTTTCCGCCTGACAATTGCCGTCACATCTAGGAATCTCAGTCGTACAGTTGACGCAAACGCGAGCAGAAAACGGCGCAAGATGCCGAAACAAGGTTATGTTTGCACTTTATATACGTGGATACGTTACCACCTATACGTTTTTAAGTGACAATACAATTTGCATTTTTTTAAAAAATAGATGCAGCAGTTGCTTGTCTTTAAGGAACTGTAATTATCTAAGCTGCCGATCGATCCACTCTATCGTGATCGATCGGCAAAGATCCTGCTTCCCAAGTTTCACCATGCAGTTGCCTATTTCAAAAGAGGACGACGAGCTGTTGTAAATGGTTGCTACGGTATAAGTAAGGAAGCTTAATACATTTAAACTTAAATTAAAAAAGGCATAAAGAGTGGGGAGAAAAAAAAAATACAGTATTATCTAATACTATACAACGGATCTATTAAAAAAAACACATAGGGTTTTGAATGCTAGTTTAATGCATATACTGTATAGGATATTGAATGTATTGCTGCTTTAAGCACAATCGTCTAACTAACGGTGATCTGATGCAATATTGCATATTTTCTTTACATCTTAAATCATAAAAAAAAATGTTATAGTGTGACATGGCTGTGTGCTTTCACTTTGATAAATATACAGTACCCCAATTGGTAACTAATAAATAGTCCTCCAGTCTGCATCACCAGGACAAAAACCGCACCAGAAATATGAAAAAAATTCCATTTGAAAGCAGTGCGTTTTATTTCCTCTGATCAATCAGGGGCAGTTTTGTGAGAGTTTGGCAGCCAGTAGACTGTGGTAATTAGAGGTAAATTAGGTGAAGATTACAGATATTGTGCTCTTCATACCATTTACTGAAACATTTATTTATTTATAAAAATGTTTTACCAGGAAGTAATACATTGAGAGTTACCTCTCGTTTTCACGTTTGTTCTGGGCACATGATGATGACAATCACATAGTTATATTAAGTGAGCAGGTATACATTATATACAAGACACTGCATGAACAGTTAAAGATAATATGTTATAGGCCTATGTAACAGTTACAAACCAGATCAAAATGGGAGACAGGTTGAGTTTTAAAAGAACTTGGACTGGTGTCGTCTGTGAGAGTCTCCGGTAGATTGTTCTAGTCAGGGCCGCCAACGGGGGGGACAGAGGACACTGGTGTCCCGGGCCCCATTAGTCAGGGGGGCCCGGCCATGCCCGTTAAAGTAAAAAAAAAAAAAAAAACACTTTTTTTTAAAATAAAAAATGGCGGAGATTTTTCTGCGCGCATGCGCAAGCAGAGTATCCGTCCTGCTGCCTGTGGGCCCCCCCCCTTTTTCCCCCCCCCCCCCCCCCCCCACTCCCACCCCTCGGCTCCCAACGTGGGACGGCGGGGATGTGCCATGGGATTCCCCTGCGCGCGCGCCAACCAGGGGCCCACAGCATAGAGGGGCCCCACGCGCCCGGCCCATGCATGCCCACCATAGGGTTGCCAGGTGTCCGGCCAGCGTTAGTGCTGAGAGGGCGGAGGCAGTGAGAGAGCGGCTGGGACGGTGGCTGGGCAGAGCAAGGAGGACTGGTGTGCTATCCCTGATTGGAGGAGAGGACAGCCAACCAGAGGACAGCAGGGGCGGAGCCCACACCCCGGCGGGCCAGAGACATGTTCTGTGCTGTCTGTATCCTGCAGGAGATAAGGTAAGGACAATGTGGGGGGAGGTGAGGGGATATTTAATATGTATTGGGGTGGTGGGGGTATATTTAATATATATGGGGGTGGTGGGGGTATATTTTATATATATGGGGGTGGTGTGCGTATATTTAATATGTATTGGGGTGGTAGGAGTATATTTAATATATATGGGGTGGTGGGGGTTTATTTTATATGTATTGGGGTGGTGGGAGTATATTTTATATGTATTGGGGAGGTGGGGGTATATTGAATATATATGGGGTGGTGGGGGTATATTTTATATGTATTGGGGTGGTGGGGGTATATTTAATATGTATGGGGGTGGTGGGAGTATATTTTATATGTATTGGGGTGGTAGGAGTATATTTAATATATATGGGGTGGTGGGGGTATATTTAATATGTATGGGGGTGGTGGGGGCATATTTTTATATGTATTGGTGTGATGGGGGCATATTTTTATATTTTTGCGCACCGCTGTAATAACTCATACATATTGCTATAAAAATGAATACAGTATTAGTTTTAACAGGAGGAACATAAATGACCCCTTTCCAATGCTCTGGCATGTAATTACAGCAAGGCTGTGATATGAAGGAGCGGCTCAGTGAGTAAAGGCACTGACTGTAAACAATGATCGTGAGTTTGATACGGGGGAACCTGGTTCAATTCCGAGTATCAGCTCTTTGTGACTTTCAGCGAGTCACTTTATCTCCCTGTGCCTCAGACACCAAAAAAATAGATTGCAAGCTCCACTGGGCAGGGACTAGTGCTTGCAAAACCTATACGTCATGTACACTGACAGTGTTATACAAGAAAGGGGGAAAAAATAACTATTATTAAAGGAGAGAAACAATGCATCAATTTGTTCAGCTTCATCATTAAGCCTATGTATGTATGTCTTTATATAGCACCATTAATGTATATAGCGCTTCACAGCAGTAATACATGTGACAATCATATAAATAACAAATAATACAAACCGCACATAATGGGAAGAAATGCTTCATACAAAAAAGTGACATTTAGGAAAAGGAGTCCCTAATCCAAAGAGCTTACAATCTATGTGGTAAGTAGGAAGAATGTACAGAGACAGTAGGACGGTGTTAATATAATAATAGCATGTTCTTGTATAGCGCTGCTAATTGTACACAGTGCTTTACAGAGACATTTTGCAGGCACAGGCCCCGTAGAGCTTACAATCTATGTTTTTGGTGCCTGTGGCACAGGGAGATAAAGTGACTTGCCCAAGGTAACAAGGAATTGAACCAGGCTCCCCTGCAGCAATCTCGGTGTCAGTCAGTGTCTTTACTCACTGAGCCACTCCTTCTTCCAAGTTCTGGTAAGTGTGTCTGCAAGGGGCCAAGGTTTATGTATGAGATGCAAAGTATCACCCACAGAGCTATTCATATGCTTCGTTAAGCAGGCGTTTTAAGGTGGGTCTTAAAGGTGGATAGAGAGGGTGTTAGACGGGTATTGAGGGGAAGGACATTGCAGAGGTGCGGGGCAGTCAGTGAGAAAGGTTTAAGGCAGGAGAGGGCTTTAGATACAAAGGGGGTAGTGAGACATCCTTGAGCAAAACGCAAGAGTCGGGATGGTGCATAGCGAGAAATTAGGGCTGAGATATAAGGAGGAGCAGAAGAGTGTAAAGCTTTAAAACTGAGGAGGGGAATTTTGTAATGTTACTTTGCTTATCCCTCTCACTGCTTTACATACAGGCGACGTATCATTGTATTACATGCTTTAATGCTGTCATTTTCTGTCCAGCTTTTCTGGACTCTCAAGATGAAGAAGTTCCATGTAAAAACATTGCCAAGTATCTTCCTTTTCCAAGATTCACTGGCTGTGCCGATAGCTATTCTGCAGAGCTACTCATGCTTACCTTGATAAGAGTGACATCCATTTGTTCTGACTAGCACAAGCTAGGAAATCTCTGTTTCATTTGAGATGAAAACAACTGAATGGGGATTATTTCCACGTTCTGCTGTAATGTATTAAGACTTTGTCATGCTTTTGAAAAAAAAAAAGAATAGTATGCCAAATAATTTAGGATCCTGAAGATGTGACAGATTATGCTGATGCCCAAGTGCTGCTGAATTTCTGCCTTCTGCTCATAGTCTGCAGGCTGAAGACTGCTGGCAACAGAGACATGAGTTGGATGAATCTATTCTGAGAGTGTTCTTAGAGTGCAGGAAGAGATGGTAAACTCTGAATTTAACTCTCACTACTCAGAAAGGCCCAGTCAAAATGAAGATGATTCTTTTTTTGGAGGGGGGGGAGGTGTTCTTTAGACCCCGGATTACTCCTTTTCTAGTCCTTACTTTTCTATCCTGGGCATTCCCAGCGTTTGCCAATGACACTACCAGTTTTTTTTTTTTTCTATAGCAATGATTACCTGCACCAGGGAGCTTACACACTAGTCAGGGGTGGCAAACTCTGGTCCTCAAGGGCCACCAACAGGCCAGGTATTAGGGATAACCTTGATTTTGATTGAGCAACCTGTGCTGAAGCAGGGATATCCTTAAAGCCTGACCCGTTGGTGGCCCTTGAGAACTGTAGTTGGCCAGCCCTGCTCTATGGAACCTAGTTTCTCTATTGGTGTTAGAATGACTAACAGTGGGCAAAGGGTGGTTAAAAGTTATATTAACGTTCCAATAATATATTTATTGGGAGATTTTTAGGTAGGAGTAACTAGTCATTTAGAAATATGTAGTCATACCCAGTATATTTGTGAAAATGTGTTGCTTTAATTATTACTGTCATACTGGACATCTCTCCCTAAGAGTTACTCTTTTTGCTTTTTAGCTGAAAAATATATCATTTTCCTACTCAACTCTACTCTCACTTAAAATATGATGTCGCCCGCATTTTCTTCCCTTGAAAGAACTGTACAAACATTTGCCAAAATTGATATAATCTCCTTATCATTGAAGAATTGTGTAGTTATTTACTGAGTGGAATAGTTTTAATGAGTATAATATTCTTGCAACTGGGCCAAAAGATAATCTTTAACATGTTACAATTTATGTACTGTATCAGCCATTCAAAGGTATTTGTAATTTCCTAATGTACAGAAAATAAAAAAGGGAGAGGGAGAGAGGGAGAGAGGGAGAGAGAGGGAGAGGGAGAGGGAGAGGGAGAGGGAGAGAGAGAGAGGGAGAGAGAGAGAGGGAGAGAGAGAGAGAGAGAGAGAGAGAGAGAGAGAGAGAGAGAGAGACAGAGAGAGAGAGAGAGAGAGAGAGAGAGAGAGAGAGAGAGAGAGATAACACTCTAAGCACAGACTGGAAAAATCAAATAGAAAAGTACTTAACAGATGGTGGGGTGCAGGCAGAGGGACAGGGATGACCAGCAAGTCCAGTAGATATAAGGTGAAAGAAGTCCGCAGCACTCTCTAGGCAGAATCAAAAATCGATTTATTCATTACATGAGGCAAACCAATGTATCCAGAGCAACGTTTCGTTCCTCAATCGGTCCATTCTCAAGCTCTAAGGCAGCAGTGCGTAAAGTGGGGGGCGCCCCCAAGGCCTCTGCAGCTTCTCCTACCTTATTTTCGGCAGCACGTCGCCATGGTAACCGGCGTCAAATGACGCTGCGGGGTCACGTGATGTTACGTTACCATGGTAACGTGATGTCACATGACCCCGTGGTGTCATTTGACGCCGGAGCCGGCGAGGAGAGGGGGCGCGAGGCAGGAGGTAAGGTGGTGGTGGGGGGGGGGGGGGGAACAAGTTGTTAAAACCTTTGCGCACCCCTGCTCTAAGCTATAAAAAAAATGTATTACCCAAAATGATTGTACAGAAGCAGTGCCAGATCCCAGGCTACTGTAAGTTGTGTAATGATTTGTATTTTTGTGCTAGGTCTATTGGTTTAATAACTTTTCAATATTAAACCCTGGGGCTCTGAATGGTGCCATAGTAAATACAGTACTAGGGAACCTTTAATCCATACTACTTCTGTCAAAATCAATGTAATCGCAGGAATATGAGTTTTAGACAAAGCTTTGCAACCCCCTTTGAATAGTCTCAGGAATATTTGAAATACAATTTTCCACAATGTATCTTCATATTAGAAAACATATATTCGTTTCACGCTCTTCATTTAATCAGGAAGCAAAAAACAGGTGATTGTTCTTTGTATGTGTGAGTGGTGCGTATATGCATGGAATAAGCTTTCCTGGTGTTTCTCAGCAGCTGTAGTATTGTTCTTGCTGTGTAGTGAATCCATTCTGCTCTTTACAGAGCATCGTCAGTTGGGAAATCAAAGATCTGCTGAAGCGTGGTTACGATCCTTGTGTTGTCATGTTTAGTTCAGGTATGGCACTAATGTAGCAAAAGCTGCAGGCAGGAACAATTACCCATGTGTCACATTGCTCTCATGATAGACACACCAAATATTTTTAGTTGAAGTTTAGTGTAGTATGGTTTTATATTTATATATATATATATATATACAGGCATACCCCGCATTAATGTACGCAATGGGACCGGAGCATGTATGTAAAGCGAAAATGTACTTAAAGTGAAGCACTACCTTTTCCCACTTACCGATGCATGTACTGTACTGCAATCGTCATATGCGTGCACAACTGATGTAAATAACGCATTTGTAACAGGCTCTATAGTCTCACCGCTTGCGCACAGCTTCAGGTACAGGTTGGGAGCCGGTATTGCTGTTCAGGATGTGCTGACAGGCGCATGCGTCAGCTGCCATTTGCCTATTGGGCGTTATGTACTTACTCGCGAGTGTACTTAAAGTGAGTGTACTTAAAGCGGGGTATGCCTGTATATATATATATATATATATATATATATATACACACACACCATACACATTTTAAGTTATGGTGGGTGAAAAAAGTGGCAAGAAACATCCACCATATAGCAAATATAAAGATCACTTGTGAGCACATTCACTTGTCTTAGACAGGTCTGCAACCCTGGCTTTCACCATTTTCACCTACCTACAGTGCTTCCACTGCAGCAAGGGATTCTGGGAAATGACATGCAAATGAGCACACCTTGTCACCTTTTGCCTGAAGTCCATTTTTACATGGAACCCTTATAAGCTAATGCTCGCTGATTATATATATATATATAAACAAACAAAAACACAGGCGCAAATAATGATAGGTATTAACCGATACAGAGTACCAGGGACTAAGAAAGTTACTCCTGATGAAGTCTTTAGAAAGCACGAAACGCGTAGGGTGGAGGTTCTAATATCATTATTTAGTCCTCTTTTTATTCTCCGAAATATCAGCAATAATTATTTGATAGCATTGACTTATGAACTTTGCTGGACACTATTACCTTACTCTACCCGTCAACGGACGTAACATCACGCTGATGTCAGACCTCGCAATCTCGCGAGATCCGGGGGACAGTGAGGGAGAGATTGGAAGCAGCTGCAGACGGATCTGTTACATCGTGCGGTGTCTCGGCGTTCCACGTGGAGTCAAGACAAGCCGCCATACAGAGCAGCAGTGAGGAGAGGATTGTGTATATCCTATATGCTTGAAAAATCTGCTACTTTAGACATCACCTATTGGTTTCTACAATTGTCCCCAGTCTTTCTTAGTCCCTGGTACTCTGTATCGGTTTAACACTTATCATTATTTGCGCCTGTGTTTTTGTTCCTTTATCTGTTTCATTACTATTGTGTATAGTTTTAGCACTGTGGCAGCATTTATTGATACATTTTTTGGTTATATTGTCACAAATTGCTCACTTAGTTATTTTATAGTGTGTGTGTATATATATATATATATATATATATGAGAAAGACAAAACAGAGAGCGCACGCCCCATAGTGTAACACTGTATCATTTAATGTGGGGAAGGGTGGATGAGGGGATTAAATATATGCAGTATGTGATATATAATCACCACCAAGGCGTGTCCAAACCGCAGCAGAGTCCAAAGCAGGCTGGAGTTGATCTCACGAACAGCGCAATCCCTCCGGTTCACTCGGTTCACTCGAAATCATCCAGGTAATTCTGGCATCAGAGTATGGCCTTCAAATCACTACATGTGCTCCCCGGCCGTAAAGGATGCACACAGCGTGATGACGTAATTTCGTAAAATATGTCCCTGACGCGTTTCGTCGCAACAAATGCAACTTTATCAAAGGGAATGTCCCTGAACAAGGATAGCAGTGTATAAATACTGGAAGGTCCCTATTATGATTGGTGGAAGTGCTAAGTGTTAGTCCCTCCCCTATAAACGAGCCGTGGCTTAATAATAAATATATAATTGGCTATAAATACCCAAATAAACTGTATATAGTAATTGCCATCTAATTATATCTGATGATTGTTAAACATTTATATAATTAATTAATTTAGAACGGATTCTCCAGTAGAAATACACTGCTAACAATGTAGAGCATAAGAATAAAGTAAATACTGCTTCAATAGGTATACATACAAATTAAAATTGCATATCAATATTAAAATACCTCATGTGTTACACACAGTCATACAAAATACATATATATCAGAAATAGAATTTACTTGATTAATTACTAAATACTACAATTAGATAAATAAACTTTTGTATAAACACTTAAATGATATATAATCTACTTAAATGATAAATATTCCACAAACAGTGATTATATATATAGGACCAATAGCATATTAATATTAATAACATACATACATACATACATACATAAATACATACATACATACTATACTAGACATGTCTCTGTTGGTCCCTCTCCATCTCTTCTCCCTTCCCCCTTTTCTCTCCTCCAAAACACATATTTTTCCAATGCCCATACACGGTACTTGTGTTCTACTGATATCACCAATAACTGAAACACATATAGTCCTGAAGTAACTCAATACAATTGAATCTAATAGTCCAATAACTTACATGGAATGTGTGTGAAACAAAGAAAAACAAAACACAAGGAAAACCTGTGCTTTTGACTTTCTATAGATGCTCTCTCCTGCTTTGTAGAAATACCTTTCCAATATACCACGTACATTTTTTGCAAACCACTTCTGGAAAGGACATGCAAGACAGGAAACTCTTGCATGCATCTGCATGTCTTTCATAAATATTAGCGGTCTGTTCCAGTTCCTGAAACCTCAAAAAACATTTAGACCACAGATAATAGTATTCTGGGAATGCATCTGCAAATGCCCACAAACTGGCGGTAATTTATTAAGGTGCAGTAGTGCCGATCGGAGGCTACCGCACACAATCTCCCTTGACTTGAATGGGAGTTTTCGTGCAGAAGTCCACTTATGCACATTACTGCACGTTGCTGAATAACTCCCAGTGTGTCATGTAGCTAAGAACAGTAAATAATGTTTCTTCTGGACACGTTTAAAAAATAATCGGGCATTAAAAAAAGTTATGGTGGGCAAAAAACGTGACAAAAACCCTCCACCGTACTGTAAAGAGTGGACACCCTGTGCTCATTTGCACGTCATTACCCAGAATCCCTGGCTGCAGTGCACGCACTGTTTGCTACGTGATAATGGAGAAAGTCAGGGTTGCAGACCTGTCTGAGACATGCAAATGCGCCACAAGTGCTATTTTTATTTACTAAAAAGATAATCACATTTTTACACTCGCCCACACATTTTCCTTATTAACGAATGCAGCTAGATATAATAGTGAGATATCCTTTATGATTAGATTGAATTGTATAGTAATACATACCTCCTCCACCTTTTGGTCTTTTTTTTTGCTTGGAGAAATACCCTAGAGCCGTAGCCTGATTGGAGACGACAAAGGCATTTGTATCTGAGTTAATGAGAAGTTCACAGCATACATTTGATAAGCTTTGTCATCCTTGTGTCTGTAGACCATAGACCCTGCATTTTAATTTGCCATACATAATGCTTTCTTAATGAGTTCCTGTGGCTAGACACTGAAACATGCCAGTGAAGCTGCGAGTATGATTATAAGGTTTTTCTTCTGTGATATTTCATTATGGAAGGAATATTTATGAACAGCGAAAAATACGTTTTTTAAATCTCTGGAACAGAAACTGAAGTGTGTGTGTGTGTGTGTGTGTGTGCGCGTGTGCGCGTGTGCGCGTGTGCGCGTGTGTGCGTGTGTGCGTGTGTGTGTGTTTAGGATTTAAGTGGTGATACTAGTAATAGATATGCAGAAAGGAGGCAGGCACACGGACTTGAGCAAAAAAGGTTTAATGCCTTGTTAAAGGCAGCATCTAACTGCTGAAACGTTGGATTTATTGCACATGAAACCTTTTTTGCTTAAGTCCATGTGCCTGCCTCCTTTCTGCATATCTAGCTTCTTCTGGGATCCTTGGAGCTCCCTGGATACAGAGCACCTGTAAGTACCCTCTCACTACCATTACTGGAGTGCCTGCATTTCTTCTCATTGATACCAGTAATAGGAAAGTCATGCTTAGAAAGCTATATATGAAGGTGTACTGGCAAAATAACCGCACCAGATGTATCGATTGAAAAAGGTCCCAGAGAATGCAGTAAGATATTTCCCTTTGATAAATATACAGCAGTGTTTTTTGCTCCCGCTTTGTCCAATTTTGGAGCAGGGGGACTTGGATAAACAAACAGACCAGTGGCATTGGTATAAAACAGGAGGGCTCAACTTCAGTCCTCAAAGCCCACCCCCCACCCCCAACACCAGCCCCCCCCAACACCACCCCCAACACCAGCCCCCCCCCCCCCTCAACAGCTTAGGTTTTCAGGATATTACAGTTTCACCACCAGTGGACGACTGAGCCTCTGATTGAGCCACCTGTGCTGAAGCAGGGACTTATTGAGCCACCTGTGCTGAAGCTGGCATATCCTGGAAACCTGACTTGTTGGGGGGGCTTGAGTACTGGAGTTGAGCACCCCTTGTATAAAAGCACTCTGGCTCAGACTGACAAAGTATAAATGAATTGGCTACAAGGTGCATTCATGCTTTTTCCTCCCCTTATTGGTTTTTAACATTGGTTTAAAGCAGGGGATCTCCGGGGCTGAACCCCATTAATTTCAACTCTGTGGACCGGCTGCTTCCCGAGAAACAGACCTACGAAGGGGGTGCCGGTATCTCGGTAAAGTTTAAAGCTCCCACTTCACGCGGGCTAATCGGAAACTGCACCGGGTGACGTCGTGGCTTCCTATTGGCCCGCAGGGAGCGGCAGCTTTGAAACTCCGACATTACGTTAACCCTGTCAGCCAAGCAGAGCGGCTACCGATACCCACTACGGAGGTAAGTATTTCAGGAAGCATGGGGTCCCTGAAGCTGAAATGAACGGGGTTCTGCTTTGGAGACCCCCTGCTTCAATCCCATGTAAAAAATGCACAAAATAAATTGCCCGTGTGGATTGCGGCTTTGAAAAAGACTTAATACCACTTAGTCAATATTGCCCTACCATATATCTCTCACGCAAAACATGTGATGACTCCTATGGCAGATATGGACAAATCCTGGGAGCCAAAAATGTTACCTCTGGCGCCATAAAGCTGTGCTATATATGCCGGCTGACATTAGAGGGGCCAGGCAGGCTCTTCTCACTCTCCGTTCCCCTCTTCCAACCGGGCTTCCGTCTGCATCAGAGTGACAGGAAGAGGGTTTGGGAGAGAGGAGGGGAACGCCTGGCAGATCTGTGCCCGGGCCATAGAGGGGTGAGGAGAGTGGATGCGCGCTAACGCTGAGGCTCGCCTGCTTAAGTCAGCGTGATTGCACGGACTTGCAGGCGAGCCAGCGTGCGCTAAGGGAGCCGGGGGGGGAGGTGGTTGGAGGCGGGGCAGTGACGTCGCTGGGCCAATCGCCCGCGACGCACTGACGTCAATGTCACGGCGCCGACGTCACGGCGCCGTGACGTTGACGCTGCTTCAGGCTGATTGGATGTTTTCAGCCGACAGCGCGCTGAAAAACAGCTTGGCGCTCGGCTGAAAACTCCAAAGCCTCCGCACGCCTGCGGACGCTCGCGTGAGCCCCCTCTCAAGGCATCCTCATTGAGGATGCAGGGGCTCAGCGCGGAGTGTCCGCACGCCTCAGCGCTGCTTGTCCTTCTATGGACGCAGCCTTAGACCGTGTGCTGAAGCTGTCTCCTGTGACAGGCAAATACCAGAAGGTCACATCCCCTGCACCTCAATTCCTACCTCCTCCTGGGACTGCGCCACCCTGGGGCTACTTCTTTGAACCCCTTCCTGTCCTGGGACTGCCTCTCTTAACACCTTGTGTATCTCTGTCACTGTGCTCCACAAATCCCTTGCATGTACCCTCTCTCCCTGCTCTCCCCTTACCCAATACCCACCCTTGGGCTAAAAAAAAAAAAAGGTTGGCTCCTAAAATTTCTAGTTGGCTCCTAAGTGTTATACCTTTGTCCTCCTCTTTCCTTGTGATCTATTTAGTAAGGTTTCTTGGCTGCACAACCGGTGCAAAAAAGTAACTGTATTTCCTCTAAAAAATGAAGTGCTATTCTTTTGCACTAGTAAATAACCTCCCATAGTATTTGGTCCTTATGATCTCGGGCATCTCAAACTTTCGTCCATGAATTTTCCTGTAAGCTATTGAGGGTACTCCTGCAAATTAGTCGTTGAACAGCATGGCATACTACATTGGCTGTGCTACTCATCCGAATATCTTATTTACAACTGTTATGCTTCTTTATTGCACTTCTTGTCACTTGATTTTCTAGCACTTCCGTGGGGCATAATTAATATAGCTATCTGAAATCTCATTTTATTAAAAGCAGTGTTACGAGAAGACATGGGTAACATACCTCATGTAGGAAGTTCCTGCATTAAAGTGGCACATTAACCGATTTTTTATTCAGTTCTCATGTTTATCTTAAAGATTTTTCATTTTGTCTTTTTTAATTATAATAACATTTACCATCTGGCTTTATTTGGCCAATGAATGGAAATAAGACAGGAATGCAGAATGAAATCTGGCTGATAATAATGACTTATCTTTCACTGGTAGGTACAATACTAATGATCACCATGTGTGAAAAATGTGTGTTTAATGGAAGGCTGCCCACAGGAATACATTTAAGAATTGTAACATTTAAATGTATGAAATCGACACAGAAGATGCTTATGATGGCTCCAGGACAAAGTTGAACCGACGGTCAGCACTCCTTATCTCTGTAAAGGGCGAGGTGCACGGACATGAGGGATGTACAGTAATTATAAAAACAGGAACCACAACACTCTTTGCAAATTTGAATTCTGTGATTTCAATGGAGGCCAACGTTTTGGTCTTAGGAAAGATCCTATTGGGGACCGAAATGTAGACCTCCGATAAAATCACTGAATTTATATTTGTAAAGATACCACTGAGGCTCCCTGTTCTGGAGATATTCCAACCGAAAGCTGCAGTGAGACCATTATTTAATGGTAAACTATGGAGTCACCGTTGGCTATTGGCTGACATAGAAGAAGTTGCCCACTGTCAAACATGAGGGGGATTTAAAGCGTTCTTTATAAATGATAAAGCATAGATCAGTGTTTCTCAACCAGGGTGCAGGGGAGCCCTGGATGCCGCGGCCCTCTACCAAGGGTACCCTGGCCCCAGGGGAAAAACTGCTGGCTTCTCAGCCGGCATGCCCTGTGCTGCTTGGAGAAGTGGAGGTTACAATCCACCTCTCCTCTCTCAGCCTGGCACAGAGGAGACAGAAACCTCTTCATCTTCGGACAGTGCAGGATGCGCCCGCTGAGCAGCTCACGAGTTTGACGTGTGTGAAGGTGAGAGGAAAGATGGACTTTGTGAGGGGAAAGGGGTAGGAGGGGGAGAGTGAAGGCTCTATTTAGGGGAGGGGTGGCTATGTGTCGGCTTTGTGCTTGTGTGTGGGGGTGTTGGCTTTGTGTGGGTGTAAAGCAGGCTAGTGCTTTTTGTAGGGTGGGGGAAAATTATGTGGTGTAAGTTAAAGAAGGGGGGGGTGAATGTTATGTTTATGTTTAGGAAAGGGGGTGAGTTGTATGTGTTTAGCAAGGAGATTATGAGAGGTCTATAGTGCAGAGGTGGCCCATCATTTTAAAAATCCTTCAGCAGGGTGCCTGCTAAATGTTGAGAACCACTGGCACAATTGAGTCTGAGACCACCTTAATCACACAATAGAAGACCTCCTGATCCCAAGCCCAGCCACAAAAAGGAACAAATGGAGGTTATTGCGGGCCTGACTCCTGCTACCTTGTCCACAATTTATAAGAAACATATAAAGTTCACTGTATCCATGTTTAAAAAAACCCAAAAAAACAAGAATAATGTATCGATGCATATTAAAAGTAAATATATGGCCTAGTTATGCCAGGAGAAGCAAACTATGGCTTTAAAAGATGCCATTCTGCTGTACTTGCATAAACCACACCGATGTCATAATATGTTTTGAAAATGAGAAGAGACAGCACCTCGGTGTATAAAAAGACATAACCGTGAAAGAACCTCGATTTCTCACCGTTGACACAGTTGTTTCAGGTCAACTAGTGAATTAAAATGAGGGTTATTTGTATGTTGATGAGAATTCCCCTCTTGGTATTGATGAGGCCAAAAATCACAGGGAGTGACACTAAACTATTTTAATGATGGGCTCATGTGAGCTAGGTAGTTCATTAAATCCGTTTCCCCCAATAATTACCCTTGGTAAATGGGATTAAGCTTGTTAAAATGTTTATGCATCCAGCCATCATTAACATATTTTATGTAAATGAATTGCAACATCCCAATAACAAGATTTAACCCCTCTGTAACCTGAAGTGCAGGCAGAGTAATGAGAGGAGCCTTAATCCCACTCCTCCAGCGAAGGGGTAATATATAATTCAAGTATTACAATTAAATAAACATGCTGAGCTCATAACACAGAGAGTGCAACTCAAGACCCACAGCCTGCTCATGCTGGCTTCTTTGTGACCCTGTGGCTCATTATATCAACTCTAATGTACAGAAATGTGTGGAGCCTGTAGTATTAAAACATGGACATACATAAAGTATGACATATTCAAATGAAGTCTACAGCATGGAAAAACAACCCTTCCCTCTACCAGCACGGTTTCTTCTCCTCTTGATCATGTGCTGTAAATCTAAAGCGCTGTAAACCTCCTAGCATACTGTACCACTTGGGTTTTTAAACTATTCAGTGCAGAGATTCCTTCATTCCAATGGTTTTTTTCCTTTAACGTTCGGTGCTTTTGCCGTGATGTATTATATTTCCTATATTTTAATATCTATCTTTCATTTTTGGAAAGTGCTACACTTCTAAATAAAAGTCTTACATGCATGCGGCTGCAAAAATACTGTTTTGTTTTGTATGCGTTTTGGTTAGTACAGTATGTATTTGTATGCCTAACGATAAACTATAGATCAATTAATGTACAATTTTTTATAATACATGAAATATTCATATTAAACTATGAACTCGGAAAGGACTATGCCATTTTCTCTTGCGAACCTCTTCAAATATTATTTTAGGAAAAAAGTGTTACTTATTTTTTTGTTTTGATATAAGTAGGCTATGTAGGGTTAGCATTCCTGTAACCCAAATGTATCAATGTATAGAAATCCTACTAAAGCAAGCAGCGCTTTGCAGTACTTTCATCCTACCCTGTATTACATGGGTTAAAGCTGCAGTTCAGTCTTTTTTTTTTTTTTTTTTTACATTTATTTTTTTACTTCAATAGTTTCATGTGTGCAATCTCTAATTAGCTAAAGAACAGTATAGCTGCAGCTCAATTCGTTTTCCATGTATTGATAGGTCGAAATTTGGTGACATATTAAAAGCTGGCATTTGTTTATAATCTGCTTGACTGGCAGTGGAAGCTCATGAATATTCATGAGCATTCCTGCACTGACAAATGCTAGAGGGTGTGCCAGAGCTTGTGACAGGACATGAAGGGGCAGTGCCTTAGCAAATGGCTGTTAAAATAGAATACAAGAAAATTGGTCTTTCAAAGTTGTTTTTTTAAAAACAGAAAATGCTAAAAGTATTTTTTCTTACTACAGAACTGATTTATTAAAAAAAACAAACATGCAGGATATTGACTGAACTGCAGCTTTAAACTATAAACAAAATATCCCCTGTTTCAAAAAATCCTTGTTTTTCTAGAGCAAAGGCGTGCTCAATTTGAATAAACAAAAACAATTACTTTCAAAAAACAACAAAAAAAAGTATCTTGTTTAATGTGGGATTTTTAAAGCTTACAGATGGTTTCTGCCTACCTTTCTAACAATAGCTGTGCTATCTGTTGGCTCTAGCATAAGGGCCTGGGGGAGGAGACGAGTAATCATGTATTTCGGCCTTATTAACAGATGGGGGTAGGAGGGATTTTGAGAAGTTGGTTATAAGAAAACAAGCTTTAGAAAGCATCAAGAGTTTGTGAAACAACAGACTGGCAGAGTTGCAAATGTTTCATCATGTTTTAATTATTCCCTCAATTTAGGTCCACATTTATTTGTGTGTGTGTTTTTTTCCCTTGGTCCTTCTGTTGTACCGATATCTACTACACAATGAACAATTATTGGTTGTCCATCTGTTAGGGCTGTTGGTGTTACTCTGACTGTGGAAAACTGCTATATCACCTGTTCAGTGGCAGAACTACCATAGGTGCACACCAAGGAACTGACTGTCAGGGGCCCATACTACCACCCACCTAGGACAGCGTTTTGGAATTTTGACAGGGCCCCCACCCTCTCTCTCCTCCCCCGGGGCCCTACCTGTGCAGCGGGGCTTTACCCGGTGGAGGGAGCCCATCCAGGCAGCCCTAACACGGAAGTTAGGCCCCACTGGACGTAGGGCCCAACTTCTGCAATTACTGCCTGGGTGGGCTCCTGCCGCTGCTGGGGAAGGCTCCACATGCCGGGCTGCACAGGTGGGGCCCCAGAGGGAAAGCAAAGAGGGGGGTGGCAGCTTTTTCCATGCATAGTGGCCCACTGGTGAGTAGTTCCAAGAAGGAACAACTTTATTTATGGGTGCCCAGTGGCCTGGGACAATAAGCCTAAATGCCTCTTTGCCAACCTGCTACTGGCATTGGCCAAGCTGGCCATATATAAGACCAGGAAGCAGTGTTTGGAAGGGTAGGTCCCAATGAACATCGTGGGGATGTTCAGGGCACTGGTGCACTCCTGTATCCGGGCAAAGTACAACCAAGCCGAGTCCACTGGGACGGTGACAGAATTTGCCACCCAGTGGGCGTTAGGCGGAGTGCTCTGCTCGGTGTCCCCCAACAGGGATTCTTTTAAACTCACCTCCATGATTTAGTGCACTTTTATTTTACAGTGCACTATGACCTGGTTTATTTTATACATTTGTTTCTCTGGTTTTTCTTTTTGTTCGTTGGATTGCTTGCCGGCCAATCGGTTTAAAACCAGTAAACAGAGAAGGCAAGTCCATCATTGACAGATGGGATTGGGTTTCCTTGTCTGTGCTTCTAGGTTGTATTCTGCTACCAATATACTGTACATGGAAGCAAATATACCAAAAGCATACAGGGGTAGTGCACAGTGTCTCTCTGCAGGTCTGTATTAACAGATACAATCTGATGCCGTGTACTACAGTCTCATAGGTCGAAAATAATTGGGTTCCCGCTTTATAATAGAAGTATTGCCAAAACCAGATGAGGGATTTACACTTACTGTCTAATCTGTGTGTACATTGGCCTTTAGGCCATGCATCTTTGCATCACTATAGTAATGCACATAAATAGGCAGAAGAAATAATATTTCTGTATACAGTACTTCTCTTCATATACAAACATTGGAAACATAAAGACAGGCCAAGTCTCATTCCAAGCATTACTTTATCTAGAGACTTTACCTGCAATCCTTTTTACTCACTGGGTCCTTTTAAAACTATAGATAGCTATGAAGTCCCTTTGTGTGTTCACACAGCATCTGTTACTTGCCATTAGAGATGGTGTTGGGGGGCTTGGGATTGGTACAGTAGAAGCACTTGTACATGGAACACATTGTTTTCAATTTTGTAGTATTAAATGAAGTCTTAATTTTGGAATGAAGTTCTGCTAATGTTTCCATATTTGATGCTTTTGAATGACGAGACAAATGTCCCCAAGACTGACTGCAAAAGAACAAACAATGCCTTCATGTTAATATGCTTTCAGTGCCTTGGGAGAACAATAGATTGCCTTTAAATAAAAATTAAATCAGATATCAGTCATCATTAGTGAAAGTTGCATGCTTTGCTAATATGCATCAAAATAAAACCGATGTAAGGCATTTAGCAGACACGTTCAGGAGAGAGCGTGTCTTTTTTTTTTTAAATCCCAAGGTTCATTAGAAAAAATTGGGTAGAGACCTTTGTAAAATTTGATATGGATCATCTAGGAATTGATTGAAAATTAAGAAACTAAAAGTTTCATTCAGCATCCTTGAGATCGGAGATGTGCTATATTGGTTTACTCCTATGGGTCTTAAACCATTATTACACTGAAATAAAATACAAGTCTGCTGCTGGCGGGGATGACTTTGCTGTAGTTGCATTGGGCATGTTATCGTTAATTACAATGCGGTGGAAATCATCACGGATTATCTTCATAACACTACTTTCTGTAGAGGTCTTAAAGTATCATTAGATTTTAATTGATTCTGGAGAATTGCCAACCTTTTTTTATATGAAACTTTCTTCCAAGTATTAGCCTATCAGTAAATCATATTAATGATGTAAGTGCAGTTAACCAGAAACTTAATTTTATTTGTGATCTTTCACAATTTATTTATATATACTGTACAGTTAAAAAAAATAATTATATATATATATATATATATATATATATATCATCTGAGTTTGTATGTTAAACATAATTATTATACACCTTTCATTCCAAGACCAATCACTATTTTATTCACTTCTGTTCCATAGGGGCCTGCAGTGCATTTAATGCATGATGTAGCATAACATCGGTTAGGCTAGAAATATAACATATTAGTGTAACCCAGTCCCCTGGGACTACTGATTCCCTGGCCCCTCTAACACTGTAAATCCCAGTAAAGAGTGGGCAGTGTTGGGAGTAGATTAGGCTGGGCCTGTTATACTGTTACGTGTGTGTTAACAATAAAGTTCAGGAATAGCCTGGTATTGTAAGGGGGGCCTATGAGTATAGGAGGCCGGCTTACCAACCACTCCCCTGGGAAGGAGGGGGTTTTCCCCCTAGAGGTTTTGGGTGTAACAGTAGTTCTGGGCTGTCCTTCAGAGTATGAGGATGCAGCAGTAGTTTCTCCTAAAGAGGAGCAGACTGAGGCCTTGCCCTGTTAGGCAGTGAGGGGTGCTTTGGACCTCAAGCCTTGGGTACTCCCTTCACGGAAGAATGCCTGTATGATATACTGCCTGCTGTATCAATAAATTCCAGTTATACCTCACCTGGTGTAATGCTTTATATGACCAACCAAAGAAGTGCCTCTGAGGTCCATCTTGGTCAAGCCAGGATCCTCTGGGGCTGGAGGCGCTGCCACTGATGGAGCCACCATACGCCTGTCCTGATGTCATCCCCACATCACCACGGAGATCTCCAGCCTCCTGTTTGCCAGCCAGGTATGCACCAGCACCATATCACACCGGTAGCGACCCAATCTCATATAGGAAGGGGGAAAAGGTGCTACATAAGGTAACACTGTGGGTATCAAAATGATGCAATTTGCTCCAACACAAACCAAACATTTTCTATATGTATTCAATAATACTGCATTTATAAAAAAAAAAAAAAAAAGAAATTTCACTCATAATGCCTTTTTTTTTAATGATTGTAAATGTGTTTCACTTCCTCAGGTTGCTATAGCTGCTATTTGGGAAGCTGCACATCTTCCCCTTTTGAAATAGGCGGCCATATCGTGTGACCATGGAGGCAGGATTTTCACCTATCGATCACAGGAGGACGGATCGATCGGCCGCTTAGATAATTGCTGTAAATGTAAGGAACTGCTGCATTTGTTAAAACAAACTAACAAATAAAAATGAAGGGAGATCCAGAAGCAGGAAAAAACGGAGCACAGCAGTTCCAAAAAATCTGGGGTTTTAGGCAAGATATGCAGTTAAAAAATACCCTTTATTGCTTGGCAGACATCATGGTGGTATATAAAAGTTATTTTTTAACTTCATATCTTGCCTAAGGCCCAGATTTTTTGGAACTGCTGTGCTCTGTTTTTTCCTGCTTCTGGATCTCCCTTCATTTTTATTTGTTAGTTTGTTTTAACAAATGCAGCAGTTCCTTACATTTACTTTATTATATAAAACGTATTAAAGTTAAATTCCCACATGGTGTAGGGGTGTGTGTATGTGTGTCCATTAGCAATAAAGCATTGAATGTTAAAAAAAAAAAAAAAAAAAATAAATTCCCACATGGTGTAAGGGGATCTGTGTGTGTATCATGTGACCCTCCTCTGCGCTTGAAAGTGCCGCGCACGTGGACGCAGGGAGAGGAGAGAGGAGAGAGCTGCAGATGCCGATAAGTCCTTGCGCGGCAAAATATTATAACGCGATCCCGGTTATAACGCAGTCTCATTCTGTGGACCATGAGGACCGCGTTATAATGGGGTTCAGCTGTACTTCAATTCTTATACATGAAGAGGAACTTACATCCTCTATGGGGATTTGCCTATTCATAGGATACATTGCAACACAGTCGTTTTTCACATATGATGGCTGCTGCTTCTCCAATTACTCCACAGAAGGCATTTCTTTAACCCTTTAATGAGCCTGGCAATCAAGCTTACCTTCTAACTCACTGGTTCATGTGTCCACTCGCCAGTTAAAGATTTATCACGCATGTGTATGTAAGAAAATTACCTTAACTCTGATGCACTGATCTTGCGAGATTCACTTCTCTATTTGTGTTGGCTAACAAATAAAAATGGCTGCTTTAAGCTTGTAAATCTTCTTTATAATATGTGAAGATTTCTTAAGCGCAGAGGCTAACGCACCTAAATCTTTCACATTTATGTGACACAAAGAGAAAGACTCCATCCACCATTTATAGGTGAAAATGTAATGCCTACTAGCACTAGGGCGGCAAAATTTAGGGGCGACATACATTGGTGCTTGCCACCCCCGCATGCGCGATCGTTGCTTGCCAGCCGCTCGTGCGCATGTGCAATGAGCTCTTGCCGATCGCACATGCACGGTCGGCAAGCACCCATCACGCATGTGCGGCCGGCAATGTGACGTCACACGGTGCTGCATTGCCATGGCAACGGGATAGTGCAGCGTCAAATGATGCTGAAGGAGGAAGGCAGCACCAGGTATGTGCCTAGGGGCGGCATATTTTTAAATCCACCACTGAAAGTGACAAAGTCAAAATGGTTTAATTTGCACCTGTTTTTGGAACAATGCTCCAGTGTGCAACATTTGATACATATCCCCATGCAGGCATTTTTGTTATGTTAAATGTGCTATTTATTAGTTTTGATAGTAACCAGCAGCAAATATGTTAGCCATCATGTGTGGTTTTATTGTTACAGTAAGTTCGAGTCCAAGTTTAAAACAAATTCTCAAAACGCGAACATTTAGCGCCAAAACACCGGTGAAAGTGTCCTTCCTGAATAATTATGACTTGGTGCATATGGTTATAATATAATACAGCATATATACATGTAGTCAATGTATTTGCACACGTTGTAGTGATGCTGTGCCTCATTTAATAAGATTTGATGTGGTGCCATGAAATGACATGTCACCTGACATCATTTAACACATTTTGTTCTTTAGAACAGGCGGCCACAAACTTTTCAGTTTGTGCCCCCCTGTCTGCACTTCCCCCCCCCCCTTCTCGCGCCATCTCCCCCCTCCTTACCTGCTCCGGGCATCGGCAGCATCATATGATGTCACAACGTCATGTGACGCCGCGTTGCCATTTGACCCCGCGGCGTCATTTGACACTGCGTTGTCATGGCGATGCGTCACCGAAGAGCAGGCTGAGAGCAGGTAAAAGAAGTTGCAGGGGCCTCATGCCTCCCCCGGCATTGAATTTAAATGCCTTGGGGAAGAGTGCGGGGCCTCTGAAACCGCCGCACCCCCCTAGAAAATCTCGCACCCCCCAGTTTGCGCCCCCCTGCTTTAGAACATTGTCAACACGGCAATAAAATTGGTTACATCTGAATGTAGAACTACTGATCAGTACAATCATTGCAAGTGTTTCTTAAAGCTGCAGTTCAGTCAATATCCTGCATGTGTGGTTTTTTTAATTAATCAGTTCTGTAGTAAGAAAAAATACTTTTAGCATTTTCTGTTTTGAAAAAACAACTTTGAAAAACCAATTTTCTTGTATTCTATTTTAACAACCATTTGCTAAGGCTCAGCCCCTTCCTGTCCTGTCACAAGCCCTGGCACACCCCTTTGTCAGTCCTGCCACATGTCAGTGCAGGAGTGCTCATGAATATTCATGAGCTTCCACTGAGTGACAGATGCAGAAAAAAAACATATGCCATCTCTAAAAAGCATTTGCCAAATTTTGCCGATCAATACATGGAGAACGAATTGACCAGCAGCTATACAGTTCTTTAGGTAATTAGAGATTGCACACATGAAACTATTGAAGTAAAAAAATTAATTAAAAAAAAAAAAAAAAGACTGAACTGCAGCTTTAAATTAATTTAAAAGTAATTCTTATACAGTCTGTAATTGTATTCAGGTGTACATCTATTGTTTCAGGTGACATCATTGTAAATGATTAATTGCAGAAATGTCTACAAATTGAGATTTTCTCCTTAACTCTTTTTTTTGTTGTTGTTACATTTTCATGAAAGTTCACATTGCCCAGGAATGCGCAAAAATGCAATTTGTTTGCCATCTTACAGCAACATTTTGCAACTTTTGACAGAATTTAGCGAAAATATGAATATCTTCCAATGTGCTATCTCCTGGTTTGCGAACTTCCCTGAACAAATTGTGCATCTTTAAAAATGACAAGGTCAGAGCCTGAATGGCTTATAATGCCATGTTACCTAATGAATGGGGATCCAGCCCTTCTATTTTGAATGTCTATCATTTTGTAAAAGCAATGATTCACTCTTATAACAGATGGGTAAGTGGACCATGGAATTATTTATTCATCCAAGTGAGACGAACTCCAGTTAAGAGCTGCCAAAAACTCATCAGTGTAGTAGAAAAAACCCAATGTCATATACTGCACATGCATGGTAGGATTTTATGCATGGTTTATCCATATTAGTACAGTGAATGAACACTTAAGCCTTTAGTTGCCGGCATTAAGAGGTAGATATCTGGTATTTAGCTATGTCTCTGGTAATGTTATCTTTAAGACCTTAAAATTTTATTCTTCAATGTTAAATAACATCATGAATGCTGTGACACTCCACTAAGTAACAAACAGAAAAGGCATTAAACCACTAAATCAACGCTTTAGTCCCCTCGGGGGCCATCTTCATGAAGTGTCTTTCAGAGAAAGCGTTCTGAAAGAGCTGAGACGCTGCTGTAATGATTCAATACATTTCTTTCCAGGTTTGTTATAGGCATTCTGCAGTGTTTAAATTGTTTTCTGGTATATGTGGTGAATGTTTTTTGAGCACTTATTTCCCACTGTCAGTGGGAAAGTGTGGTGATCAGTGCACTTATAATAATAGAAAGCCGGTGCTTCATATTTCTATTCTTATCACTTCAGTGATGCTCATGCCATCTCTTGCTCTGGTGGCACATGTCTCATATATAATGGAATATACAAAAATAGAGTAGCACTCCGAGGTTATAATAAAGCGGTTAGCCATTTATTTTCCAACATTTCAGTCCAACACCGCAAACCAAACTGCTTTATTATAGCCTAGGAGAGCTGCTCTTGTTCTGTAAATTGTATCCGGGAATTTCTCCCAGAGCTCCAGCACCCGCAACTATCATTTGTATATTATCTTGCGTGCAAGTATATCTTTTTTGTGCACATTGCTTATGCCACTAATAAGAGATGGGAAAATGAATTAATTCATTTTAGGTGGTACCTTTTCTTTTTTTTTTTACAGGATTCGAACTGGTGTGGGTTCGGGGGGGGGGGGGATGATGAGGTACTTTGGAACTAAAGAGCACAATTTGTAGATTCAGGGATGCCCCAGGCCCCTTGATACTTTCCTGTGTTCTCACCGGACATTTAAAGGCTGTCCAATAGGAAGCCGCAATATTTGGCAACCACATTGAACTCGTGAAAGGGGAGGAGAACACCGGTAACAAAACGAGCAGCCGGGATTGCTGCTTAATCATGAAAGGTTACAATGATTTCACCGCGTGTTTGTGGGAAAAGTGGGAATTTAAATGACAACGCTGTACATAACTACATGGCATCTTTCCCTTTGCTCTCATTAATGTGTGCTAGTAGCCATACTGGTCCCAGAAAGAATAAGATACTTGGTAGCTTATGAAACATTTTAATGGACCAGCATGTCAATCATACATTATATCATAAAGAGTCTACTGCAGTCTCCTGAAAGCTTATGCACAGGGAAACCTTTTCCAATTGATATGGTGGTCCATTAAAAGACATAATCTACCAAATCACTTCCTCTGTTCCCCAAATACACATTTCTCCGCAATCTCCCTATCTCCCTTTTTAACCTGTCTCCTTTTTTTGACCAGCTCAATTTTTTTGCCATAAACCGCCTGGGTGTAATTTCTGTGCTGTGGATTCAAAATGCATTTGTTCTCCGGTCATTTCCTTCTAAATGCATATTAATAGTGAAGCATTATATTAAAATGTGTCGGACCATTAACGCAGTACCAGCTTGAGTTTGGCTCCACACAGGTTGTGCAAGGTTGTAGGTCCAAGACTTTGTGTAGTTGTGTTACCTAATTCAGTCTTTCACATTTAACACTGTTAAACGAATGAATCGAAATGCAACAATGCCCAGCTTAGTTCAATTATAATCTTTAAAGCAGCACTTAGGCATTCCTCTTCGTCTTTCTCCCAGGCTTGCAGTGCATGATGGCTCAATATTACTTCTCGGCAGGAGCCTGTGTTAAACCTTAGCTCCTGTAGCTTGGATTATTTTGTTTCATTAAAATAAAACTGTTCAGAATAAACTGAAATTTAACGTATAATTTGACTGGAGAGGAACACATTCCTTTTCTGATGCGTGCTTACATTTGGCCTCCCAAAGCAGAGCAATCCTTTACCTTATATGAATTCATGAACTACAAGAAGAATTTGCCCTCTGGCAAACTGGTGTGAAATGCTATTGTGTAACGGTGCCTGGCTTCACTTTAGCAAAACGCGTTCCCTTCACCTTCTGTACTGTTAAACAAGAATAGTCTCTTTCATTCCTGTAGTTCGGCGTGCTATTAGGAAATGGTGCAGCGTGCTATTAGGACATAGTTGCGAGTACTAAAATTACGGACAGCTCAACAGCCTTCACCCCCATCCTTCCACATCAGCTATTCATGCAAATGTCCAACTACTGTATAATGATAGATACCGGACGCACAAGGGAATGTCCCTTCCTTTCAAGGACAATTGACTAGGTTTACTGATTGAGACAATCTTTAGCCATATGGTACAATACCTTAAATATTATCTATGAATTCTATGTGTATTGTATATTCTATGTAATATGTTATGTTTTTTTGCAGTCCTATTTTCGAGCCCCATTTTCCCCATAGGAGCCCATATGCAATATACTGGCACGTTCATATGAATGGCGTGCAGAACGTCACTAACATGATTAACACAGCATCACTACCCAGTTATTTTTTCTAAAAAAAACAATGTGCTTTTTCTTTGTCTTTATTACTTTAATCACAAGCAATATTTTGAAATACACCAATAGTTTACTGGTTTGTAGAAATGTTGATGTAAATACAACTGTAGCCCTCTTCCCCCCCCCCCCCCTAAGTGAGATTGGGGTGGGTAGGTGTATCTGACTACTTCTCAGTGTGGTGCTATACCTGTTGGCTCACAGGAGGGCTGAGCTTCCGCCACGGGGAACCTGGGGCATTTATACTAGGGGTAATCACTTACAACGATGCAGCGCCTCCACCTGTGATGGCTCCCACCGGAGGGGGAGTGGTTCTTCGCAGGACAATCACAATAATCAATACTCACACACAGATATATATATTAACTAGTGACTTTACTGAACATGCAAGACAACAGATCACGGCAATATCATAATAACCTGTGTCCCTCTCTAGAGGAGACACTTACTGCGTCACGCAGGACGCTTCCCCAACACCAGGTGATCCCACCCAGTGTCCCGAGAATCCCCACCCAATATCCCGCACTCTAGGAGAGAACGTGGGTGACTGCGCAGTCACAATTTATACTAAGGGCCCGTTGGTGCACTTGTGTATTAGATAGTACCTGCCGAGCACTCCCGTGCTCGGATCTCCAACTGGCTTCACAAAGGATCCGTAGTGTGATGGTTCCGTCTGATCCTACACCAGACTCCTTACACGCAGACCGCCAGGGCGATCCGGACCTGGAAACAGTCTCTGCGGACCCCAACTTGGATCCGAACCTCTCAGCAGGAACCGCCACATCCGCTGTGTCCCTAACTAAGCTACCCTATTGTGACAGGATCCCTAACATAGGACCTGTCCCTACAGCACTAAGTGACATGCACTATACTATAGGCCGTCCCAACAGCACAGCAACCTGTAATGACTTTGGGGAAAACTCCTAGGGGCCTACAGGGGTAATAACCTGCCCCACTTCCCTAACACTCACTAACACTAACACTAACACTAGCAGCTACGCACTGCAAACTTCGGAACGCGTACAGCAACTTGCTGCACACTAGCACTATGCCTTCTTGTCAGGCCTCACAGCACTGCCAGCCGTGATCCTGACAAGACAGCACACACACACACACACGCACTAAGGGCAGCGTCCCTATCTTGGGCCGTCCCTCAGCACTTACCCACTAACCTCGTGGGGAGTTGGGGCCTTACTTGGGTTGTGGGGGACCTTACTCGATGCAGAAGCTGCACATGCTCTCTGCACCCTTCCTTCCCTCACATCTACCCAGCTCCAACTAACTAGCGTTTGCTGCAAGCCCAAACAATGTATCCACTTTCTCCCTCTAGAGATCCTTGGCCCTCATTGGCCACACGGAGGCACCTGGTGTGCTTAGCCCTAAGCCTCATGAGAGTTGTAGTCCCGTGGAGGCTGCAAATACATTGGGGCCCTGTGCGCGCCTTGCCTGCGCGAACCCCTAATGGCCGCCGCAACCTCTCCTGAACAGTCCCTGCCCTCGCGCGACTTCCTAAGGGCTCTGGGGTTCTTTCTGCGCATGCGCGATCACTCTGGGGCTCTCCGGGCGCCTGACTATCCCTGCGCATGCGCGAGCTGTTGCGCAATGGCGGCGCCCTGTACCCCGAGCCGCCGGGACCTCGGCAACGCAATCGCGGCCCTAACAACGGGCTGCTCGCGTCCCCGGCAACCGGCCGCATCAGGGAACAGCGCGCGACTCCCCGCTCCGGCCCCCACCCTTGGAAGTAGCCGTCGGACCCGGCGCTGGCTCCGACGGCACCCGCGACCGCACTGCTCCAAGGGAGGGGGGTCTCAAGGAGCTGCGGGAGCTCCAGGCTACACAACATTTTGTGAGTTATTTTAAATTGTGCTTTTAGTTTTAGCCCTAATCACAGCAAATATGAAATTGCAGCTGCATCATTTCCTAAGGCCCCGTTCACACAGTGCACTTTGCAATGCTGTGTGCGCGGGTCCACGCATGCGCGCCTCCGTCTGCTGGGAGATGTGTGATCATCCCCAGCAGACGGAATGATGCGACACAGGGCGACATGCAGGGACCGGAGAGTGGGAGCGGGGACCGGAGAGTGTGAGCGGGGACCGGAGAGTGGGGACCGGAGAGCGGGGGGGGGGGGGCTGGGTCACGGGCAATGTAAAATCACAGAAACATAGCATGACGTGTGTGTGTGTGTGTGTGTGTGGCTGGAGCAGGGAGCTGCCAAGTCTCTGGTCAATTTCAGCCGCCAATGCATTGATTGGCTGCTGAAATTGACGTCACACTGCTGCAGCCGGAGATCAGTTTCAAAAGACTCCCGCGACTGTAGCAGCGTTGTCGCTGTACTTTGCAGCCAATGGTAGGTTCAATACTGAACACTACCATTGGCCACCAGGAGTCTGTGACGAAAGCGCACGTGAGTGTGCACACGTCGCGAAGTGCGCTGTGTGAACGGGGCATTAGTTACCGATGTAGTCAGCCTTGTTTCAATTGATAACACAATACATCCTGTTATAATGCAGACTATCAGTGAGTTTCCATAGGATTCAGTGGCAGTGTTGGTGCAGAATATCCCAGCATACCCCTTATAATGGAAATGGATAGTAAAGCCTACTGCATCCGTATACCTGGGCCTCGAACTTGCCTCCAGGGAAGCATTATACTGTATATGTTATTGGGCTATTCACTTGGTTTTTAAACTGTGATGTACTCTTTTGCAACTGTTCATTTTGTTAGTCAATTAAGTAAATGATTAAACTGTCTGAATGTCTAAATATTCAAAGCATAATTATTATTTAATTGAACGGAGGCAGATAATTAACATGGCTGCTGTCTAATGAAGGACGTGGTGGGTATACCACATGTTGGCTATTTTAGGAAAGGGGAGGAAACACCTGAGACTACCAAGATAATAGACAACATTTTCACAACCATAAATTATGCAGATAAGCAGTGTTCAAGTTACTTGTTTTGGTAACAAGCAGAAGTTGCCTTTTTTGTTTTTGTTAAAGCAATCATTTACTCCGTTCATGCGTTGTTTTATGCATCTTCCCTTTTTTGGTTTATCTATTATACAGTATGCTATGGTGGTATTATTGGCCTGTTTACCAAGATATTGGGAGAAACAATATGGCTGCCATGATCAAATTCCCACTGGCAGCCAATAGAAAGCTTTGAAGTTGTTGGGAGACAATGGCAATATGAACTTTCCAGTAGGATGATAAGGGTAATAAAAGTCCATTCTTACCACACTCCTTCCATATATCTCAGTTTTTCTCAAATCGTAGCTTGTTGGTGCTGGATAGAGGGATGGCCGGTATCTCCCCAGCGCCATCAAACAATGAAGATCAAAGACAGATGTCCTTTTATGCACTGCACTGTTCAATCATAGATCTTTTAGTTGAATATTTCAAACGTTTATGTAACAGAAATCCAAAGTGTGTTTGATATGAATTCTGCTAAATAAACATTTGAAACATTGAACTTAGAGACCTATGATTGAACAGTGCAGCGAATAAGAGGAAATTTGTCTTTGAGGATCATAAGAGTTATACTATTCATTTCAGCTCCGGGGACCCTCTGCTTCCAGAGATACTTACCTCTAAATTAGGTTCTGGTACCAGCTCTCCTCGGCTGCAAGGGTTCACATTATGACCGCTGTTGACAGTTTTCACGTCCTGCAGGCCAATAGGAAGCTGTGACATCATCGGTGCTGCTTCCTATTGGCCCATGTGACGCGGTAGCTTTAAACTTTAAAGCCCTGCTTGCTCAGCCAGATCTGCTACGACACCTACTTCGCAGGTAAGTATCTCCGGAAACGGGGGGTCCCTGGAGACAAAATGAATGGGGTTCAGATCCAGAGACCCCCTGCGTCAATGCTATTTGGGGGAAAAAATAAAAAAAAAAGTGGAAGAAAATTTGCTGTCTTGGATTGTACCTTTAAATAGCATCTACAGTAGATAATATGTGTTAATCATACATATCAAATGATGACATGCTCATCAGTAGTATAGAAGATTGCATACATTTCCAGAGAGGTTATGGACACAGGATATTTGAGCATGATTTCATTGATGGAAAAATGGAAAGTAGGCATAGGCAACTTGGAATGTGAGCCTGTGACTTAAGCAATTTCCACTGCAATAGTGACTATTGCTCTCCTGCCAGAGGACAAACTCGGTTTAAAGTTCTACAAGGGCAAATTTAAAAAAAAAAAAAAAATATATATATATATTGCCTTTCATGCACAAAAAGTGCACAATTCAATGTTCTCTCTGGAAAATAGAATGAATAATGTCTTTTATTTAAAGGTATGTACATACCGCTGCACCGGAAAACTACAAACAAAGACAATGGTAATAAAAAATGACCCTACCGGGCAAACCTTTTAACCCAACATTATAGCCAGATTATGAACATCAGAGCCAAGTTTCAGCTAATTCCCTTATTGTTTCAACATACTGCACTATTATTGTGTTTATTTTTTATTTTCCGGTGTGTTCCTGACTGTACTGCTCCCTTCCCCCCCTTGGATCAAGATTATGAGAAACGTCAGTAATTTAAAAATAAATATTGGGAATTTATTCTGGCACATTTTTGCAAACCATCAAATCTAAAAGTACAATATTCTTTAATAAACTCACTGTATTTGAATATGCAGTTTGCGCCGTGTCTTCCTTAATCTGTGTATAATACCCAGCTGATATATGGCTTTATTGAGCAAAGTAAAGGACTGCGATGGGATAAACCAATATGTTTATATTGTGGAAGTGATCAACACCTTTCTTTTTTTGACATTTTATTAAAAACTAGTTTTTATTAAAAAAATAAAAAACACTCTGAAAGTGGCTGGAAATGTTTGGGGGTGGAGGGGAGAGGAATGATTAGCCCAACTTTAAAGGACTGCCCCATCAGCTGCAAATAGGAACTACAGTACAGTATGTTTAATGGTATGAATGGTGCTTTCAAAGACAAAATCAGTAAAAAAAAAAAAATGAAATCATTTTTTAAGCTTCTTATATTTCCACGGTCCTGAAATGATTTGGTGGTTTGCCAAATGTTTACCAACATTGTTTGATGTTGGTATTAATCCAACAGCTATAATTGTAGCAAGATATGCATCTATTAAGTATTTAATTTTTATAGGACCCAGGTTGAAAAAAAAAAAAAACATTCTCCCTTGAAGGATGATGGACTCTTTCTTATGTAGCAAATACAATTATAAAGCTTTGCCTGCTACATAGGCAGCCCTTGGATATGAACATCGAGCAATGTGCAGTTATGACATCTCAGACATCATCTTGATCTGAAGACAATAGCTGAAATGATGATCTTTTGTAGCGCTAGACTTCACTGTTCTCTAATGTAGAATACAAACTGACAGGAACATGCACTGTGCATCTGGACACTGGCAGCAAAATGTGAAAAATCCTACAGTATATCGGTTTAAAAAAATAAATCAGTTCTGTTGTATTAGATAACACTGGCTGCATTTAGTTTTTTTACTCCTACTGCCATTTTTAATGATTTTTTTAATGTACTGATAATATTTACATTTCATAGCATTTCTGTGTGCTTAAAAACATTTATTGTTTTTAAAAATTGTTTATTTAAATCTAATGAGGTGATTGTTTGGCATTAAACAATCTGGGTGATCATTTCAAACAGTTCTTTCTGTCACAAGTGTATAATTGAGAACATTCGTACAGTATGCAGGTGACATAAGTCTGAGGTTATTCATCAGAAAAACAGCATCTTCATGTTAATTATTTAGCTGCAAATATGTTACCTTCAAATTGTCTATGTTTTGGAGATTTTGATGTCCACGGGCCATTTTATTGTTCAGATTGTGATTAAATTGCTGCACTGATGCAAAACTTTCATTTTGAAATACATCACATTTTAAATATGGATTTTTAATGGCAAGGTACGTGTATATTAATCTCTTCACTGCCACTTCGTCTTTTGAAACAGCCTCTGACACACCTTATTGAGCTTTGTCTTTGGCAACAAAGTATCACAAACAGATCTGTTGCTGTTCCAAACAGCAGACTGCCTATTAATCTGAAAACTTTAACAATAATGTGTTATACTTAGTAATATAACGTTGCATATCAACTGTTGCATTTCACAGACTTCAGCATAGAGTCAGAAGGCAGCCATTTAGTTAGGCACACAATCCGGATTTCTACAGATTTATAACAGCAGCAAGAAACGATCGCCAGCTTTGGTAAGAATGTAGAATTGCACATTGCCACGTGCTCTACATATAAAAATAAGAAAACAATAGAGGAATAGTATTGCTGCTTTAACCCACCACCATGGCACAGAAACCACTAGCTCTAAAAGTGCTCATGTACTGCGGAACGTTACTGGGGGAACTCACGCTCTAAACCCAATCTCCTCCACTTTAAATCATTCTCTCCTCCTATAACACTGCCCTTTCCCTTGCCAAGAAATCCTACTTTCCTTCTCTCATACCGACTCTGTCCTCTAACCCCCTAATTAGATCAGAGTAACCATTCAATATAATGGGAAGTGGTGAAATGCACCGTAAGCAGTAACTTTATTTCACTTAAGCGCAGGTTGTTACACTGTTCGCTGTGTGTTCACTTCTCACGATGTGGATTAGGCCCATTTAGATTTGACAGTGGGTATCAGCAGCACAGCACCTTGAAATGGGATAGAAGGTGATCACTAGCCTGGTGAATATACTAGATATCGATGTATGTTTGTGCAGTACTTGTGCACAATGTAGTAACCTTATCAGAAAATGAATATATAACCCAGTTATTTATTAGTCCTTACATAGATTAAGAATTTAGTAATGTAAGATTACTTTTGTTTATGTAAGGAAACAGAATGGTAGAGGGTTTTTTGGCAGTGAAGAGAAAAATATACACGTACCTTGCAGTTGAAACCTATATTTAAAATGTGGTATTTCAAAAAGAAGTCCATTTATTTGCAGGTTTTGCATCAGTGCAGCAATTTAATCACAATTTGAACAATAAAATGGCCCGTGGACATCAAAATCTCCAAAACATAGACAATTTGATGTTAACATATTTGCAGCTAAATAATTAACATGATGATGCTGTTTTTCTGATGAATAACTTCAGAATGATGTCACCTGCATACTGTACGAATGTTCTCAATTATACACGTGCAACAGAAAGAACTGTTTGAACTGATCACCCAGATTGTCTAATGCCAAATAACCATTTCATTAGATTGAAATAAACCATTTTAGAAAACAATAAATGTTTTTAGCACCCAGAAATGCTATGAAATGTAAATATGTATGCTGGATTTGTCCACTTAAATGAACAGTTAAGATGCCTAAAGTATTGACCAATACCAAGGGTTATTTAGGCAGCACATTTGTACACGTCTCTTAATTATAAAATTGACAAGGGCCTTCTGTACGGAAAAGGCTCAAATATTTTGCCAATGCACTGACAAAGATAATGGATATTTTAGACATCTGTCAGGTTGTGCAAATGTTTACACCACCTCGAACAACCATTGATCTAATAATTTCAACTTAAGTCTTTTGTTTGGGCAGTTCTTCTATGTAATCAATGAGCAGAGAACAAGATGTTAGAGTTTGAGACAAGTTGCTCTTTGAGTTTCTTTGCCCATCAATTGTCAAGCAATTTTCAAAGTGGACTATCGAAGAAATTGATTCATTTTCACAGTCGGGTACATTTTGAGGATTCTGTATTTTATTCCACTCCACTGTAAGAGAAGATTGGATGACATTTCACCCTCATTGTACAGTTCTCAAAATGGGAGCATTTAGAAAATTTCACGGGGGAAAATACAAGGTTTGGCTAGAGTATAACTCACAGAACTGGTAAACGATGTATTTGATGGACTGTTGGGGTAACAGATACTAATTACCTCGTTTCACACTTCCAACACATCACTTTAATATCTTGTGTTCAATACTTACAAAACAAACACCATAAACAATCTCACTTGCTTCTTTCCCAACGCCAGCTCCTTCAATTAACAAGCAGCCATCCATAACCCACCAACCTTTTTATCCCCCTGTACTTATGTTTCCACTTACCCTACCTTACAGAGCGCAAGCTCTTTGGGGCAGGACCCTACTGCAACCATGTATGCTTGGGTGTGATATTTTATGGATTTCGTCCTCCAATTCTATTGTGCTGCACGACAGAATATGTTGGTGTGTTATAAATAAACTATAATAATCATAGAAAAAGTCCTCGATCTTCATTCCTTTTGCTGTATTTGTAGCACTCCTGGCTTGCTGTGAAATGTAGAGGAGAAGGGGTTGCCTTTTTATCGTCTTCTTTCGTTAGCTGCTAGATGGCTGATTGCTATCTGATGCCATGACAATTTAGGCCAGTTTTTGGCAATCTCGATTGGACTTGCACGAATGGTGGTAGAGATGTGAAGGCAACTGTATATGAAATAATAATGCTGCATATACAAAGATAATCATTGCCTGTAAATGTTTTTGTTGTGCTGGGGGCATTTGCAATGATAAGATAAAGGATAATGAAAAACAAGCACATATGTCTAGCTACGCTGTATCTTTGGTTTGTAAAGGTGGAAGTGCACAAGTCCTCAGTCCAGATAGTGGAATTTAGCCATGTTTCAATAGATTTTGGCGATGCTGTAAAAACAAAAAATCTCCACTGTTTCTGCAAACTTTGGAAGTGATTAAACTCGAGGAGCTGTCATTTACATCTCAGTGTTATTGGTCAGGTACCATGTGACAGCCGAAACATTAATGTACTAGGCTTGGGTTACCCTACTGGCCAATAACATCTGTTTCCTGTCCCACAGACATTGAAAAGGGTTCCTACAATTACAGGAACACATTATTTGTCTACATTTTTGTCTGCTTCTCCTGTTTCTTTTCATTCTATTATACATTGGGAATTGTAGCATTGGATTATATGGGCATCTGTAAAGCATGAATTCCCATTATAAACATTTTTGAATCTACAGTATATCTGCAGCTCCTATGCTTGTAAGAACTTTCAGCTCTGTTGATTGTATTTGTATATTCCAGTACATCAGTCCTGCAGCAGTTTGAGATGTCTTATTATACAAGCTCCTTCAGCACTAGTGAGAGCAGCATGAAATGTAAAACCAGCATATTGTCCTTGAGAGCAAAGTTTGCATCTCAACGGAGATGGAAAACAAATCAAGTTTATAGTTTCCTATATTTATTTTCTACGGTCTATTGTATAACAAATCTGATGAATTACGCTAAGGTTAGTGGGAGTGAATTATTTAGCTTCCAGAAGCTGCAGTATCTAAGGCAAAGAGAAGCCTTCGTATTAATTTCATAAATATGCAAAACAACTTTTTAGAATGTGCACCAAAGTATGTAAGCAGCCCTGATTTATTCACTAGAAGCAATAACACTGTGATTTTATTTGTAGCTGCTACAAATTGTTTATATTCTTTTATCTTCTAGGAGTAATTTACACTGCAGATATGCTGGACAAAGAATCAACCAATTCCTATTGGCTAACAGTGTATGCTACTGACCGAGGGGTAGTCCCACTGTTCTGCACCATCGAAGTTTACATTGAAGTGGAAGATGTTAATGACAATGCGCCTCTGACTTCAGACCCCATTTATTATCCAACTGTCCTGGAGAATTCCCCGAAGGATGTGTCTGTCCTTCAAATTCAAGCCGTAGACCCTGATTCAAATTCCAGTGACAAGCTCATCTACAGGATCACAAGTGGAAACCCACAGAACTTTTTTGCTATCAACGCCAAATCAGGTAGATACACTATCTCTATTATCATATTGCCGTGTTACTTTGTGATGTGGAAGATCTTATTCAAAATGGGTTATTTTGGTAATTATATGTGAAGTTCTTCCTTTTTTTGTATGCAATCTGTAGTCTCATCTAACTTAAAAAAAAAAAATTGTTTTGCTTTTGGGCCCACGTTCTATATTTGGGGTACAGCGAAATTGACAAACTCTTCGTGTTGGGAATAGAGTTGGACGAATTTCCCCAGCTTTCCATTCAAAATCCGTTCCGCGGTGTAAAATCCGTCGGCAAATTGTTCCAGTCTCAATCTGTGCGGATTAATCAAATACCGCCATTGGATACAATCCGTCAGTGGATTTTAACATGCTGAATCCTCGGATTGGGTTGTTAAAATCCACTTCCGGATTGAATTGTTGGTGATAAAAGAAAAAAAATACAGAAAAGACAAATTGCCCTTTTTGAGACCGATTCGGGACCAAAGGAACCAGCCGATCCGAGTCGGATCCAAATCCGCCCCCAAATTTTGCCTATCTCTAGTTGGGACCTGCAAAAAGTGCCATTTAAAAATAATGCGAATTACACATAATAGAAAATAGAATAATTGGGTTATTGCGGCACTAATATGGAGATTATATCTATCTGTCACTCTGTAACCCACTCATTCTCTTTTTGTCACTTGATCTCCTCCCCTTTCGTCTGACACTTTCTGAATCTCCCAATGTCCCACTTGTCTCTCTGAGCCCCCCTTGTAACTGTGTCCACTAGTTCGAGTCACCCAGTACAATAACTTACGTGTCCCTCCCTCACTCCCAGGCGCCTGTCATTTTTTTGCAGTGCGGAGTTAAACAGAAATGTTTTTTCCTGTTCCTTTTATGAGTCACCATGTTTCTTTCAGGTACACATACAAATAAAAAGAAAAAGTATGTATAATAAGGAGTGATCGTAATGAAAATGTAGAGAGGTTTAAATCATCATTATGTGTTTATCTAGTAGGAAAGCCTCCTGCTTTACAGTGGGTATTTGCGTTTGAGCACTTTGCTGCCATCTGAGCCCGCAATGCAATGAAGCTTTGCAGGCTCCTTTAGCAGCAATGGGGTAGGTAAGTCACAAGTTTAAGGCTGTAATTCATGTACACTGTCATTTTACTCTCACCTGTAAGCGATTCCAACGCTGTAGGGAGTCCCTTGTTCATTTTGTATGGCGTTAGAGGCTTTGAAATAGCAGGACATACCGGTCTACTCACAGCAGTGGCCAGTTAGGTACACTTACTTTACATCACGTCCACAGGAGCCTGCTGGGTCCACAGGAATAGGTATCCTCCTGTAGCCATATTAAATCCTTCAATTTTCCATCAGATGGAAACAGAACACCTGCTATCTGTGTGTGTACCCAAGCGTTGCTGCAAAATGAGTGGCTATTTTATCGTGAGTAGTCAATAAAAGTACTGTAATGTCTAGTGTGTTATAATGGAAAACGATATAGATTCGCCACTTTCATTGTATTTCGTCTCAAATATTACTGTTGAGAAGAGGCCTACAAAGCCAGCAGCTGAAATTGGTCTTTTCATTACAAAATGAAGCTGGTGAAACACTAAAAATGGATTTTAAAAAATTCACTTGACATTTCAATTTTCAGCTGTAGGCGATTGAAATGCCCCCCAACCTACCACCTCCCCACGTACCCCCCCCCCCAACCTACCACCTCCCCACGTACCCCCCCTCCCCCACATTCCCCCACCCACCACCACCGAATCCTATCTTCCCCTTCCCCCCACAGCATTAAAGTGGCACTAGCGGTGTGATATACAGATATTTTTTTAAAAATAATAATAATTTACATTTCCGTAATGTTTTGTAGGTCTTTCCTGCGTAGCAAGGGTTACAAGTAATAAAGTGTGTTTTTAATGATGTTGATTCGGGAACTTGGCAAACCTAAACTGTGCAAGTGCAGTTTAAACAGAATTTGGTAATGAAGTGCAGAGGAATTAATAATGTATGTTATTGTGCGTGCAATGATGAGCATAGAGAACGGGGGTCCAGATGATATCAACGGGTGAAGTTGAGGGCATCCTACATCAGCTGAGTTTATGTCTCATACTTGTTACTAATTGCAAAGCCATTGATGATCCATTAATCATGCTACATACACATTTAGGCACTGGAGAATAATCTAGGCTTGACATTTTGGTGTTTATTATATAAGCATACAAATTAAATGGTAGACCTATTTAATGAGCTCATTTTTTTTCCCTGTGAGGGGTGTAAATGCCATAACCACGCTGGACTCCAGAGATGTCTACGTAGAAACAAAAAAGCTCCTGAATACTAGTGGAGGGTAAATTAAATGTTTAATGGTGTTATAAAAAGTGATTGAAGGAGGCTGTAAATCCAGCTTTTTTATTTGATTCAAATGGCTGTTAATTTCACAGTAGAGCACAGCAGTAATTTACAGCGTTAGTTTATAGCCCATATGTATGTATATTTTTATAATGCCAACCAGTTACGCAGCGCTCTACAATTTTTTATTATAATTGGACTATACAATTACAATACAGAGAAGATAGTAATAGAGATAGGATCAGTGCATCAAAACATAAATGCAACATTGGGAGAGAGAAGTCCCTGCTCCAAACAACTTGCAATCTAATTGTGTGGGGAGATAACTAGAAACCATAGGAGTGCAGTTGAGTGCTTTGGTTATAAGAGCATAATGTTGTTTCGTGAGTAAATGCTTCATTGAATAGGTAAGTTTTTAGAGGGGTTTTGAAGTTCGAGAGAGAAGGTGCTCAAGGACATTGAGAGGGAGCGAGTTCCAGAGGTAAGCCACAGCAGGTGAGAAGGGCTGTAGCCATGGGGAGAACTCTAAAACATATATACAGAGAGAACAGAGGAATGAAGAGCCTTGAAAGAAAGAAGAATTTTGTAGTGAATGCAAATTTGTATAACAAGCCAACAGAGGCCCAGATCCTAAGCTTGAGCATACCTGAGTTTCCATTCATATATATGGGTGTAAAAGCATGGTAAAGCTTGGTGCCCTTCCGTGGATCTGGCCCAGAGAGTTTTCAGGAGGAGATTAGCAGAGACGGATCAAAAGGAGATCAATGTTATCCTTGCTGCAGCATTTTGAATGGATTGAAGGATAGAAATCTGCGAAGCAGGGAGGCCAGTAAGGAAGTAAGCAGGTTGCAGTGGTCCAGTTGGGCAAGAGTAAGGGCATGCATTAATATTTTAAAAGTAGAGCAACCGTGAAAAGGTTGGATGAGAGCAATATTATGGAGAGAGAAGCTGCAGAATTTAGCAGTAGCATTAAGGTGAGGGGAGAATGAAAATGGCTTTGAGAACTGGGTGAATTGAAGTGTTACGGAATATGATAGAAAAGGGCACAAAGGGATTTAGGGGGGATTATGAGCTGCTCAGTCTTTGACATATTGAGTTTAAGGCATGTAGCTGCCATACCGGATGAAATTGCAGTGAGACAGTTGGAGACCTTACTCTGTACTGCAGATGTGATGTTCGGTATGGAAGCATACCGTGAAGTGTTATCTGCATACTGTATGTGTAATACTTGAACCAAAATTAATTATTAAGCTCACCAAGTGAAAGCATATAGAGAGAAAAGAGGAGAGGTCTGCAAACTGAGCCTTGAGGTACACCAACAGATAACCAACGAAAAGAGCACAAGAGCGCACCAAGGTCAAAAGGAGATATAATACAAAAAGTAAGCAAATGCAATAAATTACTTACAATGAAATAAAATGCAGTCCGTTTGTAGCAGGGCTTCACGATGCTGCGGCAGGCTGCTGCGAAGAGGGGGAAGGAGTCTCTCTTTCAGAGTGATATGTCCCGTGCGCTGGGACTAAGCACTCAATAGCTCCGTTACTCCTGTACTTCCGGGTAGTCGCTTCAACGCATGACCCGTATGGAGCTGGCCCCCTTTCTCTGTGCAGTCTCCGCCTAAAGCTCTCCCACACCAATAGGTCAAACGATCAGTCCATAAAGTGTACAGACAATAATGTCCAGACTAGACCTATCGTCAGTGAGCAAGTAAAGCCCAAACAGCTCCAGATATCTCCGCTACGCGTTTCGCATAATAAATATGCTACCCGGAAGTACAGGAGTAACGGAGCTATTGAGTGCTTAGTCCCAGTGCGCGGGACATATCACTCTGAAAGAGAGACTCCTTCCCCCTCTTCACAGCAGCCTGCCGCAGCATTGTGAAGCCCTGCTACAAACGGACTGCATTTTATTTCATTGTAAGTAATTTATTGCATTTGCTTACTTTTCGTATTATACCTCCTTTTGACCTCGGTGTCGTCTTGTGCGCTTTTCGTTGGTTGTCTGGTCCGCTGCCGGAGGTTCCGTCGGTGGACGTTTGTGGAGCGGGCGTGCATCTCAACGCACAAGCAGCAGCAAGAGGCATTAGGAGTTCCATCACAGGATCACACTTAGGAAGCATGAGCACGGATTGAACACCATTTCCTACACCAACAGATAGGTCAACAGAGGAAGCTTTGTCCCGAACACCAAGTGTGGAGAGTGTGAAGGAGAAGTGGGTGATCAACACTATCAAAAGCTACAGACAGATTACATAGAGTACAGGGAGAGATGGGGAGCACAGTGTGAGGGAAGGTGGTTTAAAAGTGTATTTTCTTCCGCTGAAAGTCATATGTGGTGTAGAACACCTCTATTTGGCCTTCAGTCTATGAAGTAAATTTCTAGGGTGATGAACGTATATAAAATAAATGTATAAGTGAAAGGATAACTCACACGGCCTTGTGTGAGTTCTATCACATCAAGGTTTCTTTAACTGCTTGGTCTTCCTTTGGGATGCAGATCCTTCTTCTTGTCTTCGCTCCTCGCTGTCTTTCAGATGTTCTCCGTTGGATGCGTGGCTCGTTCACAATCGTTTTTCTCGTAGAAATGAAAAATGCAGTTAGATATGCACACATAAAAGCTAGCTGCAATGCAGGGGGAGACTGTGAGATAATCTGTTATCCCACGTTAAATATACTAAGGATATCTCACTCACACGGCCTAATGTGAGTGTTTTCCTGTAGCAGTGTCTTGTTGTCCCTTTGGTCAGGGATTGCAGATGGGAACAAGAGATGTAACTTAAGGGTCACCTGATAGTGAAGGGAGGGATTCAGAAAAATATATAAAGTCAAATACTCACACGGGCCAGTGTGAGTACACACTTGTAAATGTTTCTTTTGGGCTTCTGAATCCTGTGGTGGAGACCTTCTGTGTGCTGGTGCGGGGGGTAAATATAGAGACTATGGGATAATGATGGTCTGTAAGAATTGTACTTTAATGGAGAAAAACACAGTAAAAACAAAAGGGTCCTGGATAGATCCTGTTGGGGTTTCGAGTCATACGAGGACATCACCAGACAATCACGAATTACTGAGGCTGTATTATACCCCCTTTTTTTCTTCTTCATAACCATTTATAGACCACTACGGATAGAGATAGCGCCCGGGTATCTTTCCTATTATACCTAGATTACATAGAATAACAGTAGAGTAATGTCCGAGGGATTCAGCAATGTGAAGGTCATTTGCTCCTGTGTGAGTGCTATTTCAGTAGAGTGAGCAGTTCCAAGGCCTAATTGGAGAGAATCTAGGAGAGCATAGGAGCTGAGGAAACAAACATGCAGGAAGGTACCAGTCGTACTTAAACATGAGAGCAGGGGTGCGCAAACTGGCGAGCGCAAGATTTTTTTGGGGGGGGGGGGCGCAGCAGTTACAGTCCCCACTAACCCAGCTATCTCTCTGTCTCTCCTGCCTTTTCCTATAATGCAGGAGTGTGCAAACTTTGTGCCCTGCTCCCCCCTGCCTGCTGCCCCCCACTGCTCGCGCCCCTCCGTACCTTGTATCAAGCATCAAATGATGCCGTTGGGTCACATGATGTGACATCATATGACCCGCAGCATCATTTGACACTGTGTCGCCATGTGATGCAGTGGGGTCACATATAGTGAAATTACATGACCCCACGGCGTCATTTGACACTTGATACAAGGTAAGGGGGCTCGAGCATTGGGAGAGAGCAGGAACGGGGGGGGGGGTGCAGGGCAAAAAGTTTGCACACCTGCGTTAGAAGCAAAAGACAGGAGAGAGACAGGGAGATAGCTGGGTTAGTGGGGTCAAGTTTTTTTTTTTTTTTTTAGAATAGTTCTTAACAGCATGTTTAAAGGGGGGAAGGAGAAATACAAGAGGAGAGGAAAAAGTTGAAAATGTGAGTGAATGCAGGGATTAGAGTGGGAGCAAGAGATCTGAGGAGATGGGAAAGAATGGGATCAAGCTAGCAGCTAGTGGACGAAGAGGAGAATGGCAATGGGGAGAGATAAGAAATCCTCCTCCCCCACCATGACCTTGGAAGCAAGGAGTATGTGAAAAGGAACGGCCACCAAAGGAGAGTCAGAATCAAATAATCACATTTCAGTCAGAGCAAGAAGTTATAGGGAGCAGAAGTGGAAGAGGTCATGGAGAGTTAGGTCCTTGTTAGAGACGGTGCAAGCATTCCAAAGGACACATGAAAAAAAAGATGGAAACGGATGACACAAGATGTTGGGAATTGGAATTTATATGAGGTTATAAGGGTTACGGTTGTTAGTAGAGGTACAGTAGGAGGTTAGCAAGGATGAGAACAAGTAGAAATATCAAAGGGCCTGGGTTAGGAGGAATATCTTCAGCTGAAATAGCAGAAGGAAGGAGAGAGAAGGTGAGATTGGGACATGAGGAGGGTATCTTGTGTTGAGGGGTAGAGGTGTGACTTTAATGCATGTTCTGTAGTGAGGAGCTCATGGAACAGTGAAGAAGAGTTATAGGGCAGATCGTAGCAAGATGAGAGCTTCACAGGGTACAAATTGATGGAAATGTACAACAGGCAAAAGGTTTACTGCCGTTGCTTACAATGTAAATTGAAGCATGAGGGAATTTTTCTGTATACAAGGCAAGTCTTGTGCTGGTGCCATCATGTAGTTCTACTTCTGTTGAACTTCTGTTGAACTCTGTGTATAACTCCATATTGTTTGTCACTTAAAAATATTGCCACTTCAGGAGCAGCAACACTTTAAAAGTAAGTATTGCTGCTTTCCCTATGTTTCTCTAAATATATATACAGTAGGTCTAAGTAGCCAGCTGATTACAACTAAACTCTGTCAGCCCGGTTAATTAACATGAGTCGGAAAATACACATTTGTTAATTGTAACCAGACCGTTATACCTATGATAGCAGCCGGTATTGTTAATATTTGGCTGCATAAGAGATGGTTATTTGGAGCAGAAGAGGTTATTACAGCATACCTATTATAGCGGCTGTTTACTGGAACAAACCTTATACTTTAATCCATGCCATTATATACTATATTTAAAGGAGTAGTTCCTCCTATTTCATTTTTTTTGTAGCTTCCATTTATTTACAGGATAGAAACCGGGGGGTCCCCCTGAATCAAACACCACTATTTTCAGTCCCTGTGACCCCCCCCCCCCCCCCAATTTTCAAGGTACTTTTTCCTTACACTCTACCCAAGGTTGTCTCATCTTTGCACCTTTTACCTCTAGAGCCCTCTCCCGTATTAAACATTTCCCACCAATCTCTCCCTACCCATGGAACGCTCTTCCACTCAATATTCGTTAAGCACCTTCACTTTCCATATTCAAAGCCCAGTTTAAAATCCTCCTCTTAAAAGAAGCAGCTCATTAAACGTTATACGCCTCTGCTGCAGACTACAGATGCACTTGACCATCCCTGTCTGCACTTCTAAAAATGCACTTTTAACTTCTACTGTCTGTAAACCTCCCAACATAACCACGTAGATTGTAAGCTCTTTGGGGTAAAGCTTCCTGTAGCCTTATGTTGTCATTTACAGTACCTGTTGCACGTATTCTCATTGTTTAGAATGAACATTATTTACCTCCTATTGTAATGATGTAAAGCGCTGCGTACGTGATTGGTGCTACAGAAATAAAATTATACATACATAGATACCGGTGACGTTTCTGAGTTTAAATCTCCCTCATGGGGAAACAAAATGGCCGGCAAATCTCCAGCCAATAGGAATCTGTAACATCATCGTTTCTGTCTTCCTATTGAATAGCTATTTAAATCTCCTTTAGAAACCAGGAAGTAACTTCACCAGGTATCTTGGGAGAATAGTGCAGTTCAGCTCTGGAGTTCACACCCCAGTGCCAAGCAATGCAGGTTAGTTAGGGTGTATTGGTCCTTTACTTTTACACCCCAGTGCCTGCAGCACCACTTGCCTGTAGTATGTAGAATACCCGAAGGTGTCTAGTTGCCAAACAAGAAGCAAAGTTAAGTATAAAGTTCAATACATATGCATTTCTCCTGAACACCAACAAAAAATAAAGAGTTTGTACAAAGGAGCCATCCAAGCGCTTTTATTTTTTTACATAGCTTTGAAGCAGGGGCTCTCCGGAACGAAACCCCATTAATTTCAGCTCTTGAGGGGGCGCCGGTATGTTGGCAAAGTTTAAATCTCCCACGTCACGTGGGCCAATAGGAAGCCGAACCTGATGATGTCACGGCCTCTTATTGGCCCGAAGGGCACGGGCGCTTTGAAACGCCACCATTAAATTAACCCTGCTAGCCGAACGGAGCGGCAACATCTACAGAAGTAAGTATCTCCGGAAGTAGGGGGTCTCCGGAGCTGAAATTAATGTGGTTCAGCTCCGGAGACCCCCTGCTTCAATCCTATGTAAAATAATTGATGTTAAATTATAAGCTAAATAGATGTTAAAAAAAAGTGCTTGGATTGCCGATTTAAACAATATACTTATTGTTTATTTGGTGTGCTTTGGTGATTCAATACAACTGAATTGTATATGATTACTGTCAGTAACTATTACTAATTTCGTGTAGTTTATAGCCCCAAAGAAAATGTTTTTCTTTGCTACTATATTTGTAACACACTTTGCCCCAAAAGTCATTTTTAGGATACAGCATTATGGAAAATCCTTTACAAGATGCAGGTTTCTTGATCTGACTATATTTGGGATATGAATAGTGTCAGTCACGCCACACTTGTAAGCACGTAACTTGTGTATGTGAAAAGGGTTAATACATCCAGCTATCTGCTGACTCATTTACCTGCCTGCAGGGCCCACACAATGTGCATTAACTCCCCAGAACCTCCACACTGCACCTCAATACGCTGCCACCACCAAGAATAATTTAAGGTCTTATCTTCAGAGTCCTGGGTCCCTGTTTACTAGGAAAAAATATGTAATTAACAAAAAAAAAACAATTAAGCAAAATGTGTCCTAAAATATGGTTAACTTCTTCTAAAAGTTACTCGGCCAAAAGTAGAGCCTAAATACAGTACGTGTATATAAATGTGTGCAGTGTGTGTTTGCAGAAAAGAAGGCTGTTACAAAGAACATACAATGTTGAAATGCAGACAGTTTCGGATTATTATTTTTTTAAATACATTTCCACCCATTCGACTACACGAGGTCCAGAGTTTGAAGTATGAGAATCCACGTGTTATGGAATAACACTCCTCTTGTAGAATTCGAATTTGATATCCCAAAAGCATGTTTGTTATGCTCAGATTTTGCAATGGGACCAGATTAAGCCCACCCTCTTATGCGTGTCCTACTTTCCCCTCATCCATCTCCTGTGACATTTACTTATAAAATGTTCAGAAGTAATACATTGAGAGTTACCTCTCGTTTTCAAGTTTGTCCTGGGCACAGTTATGATGACAAATACATGGTTACATTAAATGAACAGGGTTATACATTATATATAAAGACATTGCATGTTACAGTCTGTAACAGTTACAGACCAGATTAAAATTTGACACATACAGTATATAATCGGATCTGTGTAGAACTCATGTTGGTCCAGTAAGAGGTATCAAAAACTGCCATTATGTACGCGTCTCCAGGAACTCTACGACTACTAGAAAGATAAACTTAATCAGTGAGTACAATAAATCAGCCTACATCACTTTATGATGCCATCACAAGTTGTGCAGTAAACCATAATGAACAATAATTAAGCTAATTAAGAATATGTTGCAGAAATATAATTGGTTATTAGAACAACGTTACATAAATATTGTTATTATGAAGCCTCTCAATTAGACACCATATGGACTCTATGTAAGAATAGTTATAGTTGCATCCTCTATGACGATCTGTTTTTCAATGTCTGTTATATACTTTGCTTCATGATTTGTATTTTTGTCCTGATTTCCTATTGGAAATAAAAGGAAAGTAATAAATACACTTAGCAGTATATTCATTAACTTAAAATTCAATGGATAACATGGCCTCATGGCAATATGTATTGTATTTACATGCTATAGTTAGACACTTAATACTTTATGATGAAAATTGTTCACAGATAAAATGTTCCATTAAAAATGTTCCAAATATGTTCACATAGTCAAAAATATAAGTTTGTATTAACACCCAACATATTGCAAGTACCTCTACCAGTGAACAAGAAGGCGCAGGGCCTCTCATAGCATAGTATTTTGATAAAAATATATTGATGTATTAAGATGGTAAGATATGCACATGCAAAAATGCAGATAATTAAAGCATTGAGGGCTCCAGATGGCATGTGAAATTCCTCTCGTCCGCCAATGCCACTGGGCATCCTCTTAAAAGGTGTAGGCTCCATGACCCTCCGACCGCCGGTTTCAGCGTTGATATACACCCGCTGTAGTCGGCGTACTCCAATGCTCACCGTCGTGGCAGGGGGGCCATCCGGCTGATGGAGGGGAATTCCGAAGAGCTGCTCCGCTCCATGACGTCACCCTCACTCGGAGCGTCCTCAGATTTCTCAGCTGTTTAGAGTAGTGGCCAAAGCGACCCCCGCTCTGGATGCAAGGAAAGGCGCTCTGATTGAGGTGTGCCTGAACGGACATAGAAACTTGTGAAAAATGTCTCTGCGAACACCGTAACTTACTGGATAATTGTGAATGAATGAGCAAAAAGTCACTACATCAATTGAAGTGTAAGACTGTGTACAAATCAAACGCGTTTCGTGACACTAGGTCACTTCATCAGGGAATTAGTGTCACAAAACACGTTGGATTTGTTCGCAACTTTCTATGTCCGTTCAGGCACACCTTTATCAGAGCGCCTTTACTTGCATCCAGAGCGGGGATCGCATTGGGCGCTACTCTAAACAGCTGATGACGCTGACACTCTGATTGAGGGTGAGGTCACGGAGAGGAGCATTTGTTCGGGATTCCCTTCCTTCAAGCGAACGGCCCCCCTGCCACGATGGGGAGCGTTGGAGTACGCCGACAACAGCGGGTGTACGTCAATGCTGAAACCGGCAGTCGGAGGTTCGTGGAGTCTACACCATCTAAGAGGATGCACAGTGGGCAGACGAGAGGAGTTTCACATGCAATCTGGAGTCCTGGCTAATATACCTTAATGCTTTAATTATCTGCATTTTTGTACGTGCATAATGTATCTTACCATCTTAATACAGCAATATATTTTTTATCAAAATACTATGCTATGAGAGGTCCTGCGCTTTCTTTTTTCTCTCTCCTGTTCATTAGATTGTGATGCCTGGACATCCCTGTATGAAACAGCAGCGAACCCTCAGATTCCCATAGGGAAGTTTGTATTTTCTCACGCCAATTTTGGTTAAATCACATTTCTATCACTTTACACATTGTGGTTTAATTTGTGTTTGTTGAGAATAATACTGCACTATTAATATTAATTAAAAAAAATTATGTTGACACATGTACACATATCTGGTCAATAATTGACCATTCACAGAGTGATTCCACCTTTGTATTTCATATACACATTTTGTGCGCTTTGGACAACCTTTGCTGTTTACCTCTAGCAGTGAGTAAGTTAAATAATATAACAACTACACAACTGCTTACAGGACAGCTTGTTGTGGCTGTACATATTAAATGGCGAACGTATTCATTTGTAGCTTTTAGAAAATAAATGCGCCATTATACAGTGAGATGACATGCTCAGGGCATTCAATTAGGTAGTAGGTTAATTGCAACTCAGGTAAGCATAATTTGGTATTTTACTTACAGTTAACAGTTTCTTCACTCCATTTACCCCGATCAGCAGATTTGACTATTTTGCAGTCGAGTGCTTCTTTTAGCTCATTGGAATTAAGAATAGCAGTACTCCAAGTGCTGACTGATGTGAATCTGCACTGTAATGTCTCCCTGTAGCTTGACATACAGTAGTTTATCTTGTTCTTCATCCATTTAGAGTGACCTATGAGATATTTTAATAGTATTTCACTGGAGCAAGCTGTGGCAAAGGTTTTCTAAATATGCAGACGCATTGGGTGAGGTTTATCTAAAGTCATTTGAAGCTCAGAATATTTTTTCTTTGTACGTATTGCCTTTATTTTTATTCTGATTTCAGGCTTCTTTATTATTAGAGTTCTTTATATTAAAGAAGTGTTGCTGGAAAATATATATACTTTCTTTTTCTTTGACGCTTAAATATGTGATTTTATAAAAATGGCTTTATCAGTCTGATTACTGAGAGTTACAAAATGATTGTTGAAAATGGTGAATAAGGTATTATACAGCTGTGCACTTGAATTTATGAATATTATAGTAAATGCTGCTAAATGGGCATATTGTACAATCCAAATGCAACACAGATAACTGCTCCTCTGAACTTGATCAGCTTTCTATGCCGTGATTTACCTTGTACAGGGATGTAGTGGGAGACGATTGACTTGATAAAGAATTACTGCTCCCTATGGGCATTACCCTGGTCAAGTCTTCCACAGCACAGGGGCAGGGAGTTTAACATACCCCCATGCAAAACTGGGTCAAAGAATTGCAGCAGATGTAAATATGAAAAAAGAATTCCAATTTGTTTTTTGTTTTCTTTGATATGCTGTATATTTGTTTAATGTTTGTACCAGGAAATGTTTAATACATAGCACTAATAACACACACTAACACACACTAACACACTCACACACTCTTTCGCTCTGTTTGGTGATCAAATGATATTCTTTTCTTGTTGCCCTTTTCGGCAGTAAGAGCACTGTAACTTATTTTGCTTATTCTGATTATCGCTGAGAATTCTATAATTCCTCTATCTAGAGGACTTATTTCTACGCAGTGTTTAAATTAGCCAAAGGTCTAAGATCTGTTTAAGTACTAATTATATATAAAGTAACGAGCTGCAGAAAATATACCTTCTTCCTATAAAGCACTGAAAAAGCTAAATTGCTACTCCATCTTCGAAAAGATTGTTAGTGCTATAAATGTAATTTTAGTGAAACCGTTCCAGATTCCAATAGATCAGTTTAGCAAAAAGGATGTCTCCACTGAACTGGAACAAACCAGCTTGCCCAGAATTGTTACAGCTCCTGTCAAAAGCATCAGCGTGGGGTTTAGACTGTACTTTACTGGACATTTTCTTTCATTAAGACCAAACCTCCATCAACTTCTGTCGCAGGAATGAACAATATCATGATTTCATGCTGTTTACTTTTACCATGGCTGACTCCAGGAATCTTCTCTGCTACAAAGTACATATTAAAAAAGTATATCCTTGTAAATGCGAAGGGGTTGTTTATTATTAAGGTTTTATTTTGGCAAAACTGGGTCAGAGCGGATGCAAGAAACCATCACCCTGTTTATCAAAGGAAAAATCCTATTGTCTGCAATGGTATTTTTCCTTTGCTGAATCCAGTATGGTTATTTGTCAGTTATGCAGTAGGGAAACCTACTTTTAGGCCTCATCCCCACTGCCCATGGCTGCGCGCCAAGTCATGCGCAGCACGAACAAGATATGGCCCTCTATGGGGCCATCCAGCCCCAGTCACTGCCGCCGCGCGCCTGCAGAAAGTGCGATGCGCGACTGCCTTTGCCAAAAGACAACATTTTTGGCCCGGCGGCTGAGGCTTTTGTCATGTCATGACGGCTGCTCAGCCAAGGAGGGTGAACCAACCATGTGACGTCATGGCGGCGCCCACCTAACCCATGCCTCCCCATCATGAATTCCTTCAGATCACTCGGATGCAGAGAGCAAGCGTTGCCAGGCACCCCATCGCGTGTGCAATTTGCGCAATCAGGCCGTAGCCTTAAAGCAGCAGTCCAAGTGACATGTTATTTTTTTTGGTTTGTTTTATAGGTTTGAAGCAGGGGGTTTCCGGAGCTAAACAGGGTTGATTTCAGCTCCGGGGACCCCCTGCTTCCTCGGATACTTACCTCCGTAGGGGGTGCCGGTATCTGTCTGCTGTTTAAAGCTCCAGATTCACGTTTGCCAATAGGAAGACACATGGGATGACGTCACGGCTTCCTATTGGTCCATGTGACGCGGGGCATTTAAGCCGCCATTTCGATATCCCCAACTTGCCCAGCCGGAGCTGCTACCTGCACCCCGTACGGAGATAAGTATCTCCAGAAGCAGGGGGTCCCCTGAAATTAACGGGGTTCATCTCCAGAGACCACCCGCTTCTCACTGGGACTGCTGCTTTAAAACCTAGCAATGTGTAGATACCATTGTGCTACTCGCTACAAAATGTTTATCTCCGTTAGTAATTTTTAGCCAAAGTACAAATAGAGAAAGCTTAAATATAAGCATGAGCTAAAGAATAAATGATTGGCATATTTTTATCGGAAGGATTGGTTTTCATGGGCGAGAGGCCGCTATGCAAACTCGTGAAGGAAATCTATTTGTATGGTAATGATACGTTGAACAAATGTGGACTTCTAAAGAGATTGTTTTCCGACATCTCTGCCTTCCTTACTAACCTCCAAAGAGTATGTTCCAGTAAAGTAATGCGCAGGAATAGCCACAGAATCCAGATAGTCACTGCTGGCTGATGCAGGCTTAAAGTACATGGAACAAATATCTATGAATGCTTTTATAATATATATATCTACTATATATTTCTGAAAGCACTGTATGTCTGCGTCCCTAGCGGCAATCTCATTGGTCCCTTGGCCTGCCCGCCCCCGCACCTCTCATTGGCCTGAGGCAGAGTGACGGGCAAAAAAAACACACACACACACACACACACACACACACACACACACACGCAACCACACACACACAACCCACCCCCCCCTCACACACATCCAAACACCCTCACTCTCCCCCCCCCCTCAGTTGGACCGCAGCTCACCTTCCACCCAACACCCCCCCCCCTCCTCTCCCTGTTCGCCCTCACTCTCTCCCCCCCACCTCACCCCAATCCCCACCTACCAACATCCCCACCCGCACCATCCCCTCACCGTGCGCCGCGGCCCTCCTGGTGATGACTCCAGGCTCTTCCCCCCTCGCGGCGCGCCCGGCCTCCTCTCTTCCCCTCACTGTCGCCGCTAACCGGTAGAGGAAGCGCGGCCCGGGCCTTTTGCTCTCCCCCTCACGTGCGCCGCTACGCGAGAGGAAGCGCGGGCCCGTGCCCCTCTCTCCTCCCCCTCACGTGCGCCGCTACCGAGGAGAGGGGAACGCGGCGCGGACTCCCCCTCAACGTGCGCCGGCTCCCCCGCACGGAGGGAAGCGCGCGTCGGGACTTCCCCCTCACGTGCCGCCGCTACCGGAGATGGAAGCGCGGCGCGGGACTCCCTCACGTGCGCCGCTAACCGAGATGGGAAGCGCGGCGCGGACTCCCCCTCACGTGCTGCCGCTACCGGAGAGGGGAAAGCGCGGCGCGGGACTCCCCCTCACGTGCGCCGGGCTCCCGACGGAGGGGAAGCGCGGCTGCGGGCTCCTGCCACTCTTGCGGCCCCCCCCCAGCTTCCCGAACTCACCTCCTGCCCCCAGCCAGATGCCACGGGGTTCAAGGTAGTCACCCACCGTCTCCCACCCACGCACTGTCACCCATCACCCAACACCCACCCCACCATCACTTTCACCCCAGTCACCCACCCACCCACCCATCACCCACCCACCCACTCAGTCACCCACCCGTCACGTTCCCCATCCGACCACGCCACATCACTCCGTCACCCACCCACTCCGCTCAGTCACCCACGCACCTCACTCTCAAGTCACCCCACCCACTCAGTCCAAGGTCCCCACCCCACTCACTCACCAAGTCACCCACCCACTCACTCAGTCCAGTCACCCACCCACTCACTCAGTCCAGTCACCCACCCCTCCTCAGATCAAGTCACCCACCCCTCACTCAAGTCAACCCACCCACCCATCAGTCACCCCCCACCCACCCAGTCACCCACCCCCCCCACCCCAGTCAACCTCCCACCCACCCATTCCCCACACCACCCACCCATCCCCCACCCAGTCACCACCAGCGCCACCCATCCCCATCCCCCCCCTCAGAGTCACCCATCCACACCCCAGTCAAGTCACCCACCCACCCATGTCAATGTCACCCCACCCACCCACCCCAGTCAGTCAAGTCAGTCTCCCCCCCAGTCAGTCACCCACCCGTCATCAATTGTCAGTCACCCACCCACCCGTCATCAAATCAGTCCCACCACCCATCCCCACCCCAGTCACCCCACAACACCACCCAGTCCACTTTCACCCACTCACCACCCACCCCTCAGTCCCCACCCACTCGCCCACCCACTCAGCGTCACCCCCTCAGTCACCCACCCAGTCACCCAGTCACCGCCACCCGTCCACTCAGTCACCCACCCATTCAGTCACCATTCAGTCAGTACACCCAGTCACCCCACCCATTCAGCAGGTCCAGTCAACCCAGTCCACCCACCATTCAGTCAGTCGTCACCCACCCTCACCCACCCGTCCTCACCCACTCACCCACCCAGTCAGTCACCCACTCCCCACCCAGTCAGTCACCCACTCACCCAGCCCATGGGTCCATGTGTCACCCACCCCGTCATTCCCCACTCCCAGTCAGTCACACCACTCACCCACCCAGTCAGTCACCACCCACTCACCCACCCATCAAGTCACCCACTCACCCACCGCCGTCAGTCACCCACTCGCCCACCCCGTCAGTCACCGCACCACCCACCCATCAGTCAGCACTCCACCCACTCACACCACCCATCCCAGTCAGTCACCCACTCACCCACCCACAGTCAGTCACCCACTCACCCACCCAGTCAGTCACCCACTCACCCCACCAGTCAGTCTCCCACTCACCCACCCAGTCATCTGCCACTCACCCACCCAGTCCAGTCCCCCTACCCACCCGTCAGTCTCCCACCCATCCAGTTCTCCCACCCATTCAGTCTCCCACCCACCTCTCCACCCAGTCTCCCCCACTCCCACACACCCATTCATTTCCCACTCACCCCCCCATTCAGTTTTCCCACTCACCCACCCATTCAGTTTCCCACTCACCCACCCATTCAGTTTCCCACTCCCACCCATTCGTTTCCACTCATCCACCCATTCAGTTTCCCACTCATCCACCCATTCATTTTCCCTCCCACTCACCCACCCATTCGATCTCCCACTCACACCCATTCAGTCCTCTCCCACTCCACCCACCCTTCAGTCTCCCACTCACCCACCCATTCAGTCTCCCACTCACCCACCCATTCGATCTCCCACTCACCCACCCATTCAGTCTCACCTCACACCACCCATTCAGTCTCACACTCACCCACCCATTCAGTCCACACTACCCCCACCCATCCTCACCCCAACCACCTACCCATCACTGACCCCACCCACTCCACCACGACCCCACCCACCCACCACCACCGCCCCACCTACCCACCTCACTGACCCCCCAGTCACCGACCCCAGTCACGGACCACCCAGTCACCGACCCTGAAAAGTCATCCATCACCGACCCACCCACCGACCCAAAGTCACCCACCCACCCCAAGTCAAGCACCCACCAACCCAGATTCACCACCCCCCCCAACCCAGAGTCAACCACCCCCCACCCACCGACCCAAAGTCCACCCACGCCACCGACCCAAGTCATCCACCCCCCGACCCAACTCACCGACCCAACTCACCACCCAACCACGCACCCAAGTCCACCCCACCGACCCAAAGTCACCCACCCACCGACCAAAGTCAAACCGACCCAAAGTCACCCACCCACCCACCGACCCAAAGTCACCCACCCACCACACAAGGTCACCCACCCACCCACCGACCCAAAGTCACCCACCCCCCCCCAAAGTCACCCCACCACCACCCAAAGTCACCCACCCACCGACCCAAAGTCACCCACCCACCCCCAAAGTCAAACCGACCCAAAGTCAACCCACACTCGATTCACCCAACCCACACCCCCACCACTCAGTCAGTTTCACCCACCCACACAGTCCCCTCACCTCCCACCACTCAGTCAACTCAGTCACCCACCTAGCTGTCAAGGGGGGGGGGTAGCCTAACCCTGTCGTACGCCCCCCCACAAATTACATCCCGAGCAACGCCGGGTCTCTCAACTAGTATTATATATTTATCTGTTGTATCGTGAGTGTAACCCATCATTTCCTGTAACAGGAATAATTGGGCGACACTCGTTCATCTACAAAAAATGACGGCATCTAAAGTTGGCCTTCTGCATTACACTTCTTAACCGTTTGACTTCCAGCGGGGCCTGCAGAACAGTGTATTGCATTGCCGATCCCTCTGGCAGTGAAGGGTCACTTTGAATTTGCCGGTATGTCTGCAGATAGCAGTTCCGACGGGGCTTGTTAGGGCTGACTTAATGGCAGCTTTAAATGTCCATGTCTTGCGGGCCAATAGGATCTGTGACGTCATCCTATTGGCCCGTGTGACGAGGGACATTTAAACATGGAGGATGAAGGGAAGTATCTCGGGAAGCAAGGGATTCGCGGAGCTGAGATTAATAAGGTTCAGCTCCGGAAATCCCCTGCTTCAATCCTATAACTAAAAAAAATGCAACCTGGAGTGCTGCTTTAATAGGGGTAACGTTTCTCACACCTGTCATATAACCTACGTGTGGACCTATATCCAATACACCGTGATTGAAGATTACAGTTATAGCATCATTGTTTAATTACTCAAGTCGTGTTTTTCTGTCTTTCACCAATGATTTTTATTTGCAGCACCTTTTGTTACAAGGCTGTATAAAATAACGGTGCTGCAGAAAAGACCATGTTTCGTTCATCCAATGAGCGGCCTCAAGCTTTTGTCTCTCTAGCAATCACCCGTCTAGGGGAGCCTTCTATCGCTCCTAGTAACCTTATTTTGCGTGATGCCTTCATGGGTTTTTACCTTTTCCTTTTATTCTGGAAAGATGACCGTTTTACAGCACGAGTGAAATATCTGTCTCTACCTTGATTATTTATACTAGAATAAAATGACTATCATTACCACTACATTAAGAAACGTGCCTCTCAAGCGTTGGATTGTTCCTATTTTAAGAACCTGCCTTTTAAGTGTTGGTAAAGAGAATACCTGCTATTGTCAGCCACTGAAGGGTACTGGATCTCATGCTGAGATAATGACATATCTCAGGTAGCTGAACCTCCAAAAAAAAAGAGAGAAGCGGAAGGCTTGTGTTTTATGCCGCACTGTGTACTTAGGGACATGATTATCTCGGAGTTCCCTGTGGTGTCTCATTGCCAGGGATACTAATTCAGTGTGAATAAAGTAAACATATTGCATTACCAAGATTTGATATCCTGCGAGGACACTGCCGGTCACCTGTGCAATTCCTGATTTAATAGTACACCATCCCTACCTTTTGTGGCCATATATTAGAAAGCGTAATTCCCCACAATTGTAGAATAGGGACTTGCCTTTTATAATCACACTGAAGTTGAAGGAATATTAAAGCAGCAAAACATGTGAAATCTTATCTGGTTTTTTTTTTAAATTAATTAGTTCTGTAGTTTTCGATAACAATGAGCATTTTTAATGAGTTTTAAAGCATCCTTTGATTTCTATAGCAGGCTTTAACCCACCTCCCAAGCAGTGCAAGATCTTTGTAAGGCTAGGTTTCCAGTGGCCATGGCGTGGCGCGCGACGGCCGTGCGCGACACACACCAGGTACAGCCCTCTATCGGGCAGGCCCCAGTAGATGTGTGCGCGAACGCTCACACATCACGCTGGCAGGGAAGGCAAGAATTTTGCCTTTCAGTGCCACAACCCGATCACGTGGTCGGCGGGCAGCCAATGGAAGGGCAGATATGCCCCGTCATAGCTGTGCCTCCTAGTCATAGCCGCCTCCCTCACACGCATCCCATCGCTCCCATACAGACCGCAGATCGCGCCGTTCACCAGTGCATGTGCCGCCAGGCACGCGTGCAGCAGTAAACACTGGGGACATAGCCTAACACTTTCCTATTTGGGATAATTTGTTGCAAATGTTCCCAGAAGTTTGAGCTGCAAACTGTAATAGTTACCTATACACTTTTTTTTTTAAATTGTAACCTTATATGCTGTGAATTGTGAATATGTATAGATGCTTTTATCCCCAAAAATACGGGATGATTAAAATGGAGAAATATTTAATACCTGTATTAAAGCATTTCTTAGGTTGGCAGAATCCTCACCTCTTGTATGTTGTGCTGATGCACTGCTTGAAAGAAATATGATATGTACAAGCACATTTTATTAAGAACAGTTGTAAAACAATATTCTACGACAGTGGTCTCCAAACCTTTCAGTACGAGGAACACATCGTATATTCTACACATTTTCGCGGGCCAAAGAAAATAAATCTTTTTTTATAATTATATATTTATACATATTTTATAAATGAATGAATAAGCTTTATTTGAATCTTTTGGGGGTAATCAGCATGATATGATTCAGAATAAAAGAGAAACGTGAAAATTACAAAGAAAGGATGCTTTCACTGGGAAGTGATATATAATGGGCCGCAGTTTGGAGACCCCTGTTCTATGACTAAGCCAATGAAACAAGCCTTTTTAAAGTTGTTTTCATTAGGTTAATATTATTATTGTTTATTTTAAAAAACAGCTGCAGGGATGGGGTGTAGGAAGTGCATGGAGCTGATGGATGCACAAAATGGAGATTTCAGTAGAAAATGGGATCTGAGGAAGGCGCGTTTGGGGGACATAGAGTGCGAGGAAAGGAGAGAGTCAAAGGTGACGGCGAGAGTGGAGGTAAAGACGAGAGAACACGGCAATAACAGTCTATGCAGAGAGGGAGCTGAAGTCATCACGTTGTAGGCCGTGATTATACCAGAATTCACCAGCGACGCCGCGCGGCTGGAAAACAAATTGCTGAAATCCGCTGATGGTTTAAATACCAGCGCGGCGCCTGGAGCTGCAGGGTGATTCTCTCGTGGAGAGAATTGCAAAATTGTTTTTTTGAAGCGACGGCCGCGTCATGTGAGCGGTTCAGACAATTAGGGCGAACCGCTCGCAGCCACGCCTCCGCCAAGCCTCCACTGCGCTCTCTCCCCAGTATAATCAAGATGCCGCTCGACGGCAGGCAGGGTGATGTCACAGGATCGCCCTGCCGCTCTTGGTATAATTGAGGCCTTACTGTACTGTATGTGGCTATGCCGTTTCCAGTTTATAATGTAGACAGGTGCAGTGCGGGATTGGCAACAAACGCCAACAGCCCTGTGATTGCCACTTTTGGTGCGACACAGATGATAAACGGAAAGGATCGTGACTGAAGTTAGCTGTAGGATTCCAGTGCTGGAATACAGGGCAATGTTAAGTGCAGAAGGGTTGGGTTTACAAGGTTAGCAGTGAATCCTTGGAAGGAAGATGTTTACTCTTTGCATGCTGGATGCTGGTTTTGTGCAGAAGGGTAGCTGCCATTGGGGAACCCTTTTACAGGGCTGGGCAACTCCAGTCCTTAAGGGCCACCAACAGATCAGCTTTTCAGAATATTCCAGCTTCAGCACTGGTGGCACAACTTGTGGCTCAGTTATAATGACTCTGCTTCAAGACGTCCGACTTGGGAAAAAGCACACGAGAAGATGTTCGTGCTTTAGTTCTTTGACTCGGCGTATAAGTAGTCGTACTTAATTTAAATGAACAAAATGTAAAAAAATCAGACCAGATGCAAGGAAAATGTAAATATGCTGTTATTGCCTATGATTTTGCATATAGGTTACTGCTACATAACATTGTAATGCTGTAATACAGAATGTGGCTTTTTTTTTCAAATTATAACTGCCAGTATTTTTTTAGATCCTAGATAGCTGAAGTAATGAGGTTATGGGTATGAAACTCAGCCAAGATAAACAGATTTAGCCATTTTCCTTGTAAATTGTAAGTTTCTGATACTGGATCTCTGTGGGAATTTGTAGTAGAATATATCTAATGTTCCCCCCTGATACATACATTCTCTGATGCTGGCTCATCCGTGCCCTATCGGACTGAATGGGGATATGAGACCTCCCCACACAGGGGTTTGCTAACTTCCCTAATGAGTAATGAAACAATAGGTAATGAGTTTCCTGCTCTGGGAAAATTACAATCTTAAAGGAGATCACTATCTATTGAGATGGTGCTGGTAGGCCCAGTGGCAGATTTCAAAATATGCCGCCCTTAGACACTTACCTGTTGCCGCCCTTCTCCTTCAGTGTCATTTGACGCAGCACCATCCCATTGTCATGGCAACGAGACGGTGCCTGACGTCACGTTGCCAGCCACGCATGTGCAATCGGCACTTGCCGGCAAGCACCCAGCGGGCATGTGCACAAGCAACTGGCAAGCGTCCATCACACATGCACACGAGCATCCAGCAAGCGCCGATCACGCATACGCGGACGGCAAGCGCAGATATATGTCGCCCCAAAATGTTGCCACCTGGGTCTGTCAGGCCTAATGGGAAATCCGCCACAAGTGTAAATGGTGGGGAGAGTCTGATACTGCGGTGTAAGGAGCTCCACAGTTGGGATGCAGCCGTGAAAAAGACTTGGAGGTGAGAATAAGAGGAAGTAATGACAGAGGAGGAGGTCATGAGCTGAGTAGAGATTGCATGTGAGAGAGAACTGGGGGATTAGATTGGGAATGTAGAAAGGGGCTGTGTCTTGGAAAGGATTTTGGTGAGAACAAGAACCTTGAATTTTATTCTGCGGGACATGGGTAGCAAGTGTAGGGATTTGTACAGGAAAGCAGCAGTCATAGAATGGTTGGTGAGGTAGATGAGCCTGACAGCAGCATTTAAGATGGACTGGAGGAGTGAACATTGGACAAGGAAGCAGGTTACACTAGTATAACGATTCTCGTTTTCTATAGGAAGCGGACCCACAGCTGTATGGGGTATATGATTACCGACCACAGTCAGGGGACAGAGTCCTGTTGAGAAATAGAAGTTGGGATGCAGGCAGAGGTCAAGGCAGGTGGCAGGCAAGAATGGTTGGGTTTAGTTCCAGAGTTGGCAACAGGGAATCCATAGGCGACAGGACAGGTAACATGCCTGGAATGCAGACACACCGGAACCTGGAACAAAACTCAGGACACGTGAACCAGAAACAGGACTAGTACACAGAAACCAGAAACAGGACTAGTACACAGGAACAAACTGGGAATGAGAACACACGGAATAGAATACCATGCTCGGGCCCAGGCTGGAAGTAACTGACTGCTATTTAAAGTCCAGGAACAGGAGCAGCCAATTACCAACTCCAGGAAGAGGTTTGCCAGGAACCAAGATTTCCGCAATGGCTACCAAAGGGCAAGTACCAGCAAAACCTTGGTCCGGAATCCTTACAAGTAGCATTGTCAAGCGTGGGCGTATTTTAGCAATGTTTAGGAGGTTGAAGCAGCTGGAATGCTGTGAGGTACTGGAGGTGTGGTATCAAGGAGAGTGAGGAGTCAAGTAGCCGTCTGGTATGTGGTATTTGGAAGATAGTGCAGTTGTTATTGTCAGTTAGAATTGAGGTAGGGAAATTTGAACATGTTGAGATTGAAGTAGTGGTGGCACATCCAGGAGGAAAGAGCAGAAAGACAATTGGCGACATGAGTCTAGAGAGAAGGAGAGGGTTCAGGAGAAGATAGGACGATTTGGGTTTCATCAGTGGTAGTGAAAACAAAACAATTGTATTTGTTTTCCCAAGGAAGTGGTGTAAAGAGAAAAGAACAGAGGTCCTAGAGCAGGACCCTTGGGAACACCAACATTAAGTAGGAGGAGATACCAGCAAAGGAAACACCACGGCCTACCAAAGCTGATCCACAAAGCTCAGTTAAATCAGGCCTCAGAATGTCATGTTATCAAAATCAATACAATTATGTTCGCTGAAGTTACCACAAATCCACACAGTTAATTATATACAAAAACAGTGGCCGTTAGTTATCTCATTAGCATAGGCTTAACATCATGTTACTGTAAGTTTAGCACTGCCTTGACTTACCTGCAAATTACATGGTGTTCAGCCTGTCCAACCCAAAGGCGACATTACTCCTAGGAAGACCCTGAATGGGTGTTTAATTAAAGTTAAAAAAGAGAAGAGAGGAGAGGAAATAACCCTGTAAATAACAATGATAGATATAATTTAACAAACGGTGGCTTTATACTTATCCAGTCCCTATAAAAAATGTATTTCAGGGCCTAGATGTGAGTAACGCCAAGTTTAGCTACTGTATGACCTAACTAACGCATCATTAAATCTCTGCGTTAACTATAACGGAGCTGTGTGGATACGTGTTGTTAGAGGGAACAACTCATTTGCATATCATTAGCACTAAAGTCCGTCATAGTAATACAAGGGTTCATTATGGCTGAAAACAGCGCTTAACACTGCGTTAGTGAGCTTTGTAGATATCCGTTAGCACTTAACAAGGCATTCATTTAAGTTGACTCATCGAAGTCAATAATGGAGCCTTGTGGATCTGGACCTATAGGTGCAGTCAGATAGGAAGGACACCAAGGAGGTTATGCTCGAAAGTATGAAAACTACAATTGACTTGACTGGAAGTTTCTGTGAGTTAGTGTCTTATCGGCACACTTTGGAGCATAGCCCCCCCTAGAAGACAGTGTCGTGAAGGCCAATGGAACGGTATAGTATAAAGTAGGAGAGGTTGGTTGATAATATCAAAGGCAGCAGAAGTCTAGTAATAAAAACTTCTTCTGTGACTTTGCCTTGAGGAGATCTGTGACGGGCAAGGGTAAGCAGGCTTCATAATAAAGGTTAAGCCCCCTGGTTGCCCTTGGCTCCCATGGGTCCATGGCAGCTACCCAGCACCGTAAGCCAGGGGCCAGGTATATGTGCAAGTAAAGTTAAAGTGACCCCTGCTGTTCCACTTTCCATGTTCCCTTTACCCCAAACTCATGAAACTTGCTGTGTGTAAGGTTTAGGTGGGATATTTGGGTAAGAATGCAATTCTTTTGTTTGCAGGAGTTCGGGGTCCGGAGATACCGGTGGTACCTTCATTCTACCCGACGTGCAGGCACTATTTGCCGGTACGCAAGTAGAATTACACCGGGTCGGTTCAGCGTCCCCCTGACTCCTGTGTTTCGAGCCCCGATATCCCAGTCCTAAGCCCCTTTCATTCATGTATTAAAATATATTTTATTAGGTTTGATACATTTCTTGTAAGGCTCTATGGAGCTTGCCCGGGCTACCAGTTAAGGTGCCAGCAAGTCTGCATAGGGTTCATAGTTCAAAGAGGAGAGGATGTCTGGCGGTGTGAAAACGTTTGGTGAGCGCTGAAAGGGCAAATGGCCAGGTCCAGACTACAACATGCATCCTGCGGGGACCCCTTTTGTAGTTTCCAGACTTGGTGGAGCCGGGCCTGCAGGTGGCAATGCGTTAGCCAAGGATGATGCAGCCATAGAGTCTGCTCTCCTTTTGGCTAAAATCATATTTCCCGTGCACCCGGCTTTTTGAGCCTGCTGGGCACGCCTACTCCTCTGACGTCAGCCGGGGTCGAGCCCCACTTTCTATTGGCTGGCGGGGAGGAATTCCCACACATCGATTGGCTGCTCCTTCCCCCTCCATTCTGGGGATAGCCCAGCGGAATGTATATAAGGTGCTGACCAAGAGAGGGAGCAAGTCCATATCAGCCAAACAATGAGGTGAGTCGATGAAGCTTGGTGGGCTTCTAAAAGTTGCTCAGTTCGAAATAACAGAGCTACCGGCTTCGTTTGGAAGCCTGAAAAGTTTGCCTTGCAGAGACTAAGTCCCGTCTTTTGCGCCCAAGTTTTCAAAATTGAATGAAGCGGTCGCGGCTAAGGATTGAAGCCAACAAGAAGACCAGGAGAACCAGGGGTATATCCCGGTCAGGGTAAGCTCATCCAAGTGGGCGTCCCGCAACTAGGAAAGCCTAGATTTCCTCCCCAGACCCCCAGTAAGTGTATTTTTAACTTTTCCTTGTGTATTTATTCTTATTGTACTTGGGTTTACCAGAATAAACGCAATCCGTTTTTACTATCTTGTTCTGCCTAATGAATAAATGGTGTAAAAAGTACCTGGTCTTCCGTGACAAGATCATTGGTATCTTTTGTTAGAGCAGTGTGTGGAGTGGTTAGGGTCAACTCCAGATTGAAGTGTAGCAATGAGGGAGTTAGAGGAGACATTCAAGCAGTTTGTAAGCAAATGGGAGAAGGCAGATTGGGCAGTAGTTAGAAGGTGAGGTTCGGTTGAGAGGGCTTTTCCAGGATCGGTGTAACAGAAGCACGCTTAAAAGTTGATGATCCGGTACTGAGCGGTTGAAAAGGCGGGTTAACGTAGGAAGGATTGTGGTGACTTGGGAGCAAAGTACATGAGAAGAAATAGGGTCATGAGTACATGTTTAAAGGGGGAGCAAGAGAGTAGGTGGGAAACTTTCTCTTCTGTAACTGGAGTGAAGAAATCAAACGTAGCTTTGGGAGCAGAGAAGGGACATGTTAGCGTGGCTGAGGGAAGACCTCAATTATTATTACTCAGTGGGTTATTACATATAAGTCATTCCGTATAATGTCAGTTTTTTTTATAAATATGCGACAAGTTATTCAGCTGTGCAGGCAGAGGTGGGGGGGGTGTGACGGTGGGCAGAGAAAAAAGAGTTGAAAGTGGAGATCAAGCACTGAGGATTAGAGGACATAGTAGATGAGAGGAGACGTAGAGAGTACAGCATTGTATGAAGAGAACTGATTTGTAGTGCATAAAATCTGATTGGGAGTGTGATTTCCTCCCTGACGTTCAGCACTGTGGGAGCCCTTCTGGAGGTAATGTGTTTTACTACAGTAGTGTGCAACTTTTGAGACTTAATAGGGTGCTGGCAGTGAGTAGTGGCTGGAGCGACCGAATCAACGTATAATAGTATTGAGCAAAGTAATTGCTCTGAATTAATTAAACAGAACACAAGAAGAAAGATTAGCTGCATTTACGTCAGCTAGATATTCAAAGCCTTTATAGGTCTAAACACAGTAAAGTGAATAATGAAACAGCAGCTCTGTGAAAATAGACTTGTTTTTATTGGTTTTGTTTTTGCATCTGCCCAAGCAGTACAAATCACTAATAAGAGCTATCCCGAACAGCCTGCAGATATAATTTGGGATGATGTCTCTCAACGGGTTTTGTATAAGGGCAAACTTCTCATTTTCTCAAAGTTGACATTGATCAAACCACCAAAAGGTCCTTGAGGGAGAACAGAATCTGATTTATGTCTCTGGCAGGTTGAATGAGGTTTAGCAGAGAGTGAGGCCGTTGTTAATACTGACAACATATAGACATATACTCAGGCATGCAGACACCGAGCTGTAAACATTTTGGGTTCCTTAAAAGAGTCTATCATTTTGAGTGACTGCTAGAAACAAAATTCTTTTTTTTAGTTGTTCAATTCACATTTCTGCTATTAAGTAATGAAAGCCCATACTGTGTACACTGAAAGATTGCAACAAAAAGCAACTTCAAAAGCTCAAGAAGAAATGCAGCTCAATCCAATCCAAATTTGCGAGCTTGAAAGACAGCCAGCTCTAGGCTGGAAATATTATTCAGATTCATTCAGACAAGGGGAACTTCAAAGCAAAAAGAAGAAAAAAAACACTACATAACCAAGTTGGTTGGAATCTCATTTATTTCCTACACGAATTTTTAGAGAACATTTTCTAAAACAAATATTACAAACACATAATAAGTTGAAGTCATTTGCAAAATAAAAACAAATTCAAGCGGAAACACATATTTACATGTTGTTATCTTATACAATAAGTATAGTAAAGACACATTTGTACATGAACCCTTTTGCTGTCAGAGTGGGACCTCTTTTGGTAGAAACAGCATTCATGAAACCGAACTACTTTGTATTCTGAAATATATTTTGGAGGGCACACCAGTTATACACGCTGTGGCACAAAAAAAAGTGTCATTTTGATAGCTAGAATTAAAGAGGCAATCCAAGCGGCACAAACCAATATATTTACATATTTATTTTTGTTTTAATATATGCAGCCTTTGATTATCTTTATTGAAAACGAATTACCTACTGTAAGCTGCCAATTGATTTGTTCTCCCATGATTTATCAGCAAAGATCCTACTTCCTAGGATAGACTAAATGGCTGCTTTTCAGTTTCAATCAATCTTTCAGTCAGTGTAACACAGCAGCTACAATGTAACTTTATATTACTAATGTAACATTATCTATTGTTACAGTTTACAGCTCAAACTGCTGGGAACATTGGCAACACATGATCACAAACAGGAAAGTGTCGCAAATATCTTGCACTGCTGGGGAGGTGGGATAAAAAACCTGCTATAATAACAGGATGCTCCGTATATTAAAACCCATTTAAAATGACATTAAAAGTTACATTTAAAACCAAAAATGTTGTAAGTATTATCTAATACTACAGAACTGATTTATTTAAGAAAAAACATGTAAGATACTGTATGGCTTGGATTGCTGCTTTAAACAGGGAAATAATGAGTATTAATAAGAATTATTGCTTTATCCTTACGAGCTACGGTCTTGAACTAAACTGTTTGGAAATTATCAATTATGGATTTCTGGCTCTTGGTTATGGAGTGGTGAATCCAATAACTCATCCCCGATCTTCTGTCGTCTTATGTCATAAATCATAAATCATATTCTACATTATTACCGGTGTTCATTGACCAGTATCTATAGATTAGATTAGTGGTTTTGGTGTAATATCATTACGGCCACAAGCACAAAGACCCAATGGCGTTTATTTAGACTGTCTAAGCTCGCATTCTTCAATTTGCTCTTTTTGAAGGTACTGATATCTTTTAAAGGTTAGTCACAGAGAATTTATAAGGAATTATTCATGTACAATATGTACAATCTGACATAACCAAGGCCCCTTGCATATTGAGCAATTCAGTATACATGATTTTTAAAGAAGCACTACATGTTTGCTCCAAATATTCTCACTAAAATTATACTTCGCAGGGTTTTACTTATTCTTGTAATGGTTTAAATGTTTGTAGAGAAAATGAGAAATTGGAATGTGATTGTGAAACCTAGACAGGAAACACTCGAGTACATCTACAGGCTTGGCCATGCTCGTTCCAGTCCCTGAAGCATCACATCGCATTTAACTTGGCATCGACTTACAAATGAGCACATTGAATGAGTTACTTTTTAGGTTTCCAAATTAATTTAGCATAGGAATATGCTGAAAGTGGAGTTACACAGGTTGTACAGTATGACCCCGGTTTAAGGAGGTACAGAACCAGCAGATCCAATTAAAGACAATTGCTTCACATATTTGGGCTAATCAGCATTCGTTTTCCCACTGTGATTCTGTAGTAAGTTACAGTAAAAACAATGTATACAGTATAAGGTTGAAAAGTGGCTCCACATCTCACAAAGCAATCTGCCCCGGGTGCTCAGGACTTCCACATGCAGCGGTGTTCAGATAAGCAAAGCAATCGTCAGCACTCCAGAGTTCTTAATATAAAGGTGATCTTTGTAATGTAGAATCAACGTTTCGGTCGTTTCTTGGACCTTTGTTAAGTTCTTGATAAAGATCCAAGGAAGGACCAAAATGGTGATCCTACATTAAAGTTCTCACCATTATATTAAGACCTCTGAAGTGCTGATTATTGCGTTGCTTATCTGAACACCGCTGTATGTCGAAGTCCTGAGTACCTGGGGCAGATTGCTTTGTGAGTGCTCCTTCAAATATCCCACTGTACCTGATACAGTTGAAGGAGCAATCCACCCTAATGAACCTCCTCAGGGTTCTCCAGCTGAGCTGCACTATTTTCATCTCGGAGGACCCCCTAGTTCCTGAGATCGTTATTAGTGAAGTTACCAATATCACTTACCAGAAGTAAGACACAACTGATGATATTGCCGCCTCCTGTTGGCACGAGATTTGGCAGCCGTTCTGTTTCCTGTGAGAGATTTAAACACTATCTTAAGTTTCCCAGATATGTGAGATCTCTGGAGCTGAAATTAGCGGAGTTTGCCTCATGGCAAGCCCCAGGTTGGCCTCCTGTAAAAAAATGGGGGTTAAATTAAAACCCGAGTATAAGGAACTGCTCCTTTAAGAAAAAGAAACAACCTATGGCAATCCGCATGTGACGTGTTGGAATGAGTACAGCTGAATATATGAATAATTATATATTTACAATCCATTATTACTAAATGATTAGTATTCAAATAAAATAATTGTGTATCAGCACAAGATTATATTTGAGTAATAGTTATTGAACACATATGAGAGGGGAGAAATGAGAACACTGCAGATAGCTATAGTGGTAGAAATAACGTGATTCATTTCATTGAAGCCAATGGGATCTCCCAATAAATTAATGTTATCAAATTATGAGAAGTGCATGATTTACAGTATTATATTTAGAGGGTAGCCAAACTTGAATGGGAACAGAGAGTTATATTGAGCTACTATATAGCATGTGAAGTGAATTTAAGTTTTAACAAAGTGCGGACTATACAGAGTGTCCTTCATGAAATGTCGATTGAAAGGGGTGGGACAATTTCTTTATAGCCACAGAGTTGATAAGCTGCTGTGTAGAAACTAATGTTCATGATAAAAACACAAGCAAAAAAGGGAAATTGTTGGATAAAGTAGAATGACTCCGAATTTGTCTCACAAGGGGATGGATCCAATCTGCATGTGGTTAGATGAGAAATAGCAATTATATGTATGGATATAGCCTACTTAATTGAAACTCGTGGCACGCGGTTGCGGGAGAAGTGACCATTCTTCTTAATCAGCTGCCTACTAGAAGGAAATGGGGCAATCGCAGGAGCTCACCACAGGTCGCAGTAATGTTGGTTACATCTGTACACGCTACACAGACTCAATACTCTGTACATCAAGCGCCCAAAGGTTCAGGTTGTCTGTTGGTAAAGGGGGTAAATGGTGGATACTGGGCAACACATTATGTGAAGACTGCAATCTCGACTTAACTCAAGTTTTGGAAAGTAAAATGAGGCCAAAGAGTCAGGAGGCAAGACTGTATAAAGCAATTAAGGAGGTTCAAAGAGCTATAATGTGGTTTGAAATGTCTGGACGTGTGTGTTTATGATTAGATGTGTGCTTATGATTAGTGTGGTATGAGACAATCGCCTTCAAAGTGTAGGCAGAAGAAATAAAATGCAATCGGAAAGATCAGCTGTTCAGCAGATGTGCATATCTTAACTCCAAAAATACATTGTAATTAAGCTTCCCTCACCTTTTACAGGCAGATGCAATGTATTAAATGTATTAAAAAATAAAACTTCCATGTATTGTTGACTACAGTACTGTAGATCTGATTTTTTTGTGCACACAGATTCTGATTCTAAATAACAACATACACATTTGTTCTCCAGTAATTTATTTTATGAATCACATGTGCTTTTATCTTTATACTATCGATTTTATGTATTTTATTCTGAGGAGGAAGAACAAGCCAAAATAGGGCACATTTAAGGCATTGTATGTCAAAATCCGGATCTTTGAATTTGTCGATTTGTCATTCAGCCGCCAAAATATTCCAGGAAAAGGAATCCCAAAGAAATGATATACCTACTAACATTTGCCCTGTAGGGCAAGACCATAAATAAATAAAGCAATGGCGACACAAAGTCCAAGTGAAATTCTCTCTATGGCACAAATTAAAATACGTAAAAATTAGAGAGACGTGTCAGAATAAAGAAAAATGAAGACGCAAGTCATTTCATTTAGTATAGACACATAATTTGTATTAGAAACATACAATTTAATCTCATAAAGACATGCAGCAAAGGAAACCTTGTCATACAATTGTATAAAACCAAATATATAATAATATGCAAAATACCAAAAGTATGAAAAAAGCCCTGCTTTGCAATATAAGAAGCGCTAAAATATACCCAGCAGACACCAAGGCAAAAGGGACTTAACGTTTTGGACTTAAAATGGCCCATAGTGATGAGACTCTTGGGAGTAATTACATTATCATTGGAGTGGAACAAACAAGATAAACACCACTATCCCTCAATGTTCCCGCTCTTAAGTGAAACTTTCAATCCTATTTGAAATAGGTATACATGGCTAATTTATTTTCCGTATGGTATTAGTAACCAAGATGTAACTTCTTGGTATAGCCTTTACTTTAGACCGTAGTGGGACTGCACCTTTAAGAAACCATATTTCATATAGCTCTCCGTTGCACTAATGAAGTATATTGGCAAACATAGGAAAACTTTCAGTGGGTGTAAGGGCACAGTAGGAACGGTCGACAGTAACGGCCTTTCTTCGGCCATTACAACATTACTACAGTTTATCTACTGGATTTCAAACAAACTTGACCTAAAATAGTAGTAACAAAAATGTGCATATTTTAAATAAAATAAAATAATACAAAATAATACAGTGTTTCCACCTGTACCAACTACAATATTGTATAAAATCAACAGTAATAAGGAAACCCTGTCATGTATTATTCTGGGCTGTTTTCAGCTGCCCTGATGCACGAAAGCACAGCAACATTTGAAAGCAAAGAACTGGTCCATTTTAAATGTTTTCCCATCTCTGTATCTAGCTGCAGAAGAGAATCTCTACAGAATCGAAATCATAGCCATGAGTGGACTTACGCACTCAGACTAAGAAAAGAAAATATCCAGCCTTCGTGAAAAAGGATTGTGTTCTAAAACTATTGAACGTTGTCTTCTTTTCATCGAGGAGACATTGCATTCGGATCATCTGTTATGTGTATACACTTTATGGTTGGAACGTGCTGCATTTCTGAGAGGTTTATCGTTAAACTCTCCTTGTGCTGTCCTGAGATCACAGACTGGGTAGCAGCCTCTGAGATGTCCAGCTTTGAGTCTTGAAATAGACCCGAGTTGTGATTTACAAAGACAGATACAGTATAAAAAGAAAAATGTGAGGTTAATTTGCATGAGCTAAGTATTGTGCAGGCATTTTCTGAGCACGACTAAATACATATTTGATAGATTTTTTTGCAGTCCCACTGAGTACCAATTGTGTGCATGTGAATGTATTTCAAAAGCACACATGCACAAAGCCTATCTAAAATGTGCTTTCTTGGTAAATGTTTTATCTATTGATAAATCATGTTTCAAACGGAGGCTTGTGGGGGTAGGGGGCAATGTAGGGTCAATGTATCAAAGGAATTATAGAGAAAACATTTGTACTTTCATCTTGTGTCTCCTGGTATGAATATATTATAATGTATTGTACTTTGCCTATGTGCACTAGATTGGGATTTGAGGAGTGTCAATAGGAGTTGAAAACAAAAATTAAATTAAAAAGTGCATGGAGGTGAGTATAAAAGATTTGTGTTAAAGCTGCAGACCAAGCAATATCCTACATGTGTTTTTTTTAAAATAAATTATCTCTGTGCTACGAAAAAATACTTGTAGCATTTTTTTAAAACAACTCTGAATTACATTTTTAATATATTATAATGTAACAAGCATTTTTTGTTTCTATAGCAACCATTTACATTCACAGCCCCTTCCTCTTCTGAAACAGGCTCTGGCACACCCCTTTTTGAGCCTTGCCCTCTCTAGCAGTGCACCAATTTTATCTCGTGACTGCCTGGTCACATGATCTTCCCCACAGAACTCTGCTGCTGCACTAACAGCCCTATAGTGAACCCCTGAGCCAAATCTTCCCCAATCAATCACAGGAGAACAGATCAATCGACAACATAGCTAATTACTTATCATTGTGTGGATTGTATTGATGCACATATTAAGGGGGGAGGGGAACAAATTAAAAACAAATGGCAACTTGGACTGCTGTTTTAAAACATAGACAATTTAACTCTTACTTACATGTGAGTAAATACAGGCGGCCTCCGGTCGTAGTCCATAAGTGTAAGGAGTCCCATCTACCAGGTAGAATGCGTTCTGCTGCTGAAACCACCACTGCCAAACGCTTCTGAAGTACAGTAAGTGTTACTGTTTAGGTAGGGGGATAATTTAAGGGGTTTTCGCGGTTAGGGTAGGGGGGTTAATATAAGGGTTTAGTGATTAGGTTAGGGGGTAATTTAAGGGGTTTAGTGATTAGGGTAAAGGGTTAATATAAGTTGTTTAGTTATTAGGGTAGGGTGTTAATTTAAAGGGTTTTAGTGGTTAGGGGGTTAATATAAGGGTTTAGTGATATGGGTAAGGGATTCATTTATGTTGTTTTGTAATTAGGGTTGCGGGTTAATTTAAGGGGTTTTAGTGGTTAGGGTAGGGGTTTTTAGGGTAAGTGCTTAGGGAAGGGGTTTTAGGGTAAGGGCTTAGGTTTGGGGTTTTAGCATAAGGGGGTTTAGGCACTTACCTTAGTGGGAAAATGGCCGGTGGCGTCGGGTCATGGTGGCGGGGGGAGTTACAGCAAAGCGGCTGGCAGTTATTTGGTTGTGGTGAAACAGACATGACCAAATGACCTAGACCACTTCGAGGAGTTAGGCAGTGACCTGCAAGGACAGTAAGCGGACACCCAAAGAGTAGGTAGAAGGGAACTCCAATGGACCAATGGTGCGACTGGAGTGCTGGAAGTGACGTCTCTGCTGCTTAGAAATCCCTGCGTGTTTCGTACTCCAAAGGTACTTCCCCATACGAAGTATTGAGGCTGCTCAATAGTGCCTTCCCTTTGTCGGAAAGAGGCTCGGTTAAACATAGTTTTTAACTTCTTAGTTCTATTCCGTAGGTTTTGATCTTTGTAGCATTTACACATATATTGAACATCACTTTGGTCTTTCTGAGATTAATATGAAGGCTCATCATCTTACTTCAGCAAGTTCTCTCATTTGTTACCGAAGGTCTTCTGTAAGCTGTTTGCAAATCACACAGTAGGTGACTCAAGTACTGTCCCTTTATTTTGATTCCTTTTCCTTCCCAATTTAGTGTCTTGAACAGTTCAAGTATTGATGTGAAAAGTGTTGGTGACATGGTTTTCCCCTAGCTGATCCTTATGTTGCCTGTATCTCTATGTAAACTAATGTTTGGCATTCTTGTAAATGTTCATTATAATATCAATGTACGCTTCTTCAACATTTTGTCTTCCTAATAGATTTAAAATGGCGGAGGTTTAGACAGAACCCATATATATGTATATCATATATATATTTAACATACAGTAGCCCACATGTTTAGCAATAGGACTTCAAAGTTTGGGCTTATTGACTCTGGAATCGACACTGATTAAATACATGACTTCTGTCGTTTTCTACAATGTAGAAAGCGCTATTAAGCCCTAGAAATCTCCTAACTGCCAATGCTGTTCTCTTGTTTTATATCTCTGCATGCCTAAAGAACTGACAAATGTCTCTGCAAACAGCATACACCCTGTGGGATAAATTTTCAGCACAGTTGCTGGAAAATTAGGCGTGCAAGTGCCATTAACAACAATGGGTAGAGGTGTAAAATAATTCACCATGGTAAAGATTGACTATAGCTTTCATACAGCGCTAGTGCCATGAAATGACAGCAAAAGCACGGACTGCTGCACAGCAATGCAGTTTAATTTAATGGAATCTTGCTGAGGAACAATCATTCTAAAATATTCTGCAGTAGGGTCAGACAACACCATACAAAATCCCAACAATCACTGATCATTCATTTAGTGTTTTACTATTATTTAGACAATATTATGTGGCTCGTGGCAAATACATGATACTTTCAAGGGAAGAAAATACTTATAGTATATTAGATACTGCTACTGAATTCTGAAGGAGGACATGATAATTGTCAGTGAAGTCAGTACATTAGTAGAGCTCCAGGAAGCTATAGTGACTAATGCAAAACTGCAGTAAATAAATGGGGAGACAAATCTATGTGATTAATAAATTATCCTAAGCAGCACAGTTTCTCTGTTTGATTCCCAGTCCATCTTCCTGCTTCCTTTTCCCTCCTATGATACTGACACTGTGGGGAAAATAGTTCATATCATAAACAATCCCAATGCAAGCAGTGTGTTATGATCAATTTGGTGCACCGGTTTTGTAGCTCGGAGACGTTAATAAATCAGTAAACCTTTGGCTGCACGTTCAGCATTTAGCCGAGTCCCACAGTAGCATCCTATGGGGTAGAGCTTCGGAAGGTCGCTAATTTTGTAACTTTCTGTTATCTCAATTTAACGTATTGGTATACATAACGCGATCCCCAAAGGTGTTTAGCGCTACGGTGTCCTGGCATTTTCCTTAAAAAAACAGAATCGTTACATTTTAACGAACCGTAGGCTTAGTCATATGCAAATCATATGGTAATATGCGGTTTACGTAACAACGGAGATCCTCAGACGTTACTGTTAGCACAGGATAAAAACGCTGCCCGTACTCATATCTGGACCCTGATTATCATGGAGTTATTTCTTGGAATAGGCTAAAAGCTATGTAATGAGTATAGGACTTAACCCTTTCATTCCAAAAAGGTACATATACAAAGATATATATTATGGATCATATAAATGTCTGAAACCCATAATAAACTGTAGCATGGTTTTTAGAGATTAAGTGATATGTTTGTGTGAACTAATATGGTACATAATGTAATAATGACTGTATAAAGTATGGGTGTACAATAATGTATATCCATAAATACCTTAACAATATAAATTAACATTTCATTTTTATTTATGTACAATTAAAATAAATGAAGGATGTCCTTTTATTTTTTTAATCGTACATTAATAAAAATTAATATATGAATTCATATTGTTGAGGTATGGATATAAATTATTGTACTTCCATACTTCATATAGTAATTATTACATTATATACAGATAATTAAGTGAAAAAGTTAATGTGTAAAAATGATACATTCTAATCTTATAATAAGATTTGCATTAGCTTTTGGTAACACATGAAAATCTCAGTTAATAACGCAACTTAAAGTTTGACCAACGCACTTGTGTAGTGCATTAGAAACGATTCTCTGAGACATGATGATCTCCGTGAATAGCGCTGATACTGTGACGAAAGGACGTTATTTGTGCATCTCATTAGCTTTTGAGTGTCCACGTTAATAAGAAGAAACATAACGTGCCTATTTAGTGAACGTCACGTTATTAGGTAGAAATGAACGACCTTCTGAGGATCTACCCCTAAATGACATGTCATAGGCAAATCGTCAAACAGCCAATGAGATTATAACTAAGGGAAGACACATTGGTTACCAGGTAAGCGTGGGCATAAGCAAATACAGATGGGACATTTTCTGGAATTGAAACACATGGAAGCTAAAAAGAATTTTCCATAACTACCTAATATATATATATATATATATTTTTAAGTGGTTTGCAAAGTTAGGAGGAGGGATACAGAAAATAAGAAAGGGTTGGGGGAACAATCCGATCATCAGGACCTCCTGAGTCCTTAATCTTATTATATTTTTGTGAAAGCACTGTATGCCTGTCTGCATCTTCCTGTGTCCCTAGGGGAAATCTCATTGGTCCCTTGGGCCACCCGCCCCCGCACCTCTCATTGGCCTGAGGCGGAGTGACGACACACACACACACACACACACACACACACAACACACACACCCTCCAAGTGATCGTGACCCGCGCGCACCTCCTCCTCTCCCCGTGTCTCCCTGTTTCCCCCGCTTTCACCCCCCCCCCCCCCCCGGCGCCGCTACAGTCAGCGGGGGAGCGGAGCGAGCACCCGGGACACCCCCCACGGCTCTCAAGCACGCGTCGCGCGCCCCCGCGCTCTCCTTCTCTCCCCGTGTCAGCTCCCCCCCGGTGCTCCGCTCACCTCCCCTCCGGTGCTCCGCTCACCTCCCCCCCGGTGCTCCGACAGGCAGTGGACCCCTTCCTCCCTCGCGGAGTAAGATGGCGGCGGACGGAAGGAGAGGTGACGTATATGTGTGTGTGTGTGTGTGTGTGTGTGTGTCAATGTGTGTGTGTGTCACTGTGTGTGTGTGTGTGTGTGTGTGTGTGTGTGTGTGACACTGTGTGTGGGGGGGACACTGTGTGTGTGTGACACTGTGTGTGTGTGTGTGTGTGTGTGTGTGTGTGTGTGTGTGTGTGTTACACTGTGTGTGTGTGACACTGTGTGTGTGTGTGTGTGACAGTCTGTGGTGGGGGCCGGGGGGTGATGTGGTGGGGGCCGGGGGGTGATGTGGTGGGGGCCGGGGGGTGATGTGGTGCGGGCCGGGGGGTGATGTGGTGGGGGCTGGGGGTGATGCAGGGGGGGAGGCAGTAATGTGAGGTGCAAGGGGGGCGGAGAGTGATGTGATGTGCAAGGCGGGGGACACTGATGTGGGGGCCAGGAGGGGTGGAGAGTGATGTGGGGTGCAGGGAGGGGAGACTGCAGATGTGAAGGAGGGGGGGGGGGACGGGGTGGGGAGAGGGGGGGGGCAGAGCTGTGAAGGGGAACGGAGTTGTGAACGTGGGAGCCAGCCAGCTGTGAAGGGGGGTATATCAGCTAGTTACATATATACGTAGAAGAGTTAGTCCATGGCATATGACATGAAAACAAATATTGCAAGTCGTTAATACAGTTGCCCATACTCACAAGAAAAAAGTAACCAATTTTATTCAGTAACCCCTAAGGCTGCATCCCCACTAGTGCTGAGCGGGCGGCGCTTGCGGCGGTTACTTACATATATAGATATATGTAAGTCCCCGCTCACGCTGTTCGTGTGCGCTCGTGCGCGGGCACACCCGCTAACCCGCGCTCGGCGCTTAGATAAACAAAAAAATTATACTTTCCCGCGCGCTCAACTACCCGCAATGCCCTCCCCCCGCCCACCCCCCACGCACGCGTAAATGCAGGACACCCGGCGCTCATGCTTGGAGCACTCTCCAAGCATGAACGCGCTCAGCGCCAGCGGGGACTCAGCCTAATACATTTTTGGGGGGGTTTGTTTCTGATGGTTTTATAACAAAAACATTCTTTACAAAGATTGATCTTTCCGAGACAAAGACAGTATATTTCCTGGCTCATTTCCTCCGTCTTTTGCCCCCTTAATAAACATTTTCTTATATAACTTTAAAATAAACTATTATTGACATTTTTTAACTGATGCCCTGTTCCTTTGATATATGAGTGTCTGATTGCAGAGGGCACTTTAACTGACAAACCATTATTCGACAAACATTTTGAACTCGCACAGCTCACTTGACAATTGAACTGCTGATACTTGTGTTGAGGAATTGCAGGCTATCTTTCATAGTAAATGTTTTGCCATTTACTTCAGGAAGTTTAATACTTTATTTGAGATGGCTGGCATCTCTTTGACAAAACAATGGGTCTTCCCCAAGTCCTGATATGGACAATATACTGAACAGGTCCAGAAATACTCTGCTGAGAACATAATTTGGGTCATAGAACAATGTTTCCATTGCTATTAATGCAGTGAACCCCCCACATTTTAAATCAGGTTTTCTAGTGTTCAACTTCTGCAACATAGCGATTGACTTGTTCTAGCATCAGAGGCTAACATGGAAACTTCCAATACTAAAAAGGTGGACTGCAGGGTCACAATGCTATTCCAGCATTGTCTTATTAATTTACTTTCTCTGCTATGGCATTGGAAGCTACTGTACTGTTCTGCTTCTTGGAAACACGTTCTGCTTTTGGATATGACTGCAGCATTAGCATGAGCTACGCATGATGTTTCACTCCCATTAGACCAGGAGTGGCCAACTCCAGTCCTCAAGAGCCACCAGCAGGTTAGGTTTTCCGGATATCCATGCTACAGCACAGTTGGCTCAATCAGTGGCTCAGTCATTCTCACTGAGCCATCTGTGCTGAAGCAGGGATATCCTGAAAACCTGACCTGTTGGTGGCCCTTGAGGACTGCGTTTGACCACCCCAGCATTAGACAGTCCCACAATGCAATACAAAATGTATTTGAACTGCATACAAATTATACAACAACCACTGGAAAAAAATGATATTTGTGTCCAGACTCCACTGGGGCAGTTAAATGTCCATCACATTTTTGTTTCCAAGATGCCACTACTATAGGGCATACATTTGGGTGGTAACGAGTTCAGGCAGTCCTTATATGAGACCATAATCAGGACATTTCAATTTCTATTTATTTTAATTGTCCACATTGTGAAATAAGGGGCAGGGAGAAAGGAAATACAATTTAAAAATATATAATTTTCTGTTTAAAATCCACATCGCAAGAAGCAATCTATATGGAAATTAAAAGGTTGTGGTTCTGCCTGTCCATCCACCCCCCAGGTGGTAAGCAGGGTTTTCAGCTCTGGGGTACCCCTTGGCTCTAGAAACTCCTAAAGTGCTCCCTGTACCATCACCTGATGTGGAAACAATATGGAGTCTTAAATCTCCTGAGACACGTGGGCCAATAGAAAGCCGCAGCGTCATCAGTTGCCGCGACAGATTTAAGAACCAAGAAGTATTGGCAGCACCAATGGAGTTAAGTATTTTGGGAACCAAACCATCTGGCAGTAATACACGTGTACAAAATAATAGGAGGCATAATGGGAATAAGTGCCTCAGGCATAAAAGTAACATTATCAAAAGCAGTCCCTGCCCCGAAGAGTTTATAATCTCTGTATAATATAAAATAAAAAAAGGGTGCAAGCGCAAATAACACTACTTATACGTGAAAGGTGATAAACAAAATATATACTGTCCTTGATAGAAAGTGCAGCTCCCAAAACAGGACTGAATCCTAGTCTAGATAACAATCACGAAAATACAGGGGCGCACATTTCATCCAGGAGCATAAAAAAAATATAACAACAATAGTGCAACACTATAATAATCTGCAACAGTTTAGGTTAATCTTTGAATGTTAGACAAACAGGCAGTATGTTATATAGAGTAACCAACTCTGAATTCATCCAGGTAAATTCTTCACACCGTCACAGACGATATCCCCAATAATCCAAAAGGAAAATAGGGGGGGGGGGGGGGAATCCCACATACAAGAAAAAAAAAGCAAATATAGTGTAAAATGCTTTTATTATTAAAAAACACAAAGTAATGCACTTACACTATATAAGTGTCTTTGAGGTAAGTTCCGACCACCCTGGGTCACAACACAGGAGCTGGACAGACAGCACTCCCAAAACAGCCTTAGATCCTGCTGCACGGCCGATAGGCAGTCACTGGGCTGAGTAATTGAATAGGCTGAAGTCCACCAACAGTGAGTGAATGCCCCCCAAAGTCTCTGTACTGCAAGACTCTGCCCTACGCGTTTCTTCTATATTAGACTTCCTCCCCACTGAGGAAGTCTAATATAGACTCCCTTCTTCTAGGCAGGGGGGGGGGAGAAGGTATAGAGGCAGGGGGAAGAAGGGAGAGAGGCAGGGGGGAAGGAGGGAGAGAGGCGAGGGGAAAGAAGTGAGATGGTGGGGGGGAAGAAGCGAGAGAGATGGGGGGGAAAAAGCGAGAGAGATGGGGGGGAAGAAGTGAGAGGTGGGGGGGAAGACGGAAGATAGGCAGGGGAAAGAAGGGAGAGAGGTGGGGTGAAAGAAGGGAGAGGCGAGAGGGGGGAAGAAGGGAGAGAGGCGATGGGGAAGAAGGGAGAGAGGCGATGGGGGAAGAAGGGAGAATGGCGGGGGAGGGGGAGAAGGCAGAGAGACTGGCAGGGAGAGAGAAAGGCAGGGAGAAGAGAGAGGGAGAGAATGGGGAATGGGGAGGGGAAATTAATACAGCATAAATGAGGACTCTATTAGAATGAAAAGGACATTTGGCCGCTCGATATTTGGCCGCAAGCCTGGCGCCATGTTTGAATGTCCCACTTGGCACCACTAACCGCCGCGCGGTGCTGGTGCATGCGCGACTGGCAAGCTCCGATCACGCATGCGCATGAGCGCTCGGCAAGTGCCATTTGCACATGCACATAAGCGGCCACTAAACATAAACATATGCTAAACATATGGCACATATAATGGCAAGCACTCATCACGCATGCGTAGTTGGCGCTCGCTTGCAACTGCACATGAGTGACATTTGTCCCGTTTTTTGCCGGGACAAATATGGTCATCATGGCCAAGGCTGCACAATCTTTTTTCACTTGTGCCCCCCCTCCTTACCTTGGCTCCGACGTTCTGATGTCACGATGTCACGTGACCCTGCGGCGGCATTTGACGCCGGCAACGCATCTCCAGAAGCCGTCGGAGCCATGGCAAGTGACGTTTACAGAGGCCTTCGCTGCTCCCCCGGCATTCAATTTAATCGCCTTCGGGAAGCGTGCGGGCCCACTGTAAACCCTGCGCCCCCCCCCCCCCCCGCAGAGAATCGCGTGACCTCAGTTTGCGCGCCCCGGCCCTAGGCTATATCCACCTGCTGTCTCACACCAGAACCTGAACTTGCGGTAAGAAAAGAAAAGCCACATGTGGAGAGGTCTCCTATCGCAGCCTGTCCCATTTTACATCGTCGCTTCAGGTGCATAAAACCCAGTTCCATTTGCAGGTCCTTGTGGTTTTTGTAAATTGACATCTCTTTCAATTTGTGTACCTATGTGTCCACTCTTTTGCTATAAATGTGTTTGATTTATCTGTAGTAAAGCTTCTTTTATTCACTTTACAAATGGAATTTATGTTATGAGATATATAATTTGAACGGGTACAGATGATGAATCCTCTTGGTACTGACTATTACAGCCATAAACTACTATATAACCAGCATTTCCTTCCACGTCTGTATCTGCAGCGCACTAGGAGCCACTCTGAGTACAATGACATTAATCCTTTTTTTTTTTTTAAAACCTCTTCTGGACAACTGCTGTCAACACCAAGAATGACACAGGAGGTCAATATCTCTGGCAGGCATTTACTTCAATTGCTCCGTCAACTTGTGTTCTCTCACAGTAAGATGCCACAAAGAAAGAAGACTTGTTATTGTTAATAACTATGTACAAAAAGACTTTGTTGTGAGGGCGACTGCTCAACTGAACTACGTTTTTGCTTTTTTAACTTGTTAAATACAATATATGTCCATCAACTGCAGTCCCATTTCCCTTTCAGTTGCATTGCCAAGAACATGGGAAATAATAAGCAGTTTCATGGTGCATCGAAGCAGCAGAGATATTACACATTAAAACTTCCGAGCCTCTATAAAAGAAGAAGTGCCCATCAGTAACACCAATGCTACTGGATTGCACTGGTAATGTGTCAAAGCACATTGTACATTTTTTTATATCTCTGCAGCCTAAAGGGGTTGTTGAAATGATGACCTGGAAAGTTATAAACTGCGAGACACCCTGGTCTTCTGATTACAGCTCTGTGGAAATTATAGTGCAATAAAGCACTGGGTCTGCGTGCCAACAACCTACTTATTCCGTGTGACTTTATATGTCTCCGAAAGTTTAGGTGCTGGATAAACTTGCACTTAAACTTCATTCTAAAGTTTGTACAGAGAAACACTATTTATATTATCACTCGTAATTTCAAGCTCTAAAAATCTTGGTGTCGGCTTTTAATTGTTACTAATGTAGCCATGTATCCCCTTGGTTTGTAATGCCTTGACCATGGTTTCTGCTGGCGGACGGAGGCGCGCTGAGGCTGAGGGAAAGCGGGTGCTTTCCCTGGCCTTAGTCAGCGCCCCGTCCATGGGCGTGTCGGCGGGCGGGCCAGTGACGTCACGTAGCTGGTTCGCCCTCATTGGGCGAACCGCTCATGTGACCGGCCCTGCGCTCCGGCAAGCGGGAAAATGTAAAATTTTCCTAAGACCTACGCTTGCGGAAGCGTAGGCGAGCCCCTACTAAAGCCGCTCTCATTGCGGCTGTAGGGGCTCAGTGCCGAGCGGAAGCGTGCCTCAGCGCACCTCCGCCCGCAAGCACTATCCATGGACGCGGCCTAATCCTCCACCTAACACATAAGCTCTGGTACCAGTGCAGGCAGTGTTAGGGTTAAATCTATACCCTTGCTACTGCAGCATTAAACAACTCCCTTGAGTGACAGGGGGGGTGGGCCTAGGCCTGTGTACTGCCCTATCAGGGGCTCAGACCTAGAACCCTCCCCTGGGTACAAAAGGGGATGCAGATCCAAATTTAGAGTGTTCGCCTTCCCAGGGAAGAGAGAGAGAGATCCCTCCTGCAGGGGAGTGGGAACAACTACACCATACTCCACAGGGAGCATGGGAGTCAGGGATAGACCTTTGGGACCTCAAGCCCTGGGGTTGAGTCCAGGGACCAGAACAAAAAGGCTTTGTTGATGTGTATGGCTGCACTCAATAAAGACCAGTTGCTGCTGTTATACTCTTGCCTGTGACTGCAGTTTATAAGGGGTAGTGCAAGATGGTTTTTTCCTGCAGGGACTGCACCCAGCACTGATGGGGCCTGCTGGGAATGGAGGGGCTGCACCCAGAACGAGATGAGAGCTCTATATCCAAAAGCCTGTCCTGTCTTCCTCACTACCATCGGCGGACACTCAGCAATCCTGTAAGCCTCACAGGTACAGCACAACAAGAGTGCAAGTAACAGTGACATCTCCCAGAGGGTGGGGGAACACCTGTTACACCAAGAAACAATTTAACATGATTCTCATAAGCATGATGTATTCAGTTAATGTCAGGCTACTTTGCCCGGCTCACATCAGTGATTGATTATGGAAATGGTTAATTGAGGCATAATGGCAACGAGAAAACAGACCTGTGCAGAACTCCAAACATGTCATGTTAATTTGGAGAATATTTATATGTTTTGCTTATATTGGGCTGACCATGTACGCGGTGGTGTACATATTATTGTGCTGACACAGTGACACCATTCCCCTGTAGAGCGTACAATCTAGTTTTAGTGCCTGAGGCACAGGGTGATAGAATGACTTGCCCAAGGTCGAGAGGAGCTGACATTGGAATTCTAACCAGTCTCTTCTGCAACGTCAGTGTCATTGTTTTTAGTCTGTGCCTTTACTCACTGAGCCCCTTCTTCAGAGAGGGTAAGTATAGAGAGGAACAGCAATACAGACCAGATTCAGTTAGGTGTCATGCCATGTACATTTTGATTCTCCATTGAGAGAACAAGCATTAGTGCTACAGTATATTCAAGAAAACCTGTTCAAGATGTTGAGCAACATTATATGCAGTCCCACATAAAATAATAACAATAAATCACATTCAATGAATAATCAGTCATGGGATAACTGGAAGAGCCCTTTTAAGGTAGTTGTTTGAAAGAGAGGAAACAACCTGTAGACCTAAATGTTCATGGGCATCAGTAAATATCAAGGCCAAGTTATAAAGCTGTCATTACAACAACCAAATGGCAGTCTCTGCAAAAATGGTTTTACATCAATATTTATCCAATGTAGTAGACTATCAAATAATTTAACAACAACTAATGTTCCAGCACTCACTGACTATAAGAAAACCGTAAACCAGGGTATATGCCAAAAAATGTAATGCAAGCACAAGACAATAATATACTTGGAGAGATGTCACACAAGCGGGTAATATGTAAATGGAACCTAAGTATAGGTGGTGTAGGGAAAAATCAGGGAAAGGGAGTGCGAAAGAGGGTGGATGGGGTGTGGGGGGAAAAAGGCTGGGGAGGAGGCCCGTTTCTTATAGTCAGTGAGTGCTGGAACATTAGGTGGTTGGTTATTGATTTAGGGGGAGTTTGGGTCCTCCTTCTTCCTTCTGCACCCTGCGCATAGTCATTAGATTTCCGTTTTTTGGGTGCTGTCTATCGCTTTTTGTTTTATCAAATAATTTGATAGTGAAGTAAGGGAAAGTAAAGTCAAATACTTTTATGGAAAAGATCAGTGGGATACATATTTTGGGATTTGAAGGTGATAAATCAGACTTTATACCAGGAAATTAGAATCTGTAAACCCTAATTACAGGAGCCACCGCGTGAACACGGACACATTACAGAGAGCACTGAAGCTTAATTCTGATGAGATTCATTTCATAGCCAATGCATTATTGTTCTAAAGTTATGACATTATTTCCCATAGAGGTATGAACAATCTTTTAAATGTATCATGTGGCTCTGTGATAATACTTTTAAGATGCATTATATCCATTTGTCTCTGAAGTGCAAGATCAATAAAGCTTCCTGACAGTGAATATTTTCACATTTTCACTTGTCATTTGAACGTCTTAATGGAAAATGCATCATGCATAATAGATTTACAAGTTCCTAAATCCGTTTTATGACATAATAAGTTTACCTTAAAGATATTTATATTGTGTTAATAGTTAAAACATTTGCTGATTTGCCAAATTTTATATAATGCAACAAAGATTTATAAAAAGATGTGTGATGGAAGTTTTAATCATATTGAGGAAATATTCTCTTGTCTAATAGCTTTGGTTATGCAAGAAAATGTGCCCATCTTAAATGTCCTGGGTTTGCCATTGGTTCCTTGTTTAGGGGGTAATTCTGTAGTCACCAAAGTGACCATGAAGTTAATGGAACATTTTTGACCACAAATTCTCAAACAGCCACTTCGGTGTATATTTAAGTAATAATCCCCGAAGAACAGGGCATTACTGGCCAATAATGCCCCGGAAGGAAGAGTTGAAGGCCCAAGGCAAAGCCGAGGGACTTTAATCCAGCCAGGGCATTATTCACCAGTAATGCCCTGTTCTAAGGGGATTATTACTATTATAGGCTAAATGTAGGCTTATTTTTCTTTTTTTTAATTTTTCATAAAAGACACATTTTTGTAGTCATTGATTTTTATCAGCAAGATTGTTTACATTCTTGTGCTTTTACTGCAAGTTTATTAAAGGAAATTGTACATGTACACAGCCCCTTCTACACACACACACACACACACACACACACCCACAACACACACACCACACACACACCACAAACACCACACACACACACACACACACACACACACACACACACACACACACACCTCTATATACACAAACACACTCTGCAGTCCCCCCTACACACTCTGCAGCCTACAAAACACCCTCCTCTACACCCACAAAACAAACTGCAGCTCTCCTCCACCCTCTAGACATACAATACACACACAGCATCCCCTGTCTACACCCACAAACACACACTGCAGACACACACACCAACAAAACAGACTGCTGCCCCCCTCTGCATCCACAAAACACACTGCAGACACACAGAAACAACAGACTCTGCCAGCTCTACATCCACAAAACAAACACCAGCAGCCCCCCTGTAAACCCACACACTGCAGACCCACACATAAAACACCCTGAAGCCCCCCTCTGCACCCACAAAACAAACACTGCAGACACACACACCAACAAAACACTCTGCACCCCTCCTCCATCCACAAAACACCTACTGAAGCACACACAATGCAGCCCAACCTCTACGCCCACAAAACACACACACACACACACACACACACACACACACACACACACACACACACACCAACAAAACAGACTCTGCTGCCCCCCTCTACAACCACAAAACACACACCAACAGAAGTCACACACACCAATAAAACACTCTACTGGCCCCCTTTACACCCACAAAACACACAACAGACACACAAACCTTTCCCCTCACTCTCCTGAGTGGAGCTCTCTGCAGGCAGGGTGGGGGAGGAGTCAGTGCCTTTCTGGTGCCTTTCTGGTGCCTCCAATCCAATCACCTCCCCTTCTGAGTGCTGATCTCATGCTTTGTGAATGAGAACTAAAAGTTGATTGGCTGAAAAACTTGGCAGGGTGCCAAAAATTCCAGGCCATTACTGATTAATTAAAATTCCGGGCATTATCCAATCAGAGAGCAGGGATTTCAATAATGCCCGGAATTTACCAGCTTTATTTATTATTTATTTATTTATAAAATATTTTACCAGGAAGTAATACATTGAGAGTTACCTCTCGTTTTCAAGTATGTCCTGGGCACAGAGTTAAAACAAATAATACATGGTTACAAATAGTTACATAAATGAACAGGGTATAAATTATATACAAGACATTGCATGCACAGTTAAAGATAATAAATATTATGGGCGTATGAAACAGTTACAGACCAGATTAAAATGTGTGACAGCTTTAGATTTCAAAGAACTTAAACTGGTGGTGGATGTGAGAGTCTCTGGTAGGTTGTTCCAGTTTTGGGGCGCACGGTAAGAGAAGGAGGAACGTCCAGATACTTTGTTGAGCCTTGGGACCATGAACAGTATTTTGGAGTCTGATCTCAGATGATAGGTGCTGCATGTGGTAGGGGTGAGGAGCTTGTTCAGATAGACAGGTAGCTTGCCCATGAAGAATTTGAAGGCAAGACAGGAAAGGTGAACTTTGCGCCTAGACTCGAGTGATGACCAATCTAGTTCTTTGAGCATTTCGCAGTGATGTGTGTTATAGTTGCATTGGAGAACAAAACGACAAATTGAATTGTAGAGGGTGTCAAGTTTGCCAAGGTGGGTTTGAGGTGCCGAGCCATATACTATATCTCCATAGTCAATAATTGGCATTAACATCTGCTGTGCGATACGCTTTCTGACCAGGAGACTTAGGGAGGATTTGTTCCTGTAAAGTACCCCTAGTTTGGCATAGGTCTTGGTTGTCAGGGTATCAATGTGCATTCTGAATGTTAAGTGGGAGTCCAACCACATGCCCAGGTATTTAAAACTAGTAACAGGAGTTAGGGTGGTGTTAGTGTTGGTTCTAATGTGGAGCTCAGTCGCTGGAAGCTTTAAAAATTTAGTCTTGGTCCCAAATACCATTGTTACAGTCTTGTCAGTGTTTAAAAACAGTTTGTTTTGGGAAATCCAGTTTTCGAGTCTCAAAAAGTCAGACTGAAGTACGTGTTCAAGGTCGGAGAGGCTATGGCTGTGTGCATATAAGATTGTGTCATCTGCATACATGTGTATTGAAGCTTCCTTACAAGCTGTGGGAAGATCATTGATGAACACTGAGAAGAGTAGGGGCCCAAGAACAGAGCCTTGCGGGACGCCACAGGTGATATCCAGGGGGTTGGAGTTAGAGCCTGAGATGGACACATGTTGGGATCTACTTGATAGGTAGGACTGAAACCAGTTTAAAGCGTGCTTCCCTATTCCAGAGCTCTGGAGTTTGTTAAGCAGGATAGCATGATCAACAGTATCAAAAGCCTTTGCAAAATCTAGGAATATTGCACCAGAGAGTTGACCACGTTCCATTCCACACTGGATTTCATTGCAAACTTTTAGGAGGGTAGTTACGGTAGAGTGTTTGGGGCGAAAGCAGATTGGAATTGGCTAGGGAAATTTGTCTTGGTATAGTAATCGCTTAGCTGGGAGTGGACACATTTTTCCATGACTTTGGATAGGATTGGGAGAAGGGAGATTGGTCTGTAGTTTGAGACAGTGTTTTTGTCCCCACTTTGAAGATTGGGACAACTCTAGCAGTTTTCCAGGTTTTAGGGATATGGCCTGCAGACAGGATAGAGTTGACTATGGAAGCAATTGGTTTGGCAATGGCTGGGGCACCAAGTCTTAGGAACCTAGATTGCAGTAAGTCAGGTACACATTGGCTGCTTAGTTTTAATTTGAGGAGCGCTTGTGTAATCTCCTCTTCAGATACTGGGCCAAATTGAAAATTGTGGGCAGTGTTGGGAGGGGGTGGGGCTATATGGGTACTCCCAGGATGAAATTCAGGTTTGTGGTTTGGGTTGCGTTTCATTAATAAGTTAGTAGCACATCCCACAAAGTAGTCATTGAATGCATTTGCAATGTCGGTGGGATTTGTCAGAGTAATATCCCCCTTAGTGATATTACTTGGCTGTTGATGGTTAGAAGGCTGGAATATGTTGTTGATAACCTTCCAGAAGTTAGCTGGGTTTGATGTATTCTGGAGGAGATTGTCTGGAGTAATATTGTGCTTTTGCAAGCCTTGTTTGCCTTGTGCACATGTTCCGCAGGCATCTGTAGTGATTGTGATCCTTGGTAGTGCCAGTTACTTTGTGGCTTTTCCACAAGGCATCCCTGAACTGGTAGAGTGCTATAAGATCAGGTGTTACCCATGGAAGGTGGGCACCCCGTACCCTTATTCTGCATAGTGGAGCATGGGTATCACAGAGTTTTAAGAACTCGGATTGGAAATAGTCAAGCGCAGAATCAGGATCGGGAATTAAATCGATTCTGTGCCAAGGGCAGTTGGTAAGGTCAGCCAGAAACTGTTGTGGGTTAAAGTTTCTAAATGTTCTAGTGAGGAGAACTTTAGTCCTTGATTGGGGTGGTTTAATTTTCCTTACACAGTACACTATTGCATGGTCACTGAAAATGTCAGGAAGGATGCCAGAGGATTGGATTCTGCTGGGTTTTGAGGAGAGAATCCAGTCAAGCAAGGAATGGTTGTGCGATTTCAGGTTTGTTCGGGTGGGTTGGGATAGGTTAAGCGATTTAATTTCTATGTGGATTTTGTGTTTTTTTAGTGTCAAGCCAATTGAAGTTAAAATCCCCAAGAACTAGCAGCTCACTCTTTTCATTCAGAGAGGAAATGGAGCCAAGAAACTGGATGATATCAGTCAGGGATTGTAGAGGGGATTTAGGGGGGCGGTAGATGCCAGAAAGCAAGATGGGCTTAGAAAAGGGGAGGCTTTAGCCTATAATATAGAATATAGCACTTAAAATAACCATATTGTTGAATTAGTCTGAAACTAACGTTAGATCAGCAACCTTACATTGCTTTTAAATGTATAACTAAACATTTTACTAACCACTCTGCAAAAAAATTGTTTACCAGTCTGCAAACACGTTAAATATGTATTTAAAAAAGTGGTATTTTTCATTTGCATTCACAACGTTTTTACTCTCTAACACAGAGGTAAAACGAAGTCGACACAATATCACATAGCATGACCTTGTAAATAACAGCTCTGTTGACCTTTGTTGATTTTCCTTCATGTACAATTATACCTAAGAGTATGCTATGAAAGGGTTCTGGTTGTTTTGTCAGTGGTAGCACTAACAAATCATTTTTTTTACACTTCACTGAGAACCAGCTTCTCTTGATATTGTAAGTGCGGAAAACATAAATTACATTTCATCAATATTGACAAAGTATCTGCAGAACTTCAGGCACGAGGCTGCAATCTACGCTGGCCATTTCTTTTAAGGGGAGGGAGAATTTAAATTCACCTAAATTGGTGGGTCCCCCGGAGTTGATCTGCGTTCCCCTTATGTCCTGGGCCCCCATCCCGGTTCTCGAGATATTACTTCTTTTGTCTGACGGAGAAGATTTTTTCCCCCAGAAATAAAATATCTGTTGTTATGCTCGTTCCGGAGCAGCTAATAGAAAGCATCAACATTAACTTTGCAGCTGGCTATTGCTGACCCGACTGCCATGTTTGAAGTTTTTGTGTAAAACACCAGCACAAAAAAATACACACCTCTCTTTCCCCCCTCCTCCCCTCCCCTGTGTGTATTTGGGGGAGGGTAGTGTGTGTGTATTTGGAGGGGGGGTAGTGTGTGTATTTGGGGGGATAGTGTATGTTTGTATTTGTGGGGGTGGTGTGTGCGTGTTTGGAGGGGGTAGTGTGTGTGTGTATTTGGGGAGGGTAGTGTGTGTATTTGGGGGATGGTAGTGTGTGTGTATTTGGGGGAGGGTAGTGTGTGTTTGTATTTGTGGGGTAGTGTGTTTGTGTATGTGGGGGCATAGTGTGTGTGTGTATTTGGGGGGTTAGTGTGTGTGTTTGGAGGGGGTAGTGTGTGTGTGTATTTGGGGGAGGGTAGTGTGTGTGTGTGTGTGTGTGTGTGTGTGTGTGTGTGTGTGTGTGTGTGTGTATTTGGGGGGGTTGTGTATTTATGTATTGTTTATTTGTAAATGACAAACTGTTTTCTGATTAAAGTAAGTTTGTCGTATGTTAATGCTTACACAGTATATACCTATCAGTGTGTGTACAGTACAGTATGTGTGTGTGTTTCTTGGGGTGAAATATTCATGCATTTGTTGCAGCTCTCTGAATATTTTGGACAAATACATTTTTGATAAAATGTCCCTTTTCCTTGTACGGTTGCAGACCCCTGGTCTGGGGTAACACTAAAGAACTGCTTTTCATTTCGAATTTCCGCCCACAACTTTGTATTTACCGCATGTGTGGTTGCTTTTGTTTCCAGTGTTAGTATTTTTTGTACATCACTTACAAAAAGGTCAACATTATATAACAATAGCTACCTTTATGCTCTTGGCCTTAAAGAATAGCCCTGAAAGTCTAACTGTGCAAATCACAATAAGACATGTAATACCTCTATCCCCCTTTCCTGCTTACAAACAGTTGTGATTATGTGGCCTGGATACAGTGCCTAGTCCTGCACTTCTTCCTCAGCATATATCCCATTCCTCTTCTATGCCTGTCCCTACTATCCATCTCAGAAGTGCCTCTAAATGTAACACCTCTAACCAAGGGAGATCTGCTGGTATATAGAGTGATAGTGGTGCGGTGGTGCATACCTGTTGGTTTTCAGGAGGTCTGAGCCTTCGCAGATGGTAGTGGGAGTCAGGCAACAGGACAGGCTTTCAGTCTCTTGATGCAGCGTCTCCTTTCTGCAGGGGTCGTGCCAGGGACAGGAGTTCTCCCCACAGGCACATTCTCTCTCTGAATAACTTAGTCTCAGACAGGAACTGCATAACTTGGTGTTTATTTGGAACCAGTATTTCCTTCATCATTCCCCTGGCTAGTCATCTCAGGGGTTTGAGACCCCGGGCTAGCATTTACCCCCTCGCCCCCTGATGGGGAAAGGTAGAATCTCCTTTACTCCACAGAGGGAAAACAACCACCAATTTAGTAGAGTGTCCCCTCTTATACCTGGGGAGGGGTTTGTAACCCTGCCCCATAACTGGGCATGTCTAGGTACTGACATGCATCACACCATTTTGCATGTGACCCAGTTAGTACCAGTTGAGCCTGCACCTGGATAGAATAATACTGTATCTATCCAGTCTGTAACTCACATGTTAGGCCCATCTGCATGAGCTTAACCCTAACCCTGCCCGTTCCTATCCGGACTTATAATATTAGGGCAAGGGAAAAACATAGGCAGGGCACTAGGCTACACACATATCACAGACAAGACTATTATAACATACATTGGTTAACTGCTAACTAAGGGCTAATACAAAAGCTCCGGTCATTACCCCTGTGCTAGAATGCAGAGTTTACAGAACTAATAATCCCTGCAAAATAAAATGGCATGAGTTCTAGTTCCAGATAAGTTCAAATATGCCAGCTCCATCATATTTCTAACTCCAATGTCACTAGGAGATATTAACTGCAAGCTCCTGTGAAGGCATGTACTGCAAGCAGGGCTGGTGCAAGGGTATCCGGCACCCGTGGCACCAGCCCCCTCCTCCACTCTTCCTCCTCCACCTCTTCCTCTCTCACCCCTCCTCCATCTCTTCCTCTCTCACCCCCTCCTCCACCTCTTCTATCTCACATCCTCTTCCTCTCACCCCCCTCCTATTCCGCTTCCTCTCTAACCCCCTCCTCCACCTCCTCCTCTCTCACCCCTTCCTCCTCGTTTCACCTCCTCCTATTCCTCTTCCTCTCTCGCCCCCTCCTCACCTCCCCCTCCTCTCACCCCCATCTCCACCTCTTCGTCTCACCCCTTGTCCTGGAACAGGATTTCATATTTTTCTGTTTCCCTTTGCAGCTCACTGACTATTGCTGTCTCCCTAGTTCAGCTGCCTGTAATTCCCTCTGTCTCAGCAGCTGGCTGCATGTGTAAGGCAACATTGTTTCATATGTCCCTTTCTCAGCCCTAGCTGGTTGCCTTGGCAACCCTCCATTCGTCATAGCTGGAAGATTGGTTCATTCCTGCCCCCCTGTCTCTGTTGACAAGATAGTTCAGTCCATTTACTTTCCTGTGTGGCATTTCTCCCCTTACTTTCTTTTCAAGCCAAAGGACACTGAGTCAGTACCCTTCCATGCTACACTCTTCTTGGTAAGGCCATTTCCTTTTTACCTGCCTCTGATTATAAAGCACCCACAGAGAAGCACTCTCTCACCACACCATACCATCCACAAGTGCCTGTATATACTGATGCTTTCCCAATAAAGTGAAGAAAATATAACAGGACTTGGTGTGCTTTGGAAAGGGGGCCAAGTTAAGCTAACTGGAGCTATTCACACATCACACGTGACCCTGGTTCCAGGATACCCCACCTCCTTGTCTCTCTCACCCCTCCTCCTATTCCTCTTCCTCGCTCACCCCTCCTCCACCTCCTCTCTCACCCCCTTCTCCTCTCTCACCTGCCGCCTCCACCTCTTTCTCTCACCCCCTCCTCCACCTCTCCTCTCTAACCCCCTCCTCCTCCTCTCACTTACCTGGCTTCGGTGGAGCAGGGCAGCAGAGGAGGAGGAGGACTACGGCTGGTGGCAGGGGGAGAGGAGGACATCTGGCGGCGGTGGGCGAAAAGGACGGAGAATGGCAGGAGCAGAGGAGGAGGACATCAGGCGGTGGCAGAAAAGGACAGGACCATGGGAGAAGGGCGGCACAGGATGACAGCTGGGGAGTAGCTGCGCACTAGCAGCAGCAGACACTGCAAGTCAGTGAAAACTTCCGGGTCGGACCACTGGCTACGCGCTCCTCCCTGGCTGTCCTACTGTGCCACCCTGTTCCGCTCCCGCTGTCATCAGTCCTCTTCTCCCGCCGCTACCTGAAGTCCTCCTCCTTTGACACGCTGCTCTTCTCCTGTCGCTGTCCTCCTCTCCCGCTGCCACCACCCGCCATCATCCTCCTCTTTACTCTTCTCCCACTGCTGCCGTCCTCCTCCTCTGCATCCACCGCCTCCACCCAAAATGTGGTGCCCTAGGCGACCATCTAAGTCGTCTAGCGGTAGCACCGGCCCTGACTGCAACTAAATAGTGTTCCTCTTTGATCTCTTCTTTGCTCCTATGGTTACTGTCCTTCCTTTTCTTCTAACCATCGTGTAAGTTTAATATTATTATCATTTATAAAGCGCCAACGTATTCTGCAGTATGGTACAATGGGGGTACATATGGTACATTGGGGGTACAGGGATTTGATAATGACATAAACAGAGTTACATAGTGTACAAATAAGGACAAACATGCGCAAACAGATACAAAGAGGTAGTGAAGGCCCTGCTCGGGAGAGCTTACAATCTAGATGGAATGAGAGACAATGTTGAAACAAAAGGTAAGGTGGCTGCTCATTGTGGTGTATATTAGGCTGGAGTATGGTCTAGCTACACAGCTGAGATTTGAGGGTGAGGATGTTAGGGGGAGTTACATAGCATGGAGATTGGGATCAGCTGTGCGGCTGGAGTAATGGGGAGGGAGGGGGGAGTTGGATATTATAAGGGACCAAATTGTAAAGCCGGATCAGTACCAGGACAGTATGCTTACCTGTTTGTTTTCCACGTTTATTGTTAACTACAATGACAGAAACGTTGCAGAGTAAGCGAATATATTCCGTGCACCTCTTCATAGTTCTAATAAAAGCGTTTTATGCCGGGCTATTTTTAACCGCATTAGATGAACTTTCTCACATTCGGATGTGGTGTTTACAGCTCAAATACAACTAAAATTAGGAAAATTACTCGGATACGGTAACAATTAAAATGTTGGCTTTATTTTTGTTCTCCTCCAACGCTGCCATATGTGACATTTTTCATAGAGTAAGTAAGAGAGGTTTTTGTGGGAATAAGAACGGCAAGATTAGAACTTGTAATTGCAGTTTAGACTTCAGATTTATTTGAAAAGGGGATAATGTAGTAATTAAACCATTTTTGAGTTTTGTGTAAGCTTATTAGATCCCACCAAAATGCATTTCTATCACAATAAAAAACATACCATGTCAGAGCGAGGACCATCGTAGCTAACAATGTACCCTTGGGTGGTATTATATAGTTTCTTGATTGTATTGATGTTGACATTATATTGTATGATATGTTTTTACTTCCCTGATACTCTGACAGTCCTCGATGCAAAGTCTGCAAATGCCATTCTTCTTCTCTTAACCTTCCTTTTCAAATGAACAAATTGTTTAGGGCCGGCGCTTATACTGTAGTGCCGGCGACGGCGATGCTGACGTCGCCCGAAAACACATACACTTGCCACTGCCCGCGTGCACTTATAGGGCGCGCGACGGCGACGGAGCGACAAAGCCGTCACGGAAACTGGAATCCGGCAAAATTTTGATTTTTCAAGGTACTGTCGCGTCACCGTGACGGCCTTGAACAATCAAATTGCCTGAATTCCGCGGACCGACCCGCCGCCCGTGCAAAACATCACCCCCGTGTCTCCATCTGTTACGTCACTATAGCACGGCCTTAGTTGTAATATCATATGTACTGTATTTGAACATATTTATGCGCATATCCTATCTTTTACTGTCAATTACGTCACTATCGGCAATTGAATATCGAATAGGTGGTGGAATTAAACAACGTATAAAACACTGGATGTTATTTATCAGAGTGACAAATACAGCATCACTCTCAAACTGCAAATTGCACTGTTTTGGACTTCCTCACTAGCATCAATGCGTCATTGTGGTCAGTTTTGCTCCACTTTGTCAGCAATTTTAGGTAGTGTGTTTTGCGATGACAATACATTATCAGATGAATCAAAGATTGTTTCAATAAGTGAAGCCAGCTTGCACCCGATTGAGCTGGCAGAATGCAGGTGCTGTTGACCAGATATCGTGAAATTTGTGAACCAGGTACAATTAAACGGAAACATGTGCTGAAATGTTAAACATTTGCACACACCACACAAAAAAGGTAGCCAAACCTTAGCACGTCAATGTTGCAATGCGGTCACATGGCCCTAAATTCAAGGCATGACCCTTTACATCAGGTCTGCACAACTCGTAAAGTGTGAAGGCCGAACTGCTTCCAAGGAAAAAAATTGGGCCGCACAGGTAAAACATCATCATCATCACCATCATCATCATCTCTCCTCCAGCACATCATCATCATCATCATATCTCCACAGCACCCCAATCATCACCTCATATCTCCCCCAGCACCCTTCATCATCATCCTCATATCTCCCCTACCCCTCACTATCACACTTTGCATCACTCCCCATCTATCTCTCATACCCCCATCTCTCCCCTCACCCATACACATAATACTCTCTACTCCCCTCCACATCAAACACACAATAACCCCCCTGCAACATCACTCACATCACACCCCCCCCTTGACCTCACATCGCTCTCCCCCCTTGCACCTCAATCGCTCTCCCCCGCTGCTACACACCCATGACTACGTTCTCAGCGATGCACTCGCACAATCGAGCTCCCCCCCTATAGCAACCGTCAACTCACTACTCCCCTTGCTCACCTCCAATGACCCCCCTGCACCTCAAATCACCCCCCTTGCACCTCAATCACCCCCCTTGGCCCTCAAATCACCCCCCTTGCACCTCAGTCACCCCCCACTGCATCCCAAATCACCCCCCTTGCACCTCCAATGACCACCCCCACCCCCTGCACCTCCAATCGCCTCCCTGCACCTCACAAATCACCCACAGGGCCCCCACACAAATCATGGGGCCCGGGACAAATGAAAGAGCAGCCCCCCCCCCAAACCCATAGCGCACCTAAAACCACCAGAAAAATATCTTTTAGCGCGCAAACTTTTACTTACGGTTTTTTAGTGTGATACAGAAAAACAAATTACATCTCCCCCTCCTCATACCTCCACCCCTCCCCTCCTCATACCTCCGCCCCCTCCTCTCCCTTCTCCCCCCCTCCTCTCTCTCTCCCTTCACCCACCCTCTCTCTCCTTTCACCCACCCTCTCTCTCCCTCCTCCCCCCTTCTCTCCCTTCTCTCCCTTCTGCCTGCTCTCTCCCTTCTGCCTCCTCTCTCCCTTCTGCCTCCTCTCTCTCCTCCTTCTCCCCCCCCCCTTCTCCCCCCACCCCTTCTCCCCCACCCTTCTCCCCCCACCACACCACTTCGCGTGTTTTTGCCCCACCCACAGCAGCCCATTTGCCCCCCCAACAGCAGCCTGTTTTACACCCCCACCCCTGCAGCAGCCCGTTTTTCATTCCCACCCCTTCCCCAGCAGCCCGTTTTTCACTCCCACCCCCCATGCAGCCCATTTTTCACTCCCACCCCCTCCTATGCAGCCAGCGCCGTTTTTCCACTCCCACCTCTTCCCAGCAGCCCCTTTTTCACTCCCACACCCCCCCCCCTCCGCAAGCCCGTTTTTTCCCACTCCCCCCCCTACTGCGACCGTTTTTCACACTCCCCCCACCCCTGCAGCCCATTTTTGACACCCACCACCCCCCTGCAGCCTGTTTTTGACTCCCATCACCCCTGCAGCCCATTTTTGACTCCCCCCCTGCCGAACCGTTTTTGACTCCCCCTCCGCTCCCCCCTGTAGCCCGTTTTTCACTCCCACCCACCCCTGCAACCCGTTTTTTCACTCCCCCCCCCCCAGCAGCCCGTTTTTGACTCCCCTCCCCAGCTGCCCGTTTTTGACTCCCACCCCCCCCTGTAGCCCGTTTTTCACTCCCACCCACCCCTGCAGCCCGTTTTTCACTCCCACCCCAGCAACCCATTTTTCACTCCACACACACCCCCCCCAGCAGCCCATTTTTGACTCCCACCCCCCCCCCCCAAAGCGCCCGTTTTTGACTCCCACCCCCACCCAGCAGCCCGTTTTTTGACTCCCACCCCCCCCCAGCAGATGTCGTTTTTCACTCCCACCCCCACAGCAGCCCGTTTTTCACGTCACCCCCCCCCCCTCCACAACCCGTTTTTCACTCCCACCCCCCCACGCGCCCGTTTTTGACTCCCCTCCCCAGCTGCCTGTTTTTGACTCCCACCCGCCCAGCAGCCCGTTTTTCACTCCACCCCCCCACAACCCGTTTTTTACTCCCACCCCCCCAGCAGCCCGTTTTTGACTCCCCCCCCTGCAGCCCATTTTTCACTCCCACCCCCCAGAGCCCGTTTTGACCACCCCCCACCCCCCCCAGCAGCCCGTTTTTGACTCCCACCCCCCAGCAGCCCGTTTTCACTCCCACACCCCCCCCCAGCAGCCTGTTTTTTTCACTCCCCCCCCTGCACCCCTTTTTCACTCCCACCCCCACCCCACCCCCTGCACCCGTTTTTCACTCCCACCACCCACCCCACCCCCTGCAGCCCGTTTTTCACTCCCACCCCACAACCCCCTGCAGCCTTTTACAGAGAGACACAAACACACACACACACCTTAGCTCAGCACATCCTCCCGTAACTAAGCCCCGCCCCCGGCATGCTCTGACCTTCTATTGAAAAAAAAAAATACTCACGGCTGCCGCTTCACCTCTTCACGCTGTGCCGCCCCCCACCGCCGCGACTCGCGTCACCGCAAAACCCGGGGTGAGTGAATCGCGGGAATAGCCCATTTTTTTAAAACTTTTTTTTTTTTAATTTTATTTATTTAATTAACTTGGTGCCCAGGCCGAGGAGTCTCGTCCGGGCCGCACAGAGAGGCCGATTCAGCGCCCGCATGCGCTCACGGGCCATTATGTTGTGCAGCGCTTTTACATCAAAAGTGGCCATCTTGTGGCCGCGTGTGATGAAGGAACGAAAAAGAAAAATTGGCTACAAAAAACCATGCAAGGAACATAATGAAATCCTTAAAATTAAAAAAATGTGATGGGGAAACTTACAGTATGAAATATAACGTATTTGTATTGTATTGTATGTCTTTATTTATAATGTCATAAATCATACGCTTCACAGTAGTACTACTGTGGTAATCGAATAAATAAGATATATAAATAACAGATCATGGGAATAAGTGCTTTAGACATAAAACAATACATTAAGGAAGAGGAGGTCCTGCCCCAAGGAGCTTACAATCTAATTGGTAGTAGGGAGAACTACAGAGACAGTAGGAGGAGTTCTGGTAAGTGCGTCTGCAGGGGGCCAAGCTTTATGTATCATGTGTTCAGAATGTTACAAGTGCTATTCGTATGCTTCTTTAAGCAAGTGGTCTTAAGGTGGGTCTTAAAGGTGGATAGAGATGGGTGCTAGTCGGGTGTATCTGAGGGAGAGGGCATTCCAGAGGTGTGGGGCAGTCAGTGAAAAAGGTTTATTAAGGCGGGAGAGGGCTTTAGAAAAAGGGTGGGTAGAAAGAAGACATCCTTGAGCAGAACGCAAGAGTCGGAATGGTGCATAAGCAGAAATTAGGGCTGAGATAAGGAGGGGCAGAAGAGTGTAAAGCTTTAAAAGTGAGAGAGAAGAATGGAGTTGGAGATGCGGATTTGATTGGAAGCCAGAGAGGGATTTCAGGAGGGGAGATGCTGAGACAGATCTAGGAAAGAGTAGAGTGATTCTGGCAGCAGCATTTAGGATAGATTGTTAGGGGACAGGTGAGAGGCAGGAAGGCCGGACAGCAGGAGGTTACAGTAATCAAGACGGGAGAGATTGAGGGCCTGAGTCAGAGTTTTAGCAGTCGACAACAGGAAAGGGCGTATCTTTGTTATATTCGGAGGAAACAGCGACAATTTTTAGAAATGTTTTGAATGTGAGGGGCGAATGTGAGAGGGAGTCGAGTGTGACCCTAGGCAGCGTGCTTGGCTACTGGTGAATGATCGTAGTTCAACAGTAATGATGGAAGGAGATAGTAGGGCCAGGTTTGGGAGGAAGTATGAGGATCTCTGTTTTAGCCATGTTGAGTTTAAGGCGACGGAGGGCACATCCAGGATGATATAGCAGAGAGACATCAGAAACTTTGGTCTGTATAGCTGGTGTAAGGTCGGGTGTTGAAAAGTATATTTGTGTGTCGTCACCATAAGGTGATATTTAAACCCAAAAGATTGTTATTAGGTCACTAGAGAGAGTGTGGTACAGAGAATAGATGAGTCCCAGGACAGAGCCCTGGGTAACCCCACAGAGAGATCAATAAGGAGGAGGAGGTGTAGCAGTAAGATACACTGAAAGTACGTGGGAGAGTAGGATGAGATCCAGGATAAGCTTTGTCCTAATACCAAGAGTATGGAAATGTGAAGGAGAAAGGGTGATCCACAGTAAATAAAGATAACCAATTGTGGTCCATTTGCATGTCGCAACAGGTCTGTTAACCCTGTATTCCCCATTATCACATAGCAAACAGTGGCTTGCACTGCAGCCAGGGGATTCTGGGTAATGGCATGCAAATGAGCATGACCTTGATGACCAATAGACTGAAGTGTGTCCTTCTTTTACTTCTCATCCATTTTAATATGGACCCCTTTACGTTTATGCATACTGCATTTCCACAGCTTTCCGGACAAGCGCTTCTTAAACCCAAGAACTCACTTTTCTACACCACATTCATTTTAAATGAATGTTAACATATATTTGAAAATTAACTTTTAATATCTTCTTCTTCTGTTATCAACCTCAAATAATCCTAATATGAGAAGATCTTAACTGAAATCACAGAGACATTTTAAATCAGAATCTTTTAAAAAAAAATTTTATTAGGATTTCAAGTTTTTCACCCCTTCGAATAAGAAATGTTTGTGATATTTAATGTTTTATTATCCTTGTTTCCTTTTTTTTTTCTATTACGTTTACTATTCATTTAAACCGGATGTAGAGGAAAGTAGGACAGTGGCCACCCATAAATGCTATGCCATTTATGGTACGCCGGAAAAAAACGGTTGCCACCCCTGCTGTACATACTGTAGTACCAGTGTTTGTAAATTTGACACAGTTATTAAAATGTGGGAGGAGGAGTACGTGGTCGGACTGAAGGGAGTACCATAGGCCCTATGGGTCTGTGGGAATGGGCCTAAGAAGAGGCAAACACCCCCCCCGAAACGTTGCCCCCTATCCTATACCACATTTCCTTTCCCACTGTGTCTTATAACCCTTTCCTTCCCCCTTTCCCCGCTACTTTGAGTCATTCCCCTTCCTTCCCCCACCAACCCTCCTTCCGTCACGTTTGGTTCGTACTTGTAATGTTAACACTTGATCATATTGCCCAGAATACAGCTTTAGTATAGCATCTGATTGTTTTCTTCAATGCTGGGAAAACCCAAATTCCTGTTTAGAGGATTAAAATAAAGGTATTAATGTAACTATTACATACTCTGAAGGGGGCTGGTGTATGTACAGGACAATATCCCTGGAAGTACGAAGAATACAGATCATGTATGAGCATATTCCCAACATACAAAAAGAGCTTTTAAAAGGCATGGGAAATGATTTCTGAGTCCTTCTCTGCGGGGCTAGACACGAAAACTCCGTTTTTATTCACCTTTAAAGAATCTTTGATGAAAACATTCTTTCAAATAGATCTTGGAAGGAGTTAAGTATACACAGTCTAAAACCGTAGTGATTTTTGTTTTGATAAGCGTTATAAGAAATGGCACGGTTTTGTGCCCGAGAGGCTTAGCTCACCTGTGCTCTGCGCACCTGTTTTAATGTTTTGAGTAGCCTAATGTGGAAGGTTACCGGGAAGTTTGTTCTCTAAGTAGCCCTAACATGCAACACTACGGGGCTAGCAGAACTGGACGTCTCGGGGCGGGCACGGCTGGGCTCTTATTATCTACTGTGAGAATAATACAAAAGAATTAATCCTGGAATCAAACAGAAAGCCAGTTCATGCCGCTTTGACATTAGAATTTTGAAAAAAAAAACAATTTGAACCATAGACATTTTCCAACAACATCAAGTTTCAAGTAGCAACACATAGTAAGATTTATTTAGGAATATGTCACATGCAACCCAGTTCCCCTTTCAAACACCCATGCTAACTAAGGAAAAATTTCAATGTATCCGACGATCCCCACGACTCACACAATACAATTAAATCGCTCCCCACTCTGCTCCTGGTGCCCGGACCGTTGTTAATGGTAAACCTAATTTCAACGCGGAGATGGAGTCCTACCTTTTCTCCGTCCTCGTTTAATGCACTATTCGTGGTTTATTCGAGCACCTTCCACCGTCGTGTCAATGTACGCGAAACTCCCTATGTAGAGCGTCCCATATCACTCGGGGCCGCGCCTACTACGGCCTCACAACAGGGACACTGCACCAAACGAAACCCTCGTACCGCCTCAACCGACGCCGATGCCGGGACTCGAGGGGAGGAATACATCGACCTGGCCGAGAAGTAGAGCCCGAGGGCACTTTGCACCCTTCGGAAAGGCTCGGTAACTATCCTCAACTACCTCTCACTACCAAGACAAATGAAGGCGCACGTCCAGGGGAGTGATCAGTTACGGGGACGCCCTACGCAGCCGCGCACATGGAATCGGCGTGCTGGCGAGGGACGTTGCACCGCAACTGCTCTTGCACCGCTTACGGACGGAGGATCAGGCATAGGTAGCGACACGCGCACACCACGGTACCCCAATAGAGGAAGGCCAATCTCGCCATGATCTCTCCGTATTCTGGAAGGTAATTACGGAAGAGGGAAACGACCCGTGCGTTGAATAAGAAGAAACGTGACAAATTATGAGATCTTCTGATGCACACACGTTGAGCGAGCACTAAATCCCGGCCTGATAGACACCATCTACCCATGCAGACACTCCTACGAGTAACCTGTCGAAAGAGTGGGGCACAAGCATGTATTCCCACGGCCCCCCCTTCGGTTCCTACTCTTGTATTCACGTGACTGAACATTGTTTCCACCATATTGGACACGCTTTCTAACGAGTAGGCGCCAGAACAACGTTCTCGAAAAACTGTACAATCAACCGGCATGCTCGCACCGTTTTCCTTTTCCCCGCAAGTTTGTATTGTGTTTATAAGCGCACCCATCCACTCTACCCAGGGACTGTGCCCAAACAGGCGTCAATTAGCGAAAGAGCGGTGGATCCTTGCTCTGCGGCTGCTGTGGTCCCGCCTCCCTGTCGCTGCCCCCCTCAGTGATCGTCCCCCTTACTGACAAACGACCTCTCCCCCACACTTTCCTTCATCAACAACTCTCCACCCGTACCCCTCCGCAACAACCCGAACCCTGCTTCGCCCCCTAGACCCATCACCGCATCGTCGGCCCCCAGCGCACCGACGCGTCCGGCGCCCACCGGGACGCTGACGACACCCTCCAGATTAGACCGTTCTGACCCCTCACCTTCCTCACCACCCACTCAACCTCTCCCACCTCTTCCTCTCGCCCGGCCCCCTCTCCTTAAGAGCGGAAACTCAGACCAATATGAAAGTATCTAGTGGCTAAGGGAAAATTAGAGTAAAAAAGTACGTACCTCCCTTCATGGAAGGGTGGTTGGATTTGTGGTTAATAGTCTTCTCTTGAAAACCGAGGAGGTAGCAGCTAATACACATGTAAGGGAAATAAACATTTCTGGCTTATAATAAGTATAATATGTAAGTCACCATACAATGCAGTTTGTTCACGACAGTATTTACAGAGCTAAATGGGCAGGGGTTCTTACTCTGGCATCAAATTCTTGTTTCTATTCAACTACTTTGGTGCTAAGCTCAGTTATGGCGTTGATAATCAAAAGTTAATAAGAATTAATCTGCAGAAGGATGTCTTTTCTCTACCCCCTTTTGTATCTAAAGCCCTCTCTTGCCTTAAACCTTTCTCACTGACTGCCCCACACCTTCCCCTCAATACCCGACTAGCACCCTCTCTATCCACATTTAAGACCCACCTTAAAACACCTACTTAAGGAAGCATATGAGTAACTCTGTAGCTGATACTATACACCTCTTACACAGACTTGGCCCCTTGCAGACGCACTTACCAGAACACCCTCCTACTGTCTCTGTATGTTATTCCTTCTTACCAATTAGATTGTAAGCTCTTCGGAGCGTGGACTCCTTTTCCTACATGTCACTTTTATGTCTGAAGAATTTCTTCCCTTTATATGTTATTTGTATTATTTGTTATTTATATGATTGTCGCGTGTATTGCTGCTGGGAAGCACTACGTATATTAATGGCGCTATATATAAATAAAGACATACATACATAATAAAACCATGAAGGACCTTTAGATTTTTAAATGTTAGAGATATTTGCGTTTGTTAGGTGTTGTTTCAGATATTGGTATTTGTGTCAAACACTTGTTTAAACTAAGATTTCTCTGTCACTGCCTTAGCTTTCTTCAGTTATATATGACAAAGCTTGGAAAAATAATCAAATCACTACGATAGCCATGGAAAGAGAACTACGGTGATTGTATTTGATACATACCTGCTAACCAATCTCCATGGCAACAGTGGGATTTAAACATTATTTCAGCAGTAACAGACTCAGTAATGTGGTAATCAGCTCAGTGATTTATGCTGCACGTGACCTTTGTGGTAACTAATAGTTATGGAAAGTATCATTCCTTGTATACACAAAGGGGTTTGCTACAAATATACAGCATGTGTCTGCATTTTACTTCACAGGTAATAACACCAATGCACACAAGGACGATGTATCAAGCTGGCAAACGGCATTGTTGCCATTAAATTGACGCATAAAAAAAATGTAATTTTGACTGCGTGGCTTTGCTTTGGTTTTGACTGCTTGTTCCCCACATACATCAATGTGACAATAACATTACTTCCCACAAATAATATAATACAGTGTGACACATTCTGCCTCGGGGTCCATAACTTTATTTTCCATTTGTTAGTATAAATAAATAAAGAAACACCATTCTGGTGGCATAAAACCCTCCAATAATGTGTCTGCGGCTTCACATTTTGATTTCCCTAGATCAGGGGCGGGCAACTCCTGTCCTGAAGGGCCACCAACAGGTCAGGTTTTCAGGATATCGCTGCTTCAGACACTGATTGAGCCACCTGTGCTGAAGCAGGGATAGCCTTAACCCCTGAGCTGTTGGTGGCCCTTGAGGACTGGAGTTGAGAACCCCTGCTCTAAGCAATTACACAGCCATCTCCCCACAGAATGGCACCACTTTTATTTAAATGTCAGAAGTTTCCCATTTCTTATGCCAGTTAGGTTGTTTAAGGCAGCGGTGCGCAAACTGGGGGGGTGCCCCCAAGGGAGGGGGGGCGGGAGATTTGTCTTGGGGGGCACGGGCCGTTGCAGAGGTCCCACGCTCTTCCCCCAGGCACTAAATGCCGGGGATCGCATGAGGCCTCTGCAACAAGAAAACTTACCGTGATTCGGACGCCAACGCGGCATCAAATGACGCCGCGGGATCATGTGATGTGACGTCACAGGCGTCAAATTACGTCACGTGACCCCGGAGCGTCATTTGACGCACCAGCAAGGTAGGAGGGGGGGCGCAAGCTCGATGCAGCTAAGACAGGGGGGCGCAGCAGTAAAAGTTTGCACTCCCCTGGTTTAAGGAACGAAAGGATGCTAAGCTATAGCACACTTTAACACCTTTGCAAATGAATGGGAGTTAATGCGCAACAGAGTACCGTTTAATGAATCCAGGCCAAAGTGCTTATGGTCAGAATCTACTTTATTAACTCCTTTGCTGCTATATTGTGGCAGAATGCATTGATCTGTGCTTTCATTAATCACATTAGCGCTGGAAGGGTTAAATCCATCTTTAGCAACACTGTTTTTCCTGTTGCGTGCAGTAGTAGTTATAGTGTTAGGAGATAGAAGGGAAGGAAAGGATCGGCGCGGCTGGTTGCAGAGACGCAGCTCCTGTTCCAACAACACCGGTGAGCAGAGGGGCGGGCTCGCAAGCCAGATAGCGGTGCAGCGATACCTTCTACCGGTGTGTCCTGTAGAACGCCGTACACGTGGGATCTACAGCTATTGTGTACCCGGCAGCCGTGCATGGTTCAATACGGGACACCACTTCAGCATACTACTTGGCTCCAGGGGTTGGTTCGGATACCAGTCGGGTAAGGTTAGCATTATTGGGACTTTTATGGGCCACAGTATATGTCACGGTGGTTGCATGTCCCTGTGCCCCCGGTCCACATTTGCTTATTAACCCCCGACTGGTTTGTTTTATACCTATATAACCACCCTATATCTTACCATATACTTTTTCTTCTTTATACCTGCTGGAGACTCCAATCCTAGTTACACCTGGACAGTGATTGCATATTATATGTGATTGTTTAGCATTGGAACTCAGGAGTTCACTCTCCATTTTTTTCTACTTGTAGTTATAGTGTTAAGCTATAGACAGAAAACACACATTATCGAAAAATGCATACAGTATGATATTCACGTTTTGGGGAAGAAGGTCCCACTGGGGACAAAAGTGTGGGGATATGTCTGCATGATGGACTGAATAGACCCCTACTGTATTTCTTCTACTCCCTGTGCCGTGCTGGTATTTTGATCACCTTGGTGATCATTAATGACTCCTATTATTTACCTTTACCTGGCACCACCTGCCCCTCTGCTGAGGTGATTTACCACTGCAGCAAGGGATTCTGGGAAATGACATGCAAATGAACACACAGTGTCACTTTTTGCCTCAAAAACCATTTTTACATGGTTCCCTATAGGCTTAAGCTTGCTGCATGGTCACAGCTTTGAGCACAGCCAGGGTTAAGGTGCATACCCAGAAAACCACCCACAGACAGCTGTTTCGACCTTAATGGGTCTCATCAGTGTGGGGCTGATTTAACTGGGTATTCAAAGAGGCTATGGGATAGGCTATACCATAATACTGAGTTAAGTTATGGTGAGTAAAAAAAGTGACAAAAACCCACCACAGGAAAGCAAATATGCAAATACAACTGTATGCTCATTTGCATGTCTTAGGCAGGTCTGCAACCCCGCCTTTCCCCATTATCACCCAGCATACAGCATTTCCACTGCAGCAAGGGATTCTGGGAAATGACATGCAAATGAACACACGGTGTCACTTTTTGCCTCAAAAACCATTTTTAACATGGTTCCCTATATATATATTATCACAAAATGTTCAGGTCATTCTATATGGGTAAGGTAAGTAGATCAGGGTGCTAGCAGTGCAGCCAGGATCACCATCCAGCAACAAAATAGATAGATACAAAAAAGAAAAATCTGCAGCACTCACCAGATTTGATCAATATTTTATCAGGTTTAATTCATCTGCAAGAATCAGGGGGTAAACACAAGAAAAATGGACCAACGTTTCAGACCTCCCAGTCCTTTCTGAAGCCCCCTATCATCATTATATTATTATTATTATTATATTCTATATTTATATCAGTTATACTTACACAAACTAGCCACAGCACTGTTTTGAATTAAGGTTTCCAGATCATGACAGCCTGCTAATATATATATATATGTGTGTGTGTGTGTGCACACACACATGGATTTTGTGCCACAAGCGATTACTGTGCACAAGTGTGAGTGTGATGACAGGCTTGAAAGTCTGCACTGCCTCACAAGTGACAGAGGAATTCCCCTGCTATCTGTTCCCCTAGTAGTCTTAGGCTCCAGAAATTGCTATGCAGAACAAGTGATGATTGAAATGATGAGATAGGACAAAATATGTTGAATATTAACCTAATCGCTGTAGGAAAGGTTTAAACTGTAAAATGTTGTCAGCTCCAATCACATACCCTAAAAAAAAAAGAAAAATACTGTTTCAAATGTCACAATTTCTTCCCTTAGTAAACATTGTTGTCTTTCAGATCCATAATCGCCACGATGTTAAGATCATGCATAATATATATATTTATACTGCTGCGGCCAGCTTTATCCTAACGTTTGCCCGCAATTGCTTTCGGCTGGGCGCCGAACTTGGCTGCGCGCCAGCCGCCTTCCCCTCCCCGCGTGCGCATCTTCGTAGCGCCTCGCGACCCCCGGCTGCTCACCTCGCGATCCCCAGCTGCTTCCCCTGGCTGCTCCGCATCTTCCCCTTACCCCATCAACATTCGGCACTTCGGGGATGCCGGGGAACCCTGGCACGGTGTCACCGGCGCCACTGTGACGCGCGGCACGCGCCAGGAAACAGCCGCGAGACAGCCGCGTCTGCCCGCACTTTGCGGTGGCGGCCGCTTTAGAATAAAGGCGTCCGCCACTGTAAAGCATGTATGGTCGTAAGTCTTTAAAAAAATATATGATTCAAAATGTTATTCCACGTTCTCGTAGTAGGGTTGCCAGGTGTCCAGTATTGAACCGGACTGTCCTGTATTTGGACACTGTCCAGTAAAAAATTAGAGGTAATACTGGACATGTATGTGCCCAGAATTACCTCTCTGGACATAGTTACCTGACCGGCTTGGGGGCCTCCCCAATTTTCCCAAGCAGGTAGAGAGCAGGGCTGTTGCTAGGGGACTGGGCAGCTTCTTCCATCTTGATTGGCTGCTGCTGGGTATTGTTAACTGTAGGGCGATACACTATTGTATGTTGCTGTTCACCATCAGCCATAAGAGTGATTTCTTAGTGATACTATTTTGTGATTTATTTTTCCACCAATGACAAGCCCAAGAAACCCAGAGAAACACACAATCCAGTCCATATGTTTAAATATTGTGTTTGTGCAAATATAGTTACAGTATTTAAAGAGGCAATCAATGCAATATCCGACATGTGTTTTTCTTTTTCAAATCAGTTCTGTTGTATTAGATAATACTTGTTGCGTTTTTATTTATTATTCAACTCTTAATGCCATTTTTAAAGCAGCTATACTACTTCCACCAACCCCTTTTTTTAATTTTGTCTTTCCTATTGGTATATGTAAAATATGTGACCATGTATAATTTTACATTCTTACCTAAGCTGGCAATCGTTTGGTGTTCGCCTAACTAAATGGCTGCCTTTCAGTTCCAATCAATCCTTCAGCCAATGTAACTTAGCAGCGTCAATGTATCCAGATATTACTAAGGTAACATTATCTATTGTTACAGTTTGCAGCTCAAACTGCTGGGAACATTGGCAACAAATTATCACAAACAGGAAAGTGTTACAAATATCTTCACCGCTTGGGAGGTGGGCTAAATGATATAGAAATCAAATGATGCTCAGTATATTAAAAATGGCATTGTGTTGAATTTAAAATAAAAAAAAACAGTCACTATTATCTAATACTACAGAACTGATTTATTTTTAAAAAAGATATAAGATTTCACGTTTTGCTGCTTTAATGAGTTCTATTATACTGAGCAGCCTTTGATTTCTATAGCAGGTTTTAGCACACTGAGCTGCACACTTCCCCAGCTAAATAAACACATGTGGTAATGTTAACAGGGGAAAATTAAAACAAGCTGGTGGCAATATCTCACAGATCTCGCCATTCTAATGTTCTGATATTAGAACACCAGGAAGTTTAAGAGCTGATTTGAAAAGTACAGTGTAGCAATCACATTTGCAGAGTACCAGTGAAATATTTGATACTGTCATTACGCACCCCAAATAGGCCAAGAAAACATAATTTACACACCAGCAATGTTCTGTAAGTGTATCAAATTGTTTGGGTGATTCCTCTAAGTTGGGTGGTGGAATGAGCAGTACTTTATGGCAGGGGTGTGCAAACTGGGGGGCAGGATTTTCTGGGGGGTGGGTGGCGCTTCCAGAGGCCCCACGCTCTTCCCTACAACATTTACATAAAATTCCCGGGGGAGTGCGCGAGGCCTCTGGAACTCCCTCTTACCTGCTCTCAGCCGGCTTCTGGCGACACGTCGCCATGACAATGCGGCGTCGTGACGTCAAGTGACCGGAGAGAAGGTAAGAGGCGTGGGGCCGCGAGCGTTCCTGTCTGGTGCAGCATTAACAAACAGCTTCACCGGTTATAAACCAGGGCTGGCCAACTCCAGTCCTCGGGGGCCACTAACAGGTCAGGTTTTAAGGATATCCCTGCTTCAGCACAGTTGGCTCAATCAGTGGATGGGATATCCTTCAAACCTGACCTGTTGGTGGGAGGACTTGAGTTTGAGTTGGCCACCCCCGCTAGAGACTGAGGGTGGAGTTTGAGAGGACAGAATGGGAACACGCACTACTAGCAGCAGCTGTAAAACTATGGTAAACCGCCGTAGCCATTTGGCTCGGCATGATGAGACCGGACTGCGTAATGCTGAATGCTGTGCTCTAGTCCTAACATGTTTTCTGTAGTAACTTTATCCCCAAAATGTCAGCTCGTGCTAAATGTTAAGCAGAAGTAAGATTGCACGTCTTTAGCTAAAACCGGAGTATCAATCCATGACAGACCTGAGATTAATCAGGTTCTGTGCGTGCCAAGTACTTTTGTCCTGTGAAAGTTCATTGCCTTGCTGATGGTTACAGGCCTATTGAATAGAAGTGCATGGGATACACTGTCCTGAATGGCATGTTAAAGCTTAAGTGGTGATGTCATCTTAGCAACAGACGGTAAGGCTCTTTTTGTGCCTCTTGTTGCTTAAGTGATCTGTGTTCTGAATAAGGAATAATAGGGCTAGCACAGGCTTTGCTGCCGCGGTTAGTGTTTCTTTTTTCTATGATTGGTTTTGTAGCCCTTTCAGCTTTAAACTGTGTTGGCTGAGCTTGTTTATTTTTGTCGCCCAGGAGCAACGTCCATAATATAGTATTGAGCACATGTAGAAAGTGTGTGCCGAGGTCCCATTTGGAGTACTAAGTAACACACTTCCCTCCTGCGGTAATCAATATGTAGCAGAAACTATTCTGATACACAGCTACAGTATATATGATTATTATTTCCTGGCACCGAGAGTGGCACCATCTGGTACATGCTGTAGTGTAGATTGTAGCTTTCAAGTGAACTCTGCTGCCTTATTTAGAACGGGAAAATGTGTTTTAATTAAAAGGCAGTCTATAGGATGTATTTTCAACGTGCTTATGTGCCGTTTTTACTACGATTAAAAGAAATCTGTTTATTCAGTAGCATTTAAGTAGCATTCAAAATGGTAACTGCTGTGCAGGTACAGTACTCTATTAGGAGAAATTGATTCAGAAAATATCTGTTGGGTTTACGAAGTAATCACCCTTGTTTTACATTATACAAGCACTTTTTTGTTTTTGGCCATTACAGGCAGTAACGTTTGACATTCACAACTTTAATGGCATTGTAATGCGCAGAACCGGAAGCACCTGCATTTAAGGGGCGCCGCAGATATGCGCTGTGCTGGAGACACGGTCTTCGTGTCTGCGCAGCCGCACTGCACCCACACACACTCCTATCAGGGCTTGGGGCGTTCCTGGGCTTGTGAAACGATTGGTAACGACCCTGATGAGCCCCTAGTGGAGGGGAAGAGACCTTTTGTGCAGGGAAGTACTTGGCAGGGAAGAGCGGGAGAGGCGCGCACAGTGCACATGCTGTTAAAGGATTTAAATGGTCCATGAGTCCAGTTGAATAGCCACAGTTAGTGTTATTTATTTATTTAGCAAATGTTTTACCAGGAAGTAATACATTGAGAGTTGGGTCTCGTTTTCAAGTATGTTCTGGGCACAGAGTTATGATGACAGGTTTCAGTGAGTTAGGAGACACTGGAAAAGACATTAAGAGGACACATCGGGAGTGGAAACAGAGAATTAAGGAAGTCAAATAAAAGATAAAACGTTGAAAAAAATTGTAAGAAAAGCCTGCAGGATTGATTGGGTGAAAGTTTCAGAGTGACAGAGGGAGAAAGGAAAGAGGGAATGAGAAAGAAAGAGAAAATAGGCAATATAGATTTTATTAAGGAAATAGGCTAGTAGACCGTTAAGTTGGCTGGTATATAGAAAGATAAATAACTAAAGCTGTACGTAGATAAGTACATAGGTATATGTAGAGATATACTGTGCATAAGTATTTATTTTTATTTATAAAAATGTTTTACCAGGAAGTAATACATTGAGAGTTACCTCTCGTTTTCAAGTATTTCCTGGGCATAGAGTTATAAAAAAAAAATATGGTTACATTACAGGTAGAGACAGGTGAAGGGATACATAGTCCCATGTAAACAGTATCAATACAAATACGCAAGAATGTGTATGTGTGTAATTATACATGTGACGGGTATTCCCCCACCCAATCGCATATAGAGTGTATGTGAAGGGGAAACATATGTTACCAGGTGTGGTGCGTATACCTGCAGGTTCACAGGAGGCCTGAGCCTCCGCTGATGGGAACCTGGGGTGCTTCTCTTGAACGTTTCTTTGGTCAGAGCCTCCACCTATGTGAGATTCTAGGAGTGTAGAATGGCCCTCACATAGGAACATCCATACAGTAACCAGCCCACACCAAAGGTTATGGCTAAAGGGGTTTACTATAGGGATCAGTAACATAACACACACTATCACAATATAGAGTATCAATAGCTCTATGCATAACAAAACATACATCAACAATATGACATTGACAGTGTCCTTCTATGACACCCATAGGCACAACTACCCGTCTTCTCAGTGCCTTAACCCCCACACCTTATTCCTCCCCCAACACCGTGTACCCAGAGTCCCACGAGTCCACTAAGAGACCCAGAACCTATAGGCGGAATCAGCGCCTGATGTACCGGTTTGGTTGGTGCACTTAATACGATACCTGCCCGGGCATACGTCTGTGCCGGGTGTAAAGAACTTTGAAAAGGGTCTGACGCAGGAACAGGAATCCGCCTCCGCATGAGGTGTCTCACTCGTGGAGCGTCTCACCCACAGAATGTCTCTTGCAGTAGAGCCTGTCTGAGCCCAGACGCAGGCCGCGATCACCGCGTGCAACTGGCACCGGTGATATCACATAGAACTGGGTACTATAGAAAGCAAACCCCCCCTTGCACTGAAAGGGGCCTTTCTTGAAACTGTCAAACTAACTGCTGTGCTGCACTGCAAAGCAACACTGTCTCTTCTAGTCAGAGCACACAGCACTTACAGCTGTGTCACTGACTAGACTCACTCTCAGCTAAGGGAAGGGTCCCTACCTAAGGGGCCTTCCCTATGAACTTACCCACTAACCTAGTGGGGCCTACCTGGGGCCTGGGGTTTCTCTGCCCTAGTACAGCAGAGCACTGCTCTCTGTACACTACCTTCCCCAATCTCTTCCTGGATCCTACTGACACTCCCTGTCTGCACACAACAATGTATCTTCTTTGCTGTAGGAGAATCTGTAAACCCTATTGGCTTCAATGCAGCAGGTGAAAGGGCAGTCCGCAGAGGCTGCTGGGAGTTGTAGTCCACTCAGGACCTCTTTTACATTGGGGCCGCGTGCGCGAACTGTAATGGCCGCTGCCAACTGTGCATGTGTGAACTGGGGGATGTCCCTGACTATGGAGCGCCTCTTCCCGCTTCTGGGGCTATACTGCGCGTGCGCGAGCTTCCGCGAATGCACACAAGATGGCGGCGCCCGGTAGCCAATGTCGCCGGCAGCCCCCGGTTACGCGATCACCCCTGCAACTGCCCTCACGCTGTCGCAGGTAAGAGAGAGAAAACCGAATGTCTGGGGGAGTTGTTCGAAAAAGTACCTGGGCGCTATCTCTATATGACGTGTATAGGATGTTAGAGTTAGATGGTGAAGTAAAAAAGGGGGTGTAATATAGCCTTAGAGTAATGTTCTTATGATGTCCTCCTGTGACTCGGAAACCCAACAGGATCTATCCAGGTCCCTTGATGATAATGGAACACAAGAAAAGATGGGGGAGCACAATGTGAGGAAAGCAAAGTTGATGCTGCGTCCTCTTTGACTGGTGATCAATGTGGTGAAAAACACCTCTATTACAGCATCAGTATATGAATGGACTCCATGGATGGGAGGTGAACATATAATAGTGTGTGTATGTAGGTGGAAAGATAAAAGAATAAATAACTTACACGGCCTTGTGTAAGTTCTATCACAGCAAGGTTTCTTTGGATCACGGATCTTCTTTGGGATATGGGTTCTCCTTCTGTCGGATCTTCTTTTCTCGTTGTGCCTTTAGATTTCTTCATTGGATTGATTTCCCCTTCTAGGTGGTTTTTCCTCTCGTGAAAATGAAAAGATAATTAGATCAATACGTATATACAGCATCAACTTTCCTTTCCTCACATTGTGCTCCCCCATCTTTTCTCGAATGTCTGGGGGACCTGGCTACATAAATAATATATATATATATATATATATATATATATATATACACACACTGTGTATATATACCTACTCATACATAAATGAATACACAAATAAATAGATAAGTGTAGTAAGCTGTGTGTGTATACATACATTGCTGTTCTTTATTTTTGTGCTTGAGTTATGTGTCAGATTGATGTAGACTGAAGACAGAAGAAACAAGTCTTGTGGCTTAGTGACCTCTATATGGAGTGGTTTAAAAGTTATGGTAAAACACTTAAAAAAGAAAAACGAAGAATGGTGTATAAAGGTCTAACTGTTTGTGGAGAAGGAAACCCTTAATTGTCTAGCAATTGTCTCAATTTTTCTAGTAGACATAACAGTGTCTAAAGTAAATTATAGTGCAGAACTGAAGTGGGTGTGTTTCGCCGTTTGCTTTTTCTATTACTGTAACAAGAAACTTGGAGTAGTCCTGTTGCTAAGAACTATGGGAACAGCGATAGTTTTCCTGCCATTATCCTCGCACACAGGCTGAAAATATGAAAGCTACATTACGGTACATGCAATCATTAATCATAGACCTAAAGTGTATAAAGACAGCTAGATTATTGGGTCAATTCTCTGAGACTGGAATGAGATGTCCCAGTCCCTACACGCTTTTCAAAATGTAAAATATCCTTTTACAGCCAGGTAAAACCAATAAACCAAAGTTACAAGCTATTCCGATATATTTCAAGTATGTTTAATAAACTGGTACACCTTTTTAAATACGTTTATAAGTTTAGAATTGGATATAATAAATGCTGCCTGAATTATGAACAATACTGTATGTAGGTAGAGTTATCACATTAATCTCTGACATTGACTTGTATAGGATTCTATGTAAGCAGCACGCTGCTTGGACAGGTTACCCTCAGGTTACTACTGACTTTTCATAATGGATTATTGTCTAGAAAGCTAAATGCATAATACATTTCAGCTACTTTACATGCAAAGTAAAGCTAAAGCACCACCATGCTGGCATCATCAATTTGTGAAAGTCACGTTGGAAATCATCAGTTATGTAAACCCTTGTGTTAATATTTCTGTATCTGCATCACATTTATGGTGATTATACACTCGTGTTTATCCATTCATCCCATCTTATATTGTGGTATTTTAAATAAAACAATAAGATGTTTTTTTCATGGGGGTTTTTTGGGGTGGGGAGGGGGGGGTTGGCGGGGTATGGTAGTCGGTAAACAAATTTAAAGGCAGTTGCCAATGTGAATCTGATCTTTAATATTCACTAATAATAGTAGAGATGGTTATATATCATGTTGACCAGCTACGGAGAAAAATAATGGATCCAATTCATTGTTCCTCAACCTTATAGAAGAATAATATGCATATCACTTGAATGGACTAAAAGTTTCTTGTAGCATAGTACTGCTTAGTAAATATGGACTTATGTCTTTGATCTTTTTCTGATTCCTGTTTGTATTTTCATTTGACCGTAGGAATAGCATTTGCCGGCTATGACCTTTTAGCTGCTCTTGCGTTCATACATTGAATCAATAAAACTGTTCTAGTTGTGCCAGACATGCCAACATTTGTGATGTAACATTTCTGATGTAACGTTGTAGGTTTGGTTCTGTTCAATGTATAATATGTATTCGCAATGTACTGTATTACGTGTTACATATAAGGAAATGAATGCAAGATGCAACCTGTGTATAAAGGCCTAAGAGATAGCTGTGACACTCGGCGAAAGAGCCATCCTCATTCTCATAGGAAAAAGAGGATTTTCTAATATAAGATTAACTCCAGGACATTTGGAAGAGCAAATGTTTAAACGCATATACATTACACGCTAACATCACAATGGAAGGGTGCCCGTCTCTGGTAGATTTATACCACCTCCACTTATCTTCAAAAAACTTTGTTGTAATGATAACTACATGCTCATTAAAAGAGCAATTCGTGCATTTTGTTTTAGTAATACGTTTTTTTTTTTTTTAAAACATAGGTTTGGGCGTATCCGTAACTGTACCCCGTTAATTTTAGCTCCATGTTCCCTTGCTTCCCGACATACAGACTTCCAAAGGGAGTGCCGGTGTCTCGTCAAAGTTTTAAAGCGCTCGTGTCCCGCGTGTCAACAGGAAGCCGAACCTGATGACGTCACGGCTTCCTATTGGCCCTCAGGACACTGGAGCTTAGAAACGTCACCATTATATGAACCCTGCTAGCGGAGCGGCTACCGGCACTCCCTATGGAGGTAAGTATATCCAGAAGCAGGGGGTCTCCTGAGTGGAAATTAATGGTAGTTCAGCTCCAGAGACCCCCTGCTTCAATCCTATGATAAAGAAAAAATCGCCCGCTTGGATTGCCTCTTTAAGAACAGCAGCTGTATATTACAAACACTGTTCATTTTCTAATAATCTTAGTAAAAGTATTTGCTAAGACATGTATAACTAGGTACTTTAACCCCTTGAGTGCCGCAGGGGCAGCAGCGCCAGCATGCCACAATCCCTCCGGCACATCGTTAGAAAAAGAGTTACGTTTGTTACTCTCCTGCCTTATCCATTTTCTCCCTCAAATAAAACTATCAGCTACCAAGATGTTCAGAGTATTTCTAATTGAATGATCGCAACCACTTTTTGTGAACTAAGAACTAAAGACGTTATATTCTGAACAAAAAGCCTATTGAAAGTGTTTAACAACATGTCGGGTTTGTACGGGCTCATTGGCCAGCCCAAGCCACATTGGCAATCATTGTATATTTGTTGAGTTTCCCCCCCCCAAACTTATTTTGAATGTTCCTGATGCTATACAAATGCGGCTCAATCCTTTATAAGCCCTGAATAATTTAGGGGCTCAGCATTTTCACTCCGTGCAAGTGATTGAAATTAGAGTTTGCATTTAGCCAAGATGCTTAGGAGCGTGGCATTAGCATGACCACAAATGACTTAAAAAAAAAGTTTCCGATGGCTGGCTTGATGATTTGGAAATCAAATCATGTCTTCTTTCCTTTCACTCAGGTCTCATTACGACTACATCACGAAAGTTGGATCGCGAGCAGCAAGCAGAACACTTTCTTGAGGTAAAGTATTGGCTGTAAGAGCTACAGCATTCATTAGAAACAATACTCATTGTTGCGTTGGCTCTCTTAGCCAGGATTAAGAATGTGATTGAAATGAAATGTAGTCTCATTTGGAAGGGTCACCCCATCCATTGTATCATTTTTGTAACAGTTATTTGCATATGTCTCATTTGCTACTATTGTCCTGTCATATAATGTAATGAATCGGTGCAGTCCCTGTGTCACTAGGGAGTATTGTTTTCTAGTTAGCTATTTTGTGTCACAGAATGACACTTACTTTGGTTGTAGATAACGAACAAATATTGTATTTTTATGTCCTCTATCAAATGCATTTGCTACACACCAAAAATCTGAAAGATAACCTAGTACTTTATGAGCCATATACTTGGAATGATTCTGAAACAATTTATGATTAGAACCATGTGCTTCTAGTTAACACTTCATATGGCAATATAAATGATTTTATAATCTGATATACCCCAATACCCTGCACATCACACACATCACCTCCTCCCCTGCACATCACACACATCACCTCCTCCCCTGCACATCACACACATCACCCGCTACCCTGCACATCACACACACACCACCCCCCTGCACATCTCCTACCTATATCTGTGGAGATTGCAATGTATGTATATCTTTATAGCACCTTCCATGTACATAGCGTTTCACAGCAGTAATTCAATGTCCATTGAATTTTGAGCGTTAACCATATTTGCCACTAACTTTTGTATCGAAGCACTGAATTTAAATAGGTGATATTAGCCAAGTTTGACTAAGCAAAAAGTTTGCACATCTCTACATATTTCATCGCAGCATAAAATGCTGTTTTAAGTGCAACCTCAAAGATCAATGAATGAAATTTAAATCTAAGTAATTTTAACAATGCAATCTTCAAATTAAGATTTCTTTATTTGATCTGATTGCTGTAGCCTGGCAATTTTTTTTTTTTTTTTTACAATGGGCTGTACAAAGCCTTAAAGAGGTGTAGCTCCTGTTTCAGTTCCAATCAATCCTTCAATCAGTGCAACTCAGCAGCTACAATGTATTCTTATATTACTAAGGTAACAGCTATTGTTACAGTTTACAGCTCGATCTGCTGGGAATCTTGGCAACATATTATCACAAATAGGAAAGTGTTTCAAAGATCTTGCACTGATGGGGAAGTGTGCTAAAACCTTCTATAGAAATCAAAGGATGCTCAGTATATTAAAACTCATGAAAATGGCATTACAAGTTGAATTAAAAAAAATGCAGTATTATCTAATACTACAGAACTGGTTTATTAAAAAAAAACACATGTAGGATATTGCATGGATTGCTCTGTTAATGCTGCAGAAATGTTAGTCCAAATTCAGCATCAGAGCAATTTAAGGAAACCTCACTTTTTGCGACACTGTGTGACAATTGTATCTATAAGAAAGTGTTTTGTCACTGTCCACTGCAAAATGGGATTATCTTTGTAAGAGGTGCCATGCTTCAAATGGTACTGGTGAGTCGTTTTATAAAAGAAAATATATTTGATATGCTAATATGATCTATATACTAATTTATATATAAAAGTATATTTAACTAAAAGGAAAACTACAACATAACAACTTGAAAAAGGTGAGTAAAAACAGACATCCAATAAATATCACATTGTAACATACCTTCAAAAAAAGTTTTGAAAAAAGCATTAATACGGTTTTCCAACCATTTATCTTATTTTTACTTAAAAAGCTCTTGATTAAATCAGTAAATTATATAATCTCACAATGACCTAGTTTTTATTTTGCAAGCATTGCCATTCTTCCATGTGGTTACTCTTGCGTTTAGTGGCAAAAGAACTATTCTTCTCACTCTGCTTCAAGGGGAAGAGTTGCAGAATTCTCTCTCTCCTCGCCAATATCTACATTGTTGATGTAGCCTTTTAACAATCCTTTTCATGCTTCCTACAATGATCTTTTCCTGTCCCCATTATTTTGCTGTAGCACCATACTGATATGTGCTTGTACAGTACATGTGCAGACTTTTGACAATTGTTTCAATTGCTTCAATTAAGTGATAGAAATGGAGCCTGTGTAAATAAAAGCTTACTTTGTGATTTTAAATGAGAATAGCACAGGGGAAAAAAAGATTGACTATTTAAAGGAGTGTTGGGATTTGATGTATTCCCCAATAAGTCTTTGATTTTGTGTTTGGAGAGTCTGAGAGACTGCATGGTAATAGTAGCAAAATATTTAAAAGCAACTGAGATAAATTGGACAAACCCTAAAATACAAAACGTGCAAAAAAATAATAATACATCTATACACTTGAAGTATATATTGCTGTAGAATAGTTATCAAACTCTATTGTTGAGCTGAAAATAGAGCGGCTCAATTTCAGACGAACCCCGGCTCCAGTCCTGTTTTTAAAAATAAAATAAAAAACATTAGCTGGATTGCTTCTTTAAATAAAGTACTATTGGGAAACAGCAGTAATAATATAGCTTTCATTATTCAAGAAAATAATACAATTGTTTATCCATGCCCTTATCTGTGGGAAAAAAATCTGACTAATCCTGAATTAATTAAAACCAGAGACATAACATAAAACACAGACAAAGCTCAGTGCACAAGCGTATCCCCTTTTTTTTCTCCTTTTCTCGTCCCCTCCCAAATTTGTTCCCACTCAACGCTTTTCTCCCACTCTCCAGGAACTGTTTTTGGCTTCGTCATATTATGAGTAATTGTGTGCTGGTGGCGTCTATATTCCCCCATTTGTCCTCCATAATTAGCTGTCTTTCAATTAAACAATTCATTCAGCATTTATGCACTGGGAGTGAGAAGTTGATACAATATGTCTATAACATATATAAAAAATCTTAAATGCTACAATGATTGTAGAACATACAATGTGGGGACATAAATCTAACAGCAATATAGATGTAAATTAACAACTTGGATATAAATATATTACAAACATAACCCTTAATGGGTCCTATGAATTGTCATTGAACAATTATATTTAGAATCACAAGTGTTTTGTCTAGTTGTTAGACTGATCTAGATTTTGTAAGTTAAATCTTTAAAATTGGTTTTCTTAGTTCGTCTATTATCATATGGTAGAAAGGGATTGGGGAGATGAAATAAAGCGTTCTTTTAGGGAACTCACTTGTATTAAGATGGTTACTAGATGTTTTTTATTTCTCATAATTACTAAAATGACAGATGGTCAAAATAATTTGCTGGACACTGGTATTTTTTCTTTTTAAATAAATTGATGTTTGCAATGTTGTCTCATATTTATTGAGGAACATAATTTTTTAAAGACACTTGTTTAAAGGGGGTACTGATGTATGTCCCATAAGATTTGTTATAATGGGATAGAGGAAACTTATCCACAAAAAGAGACTGATAGTTTCATCAAAAATATTTCGTAACTATGTGGCATATAGATAAAAATGGCATATCTATCAATTATATATGTGTAATACTATGGACACTATTCATAATTTGAAGGAATTCTTTTTATTGAAAAAAGACTGATAATTATCGCGTTGCATATAGGGTGTATATGAATCTATATCGATAAAGTGGTATGTGAACACTCAGCAGGTGTCTAATTTATTTAATCTTAATTTAAATAATCAGTGATGGTATGACGTAAAGTTTTAAATATAATTGGAGTTTCTATCCTCAAATATATAATGGAGTGTTATAATGACCATTTCATTTACATAAATGAAGAGAATGTGTACAAATTTCATAGACAATGATTAATATAGTTAGCATATAGACATAACGTGTTTTTTAAACCTAACAATGTTTTTTGTAGACATAGCATGTTTTTAGATATCAGAGACAGGGTTGCCATTTCTGGTATTGATCTGAAAAGGAAGCGTGAAAGAACGAGGGAACAGAAGCAGGTAGATAAGCATATGCTTATAAATACATTTTGGAATTCATTTAAAAAAGGTGTGAGATCTATTCTCAGCATTCACACTCGTTGGGGCTATAGTGTTTGAGCGGTGAATCCAAAAGGTTTCAACGTTTCAGTAACTCTAAACCCCTATCCCCTCCCCCCCTCCAATGGGGTAGTACATGATCATTGGCTTTGAATTATGGCATGTCGGTTCTCCTCCACCATGAAACTCAGTAAAGTGGTTGGAATACTATGGTTATTAGTTTCCTCTAATGCCCTTAGGTGCTCATAATTCTTGTTCTTATAGGTCTGATTGTTTTCCTATATATTGTAACTTGCAGGAACCTGCCAGCATGTAGATCCCATGGTCTGCCCTTTAAGTCATAGAAGCGTTTAATACAGATGCTGTAAATCTCCAGAAAAACTTATATACGGTACAGTGGCCTCAATATACATGTATAAATACCTATAATGCAGTGTGATTGTGGACAAATCCTATTACGAGTGCTTTTCCTGGTAAGTACAGGTAATAAAAGCTTCAATCAGACTTAGAACTTTGCAACTTATATTGACAGATTTATTATAAATCATTCTTCCTGGCAATGCACAGGTATTAAGAATTTATAGTTAGGTGTAGGGACCCTTGAAACGTGGTCTGCCGTGAATTTTGGCTCAAGGCTTACACAACAATTTGGCCAAAATGTTAAACTAAAAGACCATTTTATATTATTAGTTATTTATACATGTAATTTAGGCACTGTACCGTATATAAGTTTTTTCTGGATGTGCACTGAGCTTTGTCTGTGTTTTATGTTATGTCTCTGGTTTTAAATACACTATTGCCATGCTCCGTAGCACTCCCTCTGTGAACTTATTGCTTATATATATGTTGTTGGTATTTTGGGGGTTCAATTGGAGCTTGAAGGGTTCTGTATGTTTTATAATTCTTGTGCAGCTAGTCTTGGCTGGTTTTTTGGAGGGTGGCAACCTCCTATCCAATTGAAGCTCACTCCCTCCCACATTTAAATGTTTAAAAGCTCACTCCATGGCATCTCAACTATCAGGGAACTTGCCTGCATGCAGTGTGATTGTGACAAATCTATTACAGAGTGCTTTTCCTTTAATTATACAGGTTAATAAAGCTTCAATCAGACTTAGAACTTTTGCAACTTATATTGACAGATTTATTATAAATCCTTCTTCCTGGCAATGCACAGGTTATTAAGAATTTATATTAGTGTAGGGACCCTTGAAACGTGGTCTGCCGTGAAGTTTGGCTCAAGGGCTTACAACAATTTGGCCAAAATGTTAAACTAAAAGACCATTTATTATTAGTTATTTATACATGTATATTTAGGCCACTGTACCGTATATAAGTTTTTTCTGGATGTGCACTGACTTTGTCTGTGTTTTATGTTATGTCTCTGGTTTTAAATATATATTGCCATGCTCAGTGCACACCCTATGTGAAACTTATATGCTTATTTATGCTGTGGGTATTTTGGGGGTTCAATTTGAGCTTGTAGTGTTCTGTATGTTTTTATAATCCTGAATTAAGCAAATAGCCATGTTAGCCCCAGTTTAGTGCAGAGTAAATGATGTACTAAGTATTAGGCGATACCCTCTAACTCCACTTTTTCTGAACAATCCCTCTTTCCTCTTCTTTTCTCATGTTATTCTTTCTACACTGTTCTGTACCTTCTTGTTGTGTGTCCCTTTCTTGCCTTCCCCATCCGTATTTTGTGCAATACATGAGATGGGAGTCATTTCATCAAGGGACATTTTACTCGGCATTCTTGTCGCAGAGGTCTATTTCAATTCAATGTGTACCCAGTGCCGGCTAGGAGTTTGGCGGGCTGGGTGCCGGGGGAATGGACAGGGCCTCTTACCTCCCCGGCATCTCTCCTCCAGCTACGTCGCATTGTCGTGATTTGGTGCATAGAGAAGATGCTAAAGATGAGGAGCAGGTAGAGTTTCGGAGCTTACAGAGGCCCCCGAGCTCTCCCCCGGGCAATCATTTTAAATGTTGGGGAAGAGCGCAGGGCCTCGTGTATGTGTGGGGGCTCTGTGCCATCAATCTGACCCTGGGTTTCCCATCCTTTCCACAATATCCCCAAAATAAAAGGGAAAGGAACCTATGGTAGTATAAAAAAAAGTCAAAATGTGCTTTTTCTCTGCGTGCGTTGACTTTCTCTTTTCTGATTAGTCGTCTGGTTGATGTTGTCATTTTTTTGATCATTTTTGAAACGCTGCCCATGACAATCGGAGTATTCAATGATTTGACTAGTTTGAAGTTGGTTATATTGGTCAGATTCCTGCTTCAATATTTAAACAGTGTTGTAGTTTATTCTTAGACACTATTCCTTTTTTGTGGATCTCCATGAACGTTTTTTTAAAGATTTTTCTTACCACACACACCTCATTGATGATTGAAGGGAAGGGATACTTTTACTTTTTTTTATTAGCAGCTTTTTTGTGCATTACCCTGCACCTGCCAGATAAATGAATCTTGTTCTGCTTTACATGTCACATCTGTATAGTGGTAAGAGTGGATTGTTCTACTGAGGTTACATTGCATGAACGCTGTAATAACAAACTAGATGCATGTTGTGCTTAATGTGCTCTTGTCAGATGTGCACACCACCCCAAGCTGTGAGCTGCATGTTTGATTGTCATGTAAGACTTTTAATGGACAAGAAATTATAAAAACTCAGACTCCGCAGCGTGAAGCAGTTTATTTAGGTTACTTTTATATAGCTTTCTATGCTCTTTTGAAAAGTCTACACGGTGTAAATTGCACTTCACTAAGCTTTTATTCTATGTGCAATGTTTGAGAATCCAATAAAATCTGTATACAGTATTTCTTCATGTATTTGTTTGCACTGTTATTCTACATAAGATTGGTACTGCATTTAGTGTGGGTGAACACAAAATGTAGTGAAATGGCAGCTGTTACATAATAAAACATTTATGTATGAGAAACACATTTAGGAGAAATAATAATAATGAAAACAGGCTCAGAAATGTGCATATTGGCAGATGGTAGAACTCAAACTTGGACTGGTAGATATTGTGATGCTAATTTCATGATAAACATGGTTTGCATCCATTGCATCTCACACGTTAATAACTGTGTATACCAATTTGCACCCATTAGCAGATTTTAATTAATGAGAACCATAGAGAGGGAGGAGAGAGGCTAATCAGGAAAGAAATGAGGGGTGGAGTAGTAAAATATCTGACTGGGATGAACTAAAAGAACAAATCTTTAATGGAGATAAGGAATACTTTGAATAATGCAAGAAATGTGAAATCTGTGGGAGGGAATGAATACTGATTGCGACAGGATGGCCATGGTCAGTTAGACACTGTTAGTGCATTCACTGTGGTTTATTTTGTCCACAGACTTAAGCAACACATGGGTATGGGATGCTATCCATTTACGGCAGTGTAATAAAAAGAAAAGACCTACTCCACTCAGGAGACAACAGTTATGGCCCTCACTACCAGCACTGGCCAGCTGACTTGTCGGGTGGACTTGCTGTGTCTCATGACTGCAGGTTGACAACCTCCCCCAGCCCTGTGTGTCTTAGTGTGGCTATAATTTAGGCTGCTTTTTAAAAACCTGTAGCTCAGGCTAATTGGTTACACCTGAGGGTTGTTGCCAGCAGCAGTTAACCTTATCATGCTGGAAAACCGTGCACGGCTCCAATCTCCTCTGACATAGAAAGTATATACAGTATGACTCTCTCTCACATGACTTATTAGCAGAGATGGGTCCTGTATTTATTTTTCATTCTACTGAAAATGTACTGTAACACTGCACCTAATTCCCAGTAAGTACGTATGGCTGCAAACCTTTGATGACCAAGTATCGAGTTTGGTACTATGGCAGTACAATTTACAAGCAGTTTTCTGCCATAAGACACCTTTTGGCATTGAACAGCACCTTGCAGCCCATTGACTTGAATGAGCTGGAAGTGTCTTTTAGCCCCAAGGTGTCATATGGCAGAAGACTGCTGTAGTAAATATTTTTTTGGTATGGCTAATCTGCAGTTGTGCTGTTAGAATCTGATTGTGTGCTCTCAGGCAACAGTGGATGTAATAAATTAAAAATAGTGGTATTAGATTTGACTTATAACAAATAGCAGAACTAAATAAGCGTGAAGTGCAATGTATCTAGAAGTAGATGCAAAAGCCAAAACATTGAGTCCATGTTGAAACACAATTGGCTATTAATATGTGTCAGTTTCAAGAATAATTTTTCTCTGAAAATGAGAGACTACTAAACCATTATCCCAATCAGCTCTGAGAGAGCAGAATGTTACACTGAGATGAGCAGTGAAGAATGGATACTAACCAACAACAAAGGAGACATCTTGCACACAGGGGGTCTTCAATGTGAGGCAAAATGGGGAAATATCAGTGCAGCATGGACAAATACGCAGACTTGTGTGAGATGTATTCAAATAAACAAGCATATAGTAATATGCACAAAAAGTCATGTAGTTTTCATGACAAATATCGTCTGAGATAGGACTGAAACATAGGTCCTTTGTCTCTTTTCACCAGTTACTTTTTATTCGTATGCTCTGAAATACTGTAACTCTATTCCTCCTGAACTGAAAGCAGCAGCTCATGATTTCTTTTGTCTAATTTACCATTTTTGGAGGAATTTTACTACTAGCCATGGGGGCTAAAGTAAGGGTGAGGGGGGTGATACTACTTATTCCCAACTAGGATTTCTACCATACATGAACGCTAAGAATATGACACAATTTCATAGTTGCATGGTGAAAACATAGAATAAGAACATACATACTGTACATACATACAATCTACATACTACATACAAATACAAGCAGACCACATTTGTCATTAAAATCGCATACAAATGTTTTTGTTGAATTTTTTGCATTGATAATTAATTATATCAGACTGTACTATCAACACATTTTGATTAGGTCATTTATGGTTACTGTTAATTGCACATAGGTAAGAGCGACAGTCATGTAATATGGAGTCTGTTTCTCATTTTTTGCTCTCCTGGTCATTTATTGCCGAAAGCTATGCAAACAAAATTGGAGTGTATTGGATGTACGTGAAATGATACACATTTTGCAAAACTTTTCACAACCTGTACTCTGACACTTTGTAATAAGTTGATGTTTTAATAATATTTTTTATTAATTTTGGAAAATGAGAATATTTTATAAGTGTAGTTTAATTGCCAGTTATGTAAACCCCCTGGCTTTCAGGAATGCTGTTACGGCCGAACTTATGCCATTTTTGCATAACTTCTATTTGGAATGGGACTTGTTAGTAGGGATTTGCCTAGCCACAATAATGGGGGGCACCAGATATCCCCCCTGGCGGCTACGTTACGGCGCTGTGTTGTTATACCTTTCAGTCAGCACTGGTTACAATGACCGATCCATCTTCACTAGCGCCGGGCAGTGAGGGGAGGGAGCGGTTGCAGCAAGCGCTAACTGACAGGTATGTTAGCGCAACAGTGTCAGTGAGGAGGAAGGGGGAGCAGAGATTGGATGGCAAGGTTAGGGGCGGGAGTGATTCGGCCCGCCCCTCCTCTCTATGACGTCAGGGTGTGGGGGGAGTTGGTGCTGTGTTTATGATGTATGCATGTAATGCTCTGTGTCAGTCTCTGCGCGTCATGTGTGCTGCGTCGTGTGTGTAATGCAGTGTGCTGTGGTGTAGGGCTGTTTGTCATGTGTGTGGGGTGGGGAGAAGAGAGGAAGGGGGTTGCCATTTATAGGAATTTGCCCGGGGACAAAACACTTACATATGCATCTTGTGTGTGTATACCACACACCCACAACACACACACACCACAACACACAACCACACAACACAACACACACACACACACACCACACACCCCACATACCACACCCACACACACCCACACACACACCACACACACCCCCCAACCCCCCCACCCACCCACACACACACACACACCCCATAAGTCTCACATTTCCATGAAAATACACCACTATTATAATCAGATAATACAGTACTTTAATTCATTTCTTCTTTCTTTATGTAATGTGACGGTGTATTATGTAGAGTAGCTTGTCTGATTGAGAGGGGAGGTGGTCTGTGTCAAATCTGTTTTCCAGAACAAATTGATTTTTTTTTTTTGTGTACACAGGCAAGCTTTGGACAAATTCAGACGAAACTATAATCTGCTGGTCATTGCCAGATTAGCTTTCGTTTTTGAATTGACAGATGCCTCATCAACCTTACCATCTTCGCTGTGCTATCATTTATGAGACTCTACCTCTATGGTGCACAATTAAGAGTTGGGGTGCTGCACCTGTTCATGTCTAAAATCCTCTTTTGATTTCTGTTACCACGTTATACTATCTTGTGCCAAGGTCGTGGTGCTTTTTGGTTTGTAAAAGGCCTAAAGCAACAATAATTTTACCTACTGAGCAGTTTTTCTAGGCACAAAGTCTTCATGCTCACAGCTTCCCACTGAAAAGAGATACACCTTGCCAGATATACCCATCAGGCTCTGAAATGATGTGATCCTGGTATCCTTTTCTGCTACTCTAGACAGCGCGGGGGTCCTCAACGACGGGGTGCCACATAACCATTAACCATTTCACCTTATTGAAGCACACCACTAATCAGTGCTCTTTATAAATTATTATCTATAATATTGATTAGGTGTATTATTAGATTTGCTCTCATTCTCGATGGTGGTATTTGCCATCAGTAACGTACTGATATGCCATAAATTCCCGCTCTCTCTGACAAACACACCACAATTTGTCGAGTGAGTATCTACTAAGGGATTTTTTGCGAAGAATGGCGATTTTTCGGTAGCGTTTCACTATTGGTCAGATACTTTTTTTAATTACTGTGACACTCCACCATCGCTAATATATGTTTTAAGTAAATACAATTAAAAGTTATATTCTATACTGCTAGTTGTGTGCATTTAAGTTAATTTCTCTCGAGCATACTCTCCTGTGTACTCATTATTTTACTGAAACAAAGAATACTGTTCTTCATGTTTACCAGTGACAGTAGCTCCAATACATTTATAAAGTATGCTAATTTGCTAATACATTCGATTGTATTAATACATGATACTGTTTTTGTTATCATTTTACACAGCGCATTTTCACCCGCTGTAAATTCTCATGGTTATGTTGCATAACCAAACCATTCATAGCACATGTTTCAGTGTTGAGGCTGTACAAAAGGGGCGAGCATACTGTGACCTGGGGTCGCATGTGGCCCTTCAGTGCGTGCATGTCGGGCGGTCCTGAAGAAGAAAAACATGAAGTGTGTGATCATAGAGATAAAAGAGGGAAGCCAGATGTTGTGTTTCCCCTAAAACCAGCCAGTTTTCCTATAGGTTGGTTCCCAGCAGCACGGAATACCAGGAAACCCTGCTGCCTGCGTGGAGAGCTTCACAAGGTGCTGGTTGTGGAGACTCTCCCTAACTTTCTCTCTCAATCACCCCACTTGTCCCCCACTTCGCCTTCCCCTTTACTACCCTGTACTCCATGTCCCCGGTCAGTCCAACTAACCAACATAACCATGCACCCTCTTGTCCGCCACTTGTCACCTGTCCATCTCCTTGCCCCCTTGTCACCCCACTATATACACAATCCCCCTGTGTCATAACTGCCCCCCCTGTGTGACCCAACTGCCCCTTATCCCCCACTTACCACTCCCTCTTTCCCCTTCCCCCATGTGTCACACTCTTCCTCCCCTCCCCCTCACCCCCCATTTGTGTCAGGTTATAGTCCTCAGTGTATAGTCTGCCGTCAGTTATCCCTGAGTCAGTGTGTAGTTGCCGCTTGCCACATACTCATTGCTCATTCGCTAGTGTATACTCTTCTGGTGTCGGTATCTCGGCCATACACATAACGGCAGTCAGGTTACAGTATGACCAGGGTCCGTGCATCAGTATTCATTTGATTTTAGTTTTATTGTGACCCATTGGACAATGACACTAGTAATTCTGGCTCCAACTCCCATCAGTTTTGGCCACCCCTGCTATAAATGTTCAAATGTACATTTGAATGCGTTTTGGTCACATTTTCCCCCTATGTTGATATTGTTTTTATTGCATACTGTATCAGTTTTCAGACTGATATTACTATTTGTTCAACAATATGATATCAGTGTTCCTGACAACACGCGGTGCTTTCCTATTGACAGGGGCCCTGTATAATGTACATTGCTCAATGTCTCCCTTGCACAGTTGTAAACTAATTTGCACTACAAAAGGTAATAGTTTGTGGTTGGCCTGCTCCTGATTTTTAGAACCACTTACCAATTGGAACTTGTGCCAACACTGTCTTTATACACAAGTTCAAAACACTAGCCTTCCCTCCTTTTTTTAAATGTTGCATACCCTCGTTTGGGGTTATTCACCTTGCTTTCAGGATCACAATGGTAGCCAGCAGCATTATAGCTGACAAGCTAAGGAATAAATACAGCTGCCATTCCGCTCATTCATTGGCTTTTCTACGGCCTGCAACCATTTGTTTTTTGTCCGAGTTCTCTCTGGCATATCCCTGATCCAGGTTGGGCCCGAGATGGCAAGACGGGACTCGCATCGGGTCCTGCTTTAGAAGACCTTTGTAATTTAAGAAAAGGACTAATTGCATTCGTGGTAGTATATGTACTTTGCATACTATACGTCATTGTACTGTTGTAAGATTTTCTGAAAGGAATGATTGAGGTTTTAATAAGCAGTAAAATTGTACTCTCTCTTTAGAATGTGATACATCTCTAACCAGATTTGACTTGATAAAGGTGCTGTCATTTTTTTACAGAAACATTGATTTAACATAATAGCAGGTGGAAACACTCTTAAAAATACCACTATTTGTTTTCCTTACAACCACTAATGCTACAAACTGTTATCACTGTAGATTGTATCTAGAGGAATTTGCTTTGAAAGGTCAGCAGCACGCTCTATATGACTTCAAAACAATAGCTCGAGTTGAGGAATATTTATAGTATATTTTTTTTTTTGTTGCTTAACATTGAAACCAAATCTGACTTTATTCACTTAGAAACCCGAGAGCATGTGTGCTGCACCTTATGCTGTATAGCATGTTACATTAATGTAACAGGAGCCCTCACTGTTTCAGGAACCTACATGCAGTGTACTGAACACATCACTTGTGGTGTGAATTCTCATTGCTTTTTTAGATGTCAGATGATGGTAATCGCTGCTGACACCAGTGTTTGATTCCCTCAGCTAATATTTTGAACTGTGGGTATGTTTTTATATTGGATTATCTTAATACATTTAAAACAAGCTTTGAGGGCTATCAGGTCACTTACAGACTGAACCACAAAGTGTTGTCTGTTTTTGCCGGCCGTGGGTTGCATATTCATTATGAAGCAATAGGGGTGCTGGTATCAAGGCCACAATCTCAAATGGAAGAAAGTGCTGCACGTTTCCATGATTCCCTTTTGCGAGGCTCTCAGGATGTCTCTCATTTAGAATGCAGCGTACATAAAACTGCCATTTTACGAACGTTGGAAACAGAATCAGGATAAGTGATGAGGGGGATTAAATCGTCATCTAATAAGACAGGAGACACCGATCTTGCTAAACATTTATAACTGAGCACGGAGAAAAGTACAACTTGGATTCACGAAGCTCTGTTAAATCAGGGCAAATACCTGGAAGTGACTTAAAACAGGAACAGCTGTTTTTTTCCCCCCCCAATCACTCAATACAGTAATTTTTTTGTCACAAATATCAGCCATAATTGAGCCCATCAGGATAGGGTTAATGTCCTGCTCTCTTTAGGATAACACTAACACTATCTTGATAGAGGTATGGGAAGAAAGGGCCCTTGCTTTATATACCTCCAAATGTTTAAGCTATACTCCAAGGGGTGGAGGGGGGAAGAAGAGACTCTGAGATACTCTTAGGCTGCGTCCATAGAAGACAAGCAGCGCTGAGCCGTGCAAACGCTCCGTACTGAGCCCCCCCTGCATCTTCACTGGATGTCTTGAGAGGGGCTCACACGCAGCAGCTCCCCAGGCGTGCTGAGGAGTTGGATTTTTCAGCCGACACAGCCAGCTGTTTTTCAGCCATTGTCGGCTAAAACATCCCATCGCACAGGACAGCACTCAGTCAACTCACGCGCGCCGTGACGTCGGCAACCGTGACGTTGACGTCGATGTCGTGCGTCCGGGCAATTGCCCAGCGACTCACTGTCCCCGCCACTGCGCCCTACCCCTGTCCCGCTCATCGCCCCATTCCCTTGCCATTCCTCCTCATCGCACGTCTCCTTCGCAGGCGCCTGGCTCGCCTCATGTGCTGAATAATCGCAGCTTCAGCAGGCGCCTCGCTTCAGCGCTGTTCGCCGCTCCCCCCCTCTATGGACGCAGCCTTACTCTGAGATACCTGTGAAATATGCAATTTAAATAATGTGAATTATGCCCAGTTCCCTTACCCTTGGCCGGGGAGGGGGTTGGCTACGGAGCGCTCCGCTGCTCAGTGCCAGTGCCGAGCCAGTTGCAGGCGACGGGATGGTGTGGAGTGGAGCATCTCGCCGAGCTTTCGCAGCGATACTGATATGAATGGCGCCGCCATGTTTGCCAGTTCGTGCATGTGCAGTGGAAGGGTAGTTGCAGGTGTCCAACACCAAAGGCTCGGCAGGGGACTACATGTCCCAACAGCCCATGGGGGCTGCTCACACATCATATAGTTGGCCAATAGGGCTGCTGCATTCACGGTCCAGGAAGACAGGCGTTTGGCGGAATGCAGGGACCAGCTCACATCAGGGAGAGGGACACATAGGGGTAAGGTAGGGACTGAGGTGCAGGTGGCTCCCGGGACTGGCCAATACCCCCTTACTCCCTAAGTTAGGCCCCAGACTCGCAAATGATAGTGGCTGCTCACAGGGAAGGCCCATAGGCCAGGACATTTCCCCAGTAGCTGTCTATAGTTGAGAATATATGCCCCACCGTGAGACTCGTCACACGTGATTGCGGCATGTGGTCTGGGACCAGACTTCCTACATATAGAACTCTTAAAGGTGAGATCCTCCAACTGGCTCTTCCACCCCACCAGAGGCGGACACCTTCGGCGCCGAGACGACGCTGGATCAGCGGATCCCCGTGTGCTGTGAAGTGGTACGGATAAATCCGTTCCAGTTGAATATACCTCCGGCCTGTTGTGTAACCATTTCTACTGTAGGAGATCGCCTCCATACATCTGGGCGTTACAGCATATGAGGCGCTGTTTATCATGGAGTAAATGGGGGTATATACCCTAGAAGCCTGTCCTGCAGTCCCACAACCATCGGCGACACCTCAGCCTCTTGTGAACCAACAGGTAGCCGCAACCAATACACCTGGTAACAGGGGATCTCCCCGGAGGGTGGGGGAAACACCGTTACATGAATATATTTAGCAATTCACAGTTTGTTTTTCACAGTATCCCCCCATGATCTGAATTCATATTTTCTCTCACTCTGTCCGTCCTCTCTCTCTCCTTTTCTTTCGCTCTTTCTCTCCTCTCCTCCAAAGCCATGATTCAGTGCGACGGGGCATAATGCCAGAGTTAGTTTAGACATAACAATTGACATTATTTCCTGGCGTTAAACCTTAACAGAAAAACGATAAAGATGCCCAAAGCTACATCCAATGTGAAAAAATATACAACAGATCCAATGTGATCATTCTTCTGTAATTATACAGGTTAAAAAGATTTAAAACCCAGGTGAGTGGTTAGGACCTGCTGCTAGGTCATGCCTTGTAAGTGGCACTGCAGGCTTTCAGACGCTTTGGCAAAAGGGTTAAACTAAATGACTCTTTTTTCAAGAATATAGGTATTGCACTGTGTATTTTTGTCACATTGGAAGTACTTTGGGCATCTCTGTCTGTTTTTGTTGTATACATTATAGCCACGCCCACTATCACTCCTTTTGACATTATATACATATCTTATATTATGTGGTATAATGTTAGGGGTTTTCTCAAGCTTGTTGAGTATCTGTGTGTTTGTTAACCCTTAACAGGCTTAATATACAGCAAATGCGGCCCCCAACCTCCTCTCTCCTCTCTCCCCTCGTCTCCTCTCCAGGTCCTCCTTCAACTGCAGTTTGTGGTGTAACATGCGGGGGGCTGGAGCTACATAAAGATTGTGTATAAGATGACGTGTAACCCTCCTTGCCCGCTTGTTAAGGAGTTCACATTAGTTGCTATGTACTAGGCTTTGCTCAGTCCTCTCATACTGGTCAGGGTGCTGAATCTGTGCATGCTGGCGTCAGCCTTTTTGCTGATGAATATGAAAGGCACCAGGAACTTTTTATAGTATTGTAGCAGGGTACTCTCCCTTACCCTCTGTAGGGAGCTGGTTCCATGGCTCGCGGAAGAAGGTGTGCCCTGGCCATCTTGCGCGTTGCGGCAGCTGTGTATTAATAGATGTGGTGTGAGCTTGCGGCCTGCCATGTTTGGGTTTGGTGCTGAGCGGAAGGAAAGTTCTAAAAAGAATTTCTCCTCCTGGGGACAGAGGACCCCGTTGATGGCAGTTGAAATGGACCCGTGAAAGGAGGAGGTGTGTCCCATGGAGCTAGTCAAAGCTTTCCTGTCAGAGCTAGCTTTCCCTCTTACCCCGGGCCCGGCAGTGCCATCACGGTAGCGGAGTACTGAAGGAACCCCACAGCATATGGATATAACCCTGTAGGTGAGATACTCCACGAAGCAGGACACTACTGTGAGTTGAAGTTACTCCGACTGAGCAGAGCCAGCACCGCTGGCGGCCCTGATGAGAGGCGTGAGGGGCTTGTTGCGGGAGACCACCCGTGCGCGGGGACCCTGAACCCCTCCTCTTCCTGTGGATCATCTCCTGTTACTGGCCTTTACTCATGAGGTACTGCCTGCAACGACATGGTTGTGCATAAAACGATACAACAAGGGAAAAGGGTAGCGCTGCCTCACAATATAATTTGGGAAAATGAGGCTCTGTATGGACATTGTGTTTTCTAGGTGCTTTAGGGCAACCCTAAGTATTGTGGGGAACAAGGCCCATATTGTATTGTTATTGTGTTATTAGTGTCCTCATTATTGTTGTGTTGCATATTATTATCATTTGGGGACCATATCTAACAGATATTGTATACGCCGTTGTTGTGAGTGTGATTTTTTGGGGTAATGCTGTAATAGATATACGCGATTTCGTGAGGAGCCATTCCCGCCCTATCTGGGACTCTCACAGGTGGAGGCGTCTGACGCACCCATTCGTGCCCAGGCGTCTCCAGGCGTAGGCTTAGAGTCCCCCTGTAAACTCCTAACGGTATCCTCACTATATGCTGCACTACACGCCTGCAAATTCCCTAGGTGCCGGGAGGGGTGTTTACAGTACAAATAAGAGCTTTATGACATGCCATCCATCTCACACCCATTGTTACATCCGATCATCACAATAACTACTTCTGTGTGTCCTCAAATACAGGTTTTTTAAAACTCTTTATATCCTTCCTAGTTAGCACCACCCATTTTTATGCTCTAGGGAGGTACTTATCTTTTGTTGCTGGTACTGTACTTCATGTAAGTGGCCATCTTTTGCGTACGTCCATCACTACTCTCCTCAATTGAGTCCCTCTTGGGTACCATACGACCATCAATAACCCCACTGCTTATCTACCTTGCTTCTGTTCCCTCGTTCTTTCACCTGCTTCTCTTTTCAGAACAATACCCAGAAATGGCAACCTGTCTCTGATATCTAAAAACATCGCTATGTCTAAAAAAACATTGTTAGGTTTAAAAACATCGTTATGTCTATTGCTAACTATATTAATCATTTGTCTATGAAATTTGTACACATTCTCTCATTTATTGTAAATGAAATGTCATTATAACACTCCATTATTATATTTGAAGATTAGAAACTCCAATTACTATTTAAACTTTACGTCATACCATCACTTGATTATTTAAATTAAGATTAAAATTAAAACCAGAGACATAACATAAAACACAGACAAAGCTCAGTGCACATCCAGAAAAACTTATATACGGTACAGTGCCTAAATATACATGTATAAATAACTAATAAATAAAATGGTCTTTTAGGGGGTTCAATTTGAGCTTGTAGGTGTTCTGTAAGATTAAAATTAATTAGACACCTGCCTGAGTGTTCACATACCACTTAATATATACATTTCTATATACACCCTATATGCAACGCGATAATTATCACAGTCTTTTTTCAACATAAAAAGAATTCTCTCAAATTATGAATAGTGTCCATAGTATCTACACATATATAATTGATAGATATGCCATTTTTATCTATATGCCACGTATTTACGAAAATATTTTTGATGAACCTCATCAGTCTCTTTTTGGATAAGTTTCCTCTATCCCATTATAACAAATCTGTAAGGGACATAACATCAGTACCCCCTTAAAACAAGTGTCTTTAAAAATTATGTTCCTCAATAAATATGAGACACACATTGCAAACATCAATTTATTTAAAAAGAAAAAATACCAGTGTCCAGCAAATTAATTTTGACCATCTGTCATTTTAGTAATTATGAGAAATAAAAACATCTAGTAACCATCTTAATACAAGTAAGTTCCCTAAAAGAAGCTTTATTTCATCTCCCCAATCCCTTTCTACCATATGATAATTGACTAAGAAAACAATTTTAAAGATTTAACTTACAAAAATCTAGATCAGTCTAACAACTAGACAAACACTTTGATTCTAAATATAATTGTTCAATGACATTTCATAGGACCCATATATTATGTTGTAATATATTTATATTCCAAGTTGTAATTTACATCTATATTGCTGTTAGATTTATGTCCCCCCATGTATTGATTCTACAATCATTGTAGCATTTTAAGATTTTTTATATATGTTATAGACATATTGTATCAACTTCTACTCCCAGTGCAATAAATGCTGATTGAATTGTTTAATTGAAAGACATGCTAATTTAGCAGGACAAATGGGTATATAAGAGCCACCAGCACACAATTACTCATACTCCTGACGAAGCCAAGAACAGTTCCTGGTAGCTGGGCGAAACGCGTTGAGTGGACCAATTTTGGGCTTGGAGGCGACCCGTAGCAAACCAACCCTGCAGCCGTGACGTCACAGATTCAGACGGGCGCACAGAGGGAAGCTCCGATTCGGGACACAGAGCCGTGGAAGCCAGCAAAAAACCTAAGGGAAGCGGTGAGCTGTTCGGGATACCTCCATTTCACCTTGTGTGATACATGCTTTTTTTATATTGGCACATTGTAAGTGCGCATTTTTTACCCTTCTTTTATTACATAAAGTTTACCAATTTGATCGCACTATGTAGCTTTCTCTCTCATTTTATATGCTAACATTGCTGACGGAGAATTCGATAGGGGGTCCAGTGCACAGTACCTGCATGGGTGGCAACCCAATTTGCCAGCTGCCTTTATAAACTCTAGAATCCTGTGAGTAGAGCAACTATATGAGCCAAGACACAGTCTATATAATACACTTGTTTTAGAAACGTCTGCACTTAAATTTGTGTATTTTGTTCTCTTATTCCCCTATATGCTCCCCCTGGATGTTTTGAGAAATTTATTTATATAGCGCCATTAATGTTCATAGCGCTTCACAGTAGGAATACACGGGGTAAACAAATAAATAACAGGTAATATAAATAGCAGATCATGGGAATAAGTGCTTCAGACATAATAGTAACATTGAGGAAGAGGAGTCCCTGCTCCGAGGAGCTTACAATCTAATTGGTAGGAAGAACGTACAGAGACAGTAGGAGGGAATTCTAGTAAGTGCGTCTGCAGGGGGCCAAGCTTTATGTATCATGTATAGTATGCTTTTCCAGTGCTATTCATATGCTTCTTTAAGCAGGTGTGTCTAAGGCCTGGGACATGGTGATATGAAGAGCGCTGGGCAGCGCTGACGCTCATGCTCTCCTGCTCAAGCAGGAGATTTTTCGTGTCCCTGCATGAGCGTCAGCAAGCGCGCTTGTGTGCCGGGTGGGAGGCGGGGCTAGGGCGCCACGTCACGGACTGCCATTGGCTTTTGGTAGTCATGTGACCGGCCCTGCGCTTCCCTCAGCGGCAAAATTTAAACTTGCCTGTCTCCTGCATTTCCACACGCCTCCGCACGCCTGCGGAACCGCCGTCAAAATCTGCGCTGATAGGGATAATGTTTCCTCTCAGCGCGCCTCAGCGCGGACTTTTTGACAATGTCCGAGGCCTTATGGTGGGTCTTAAAGGTGGATAGAGAGGGTGCTAGTCGGGTACTGTGCGGGGCAGCCAGCGAAAAAGGTTTAAGGCGGGAAAGGGCTTTAGATACAAAGGGGGTAGAAAGAAGACATCCTTGAGCAGAACGCAAGAGTCGAGATGGTGCATAACGAGAAATTAGGGCTGAGATGTAAGGAGGGGCAGAAGAGTGTAAAGTTTTAAAAGTGAGGAGAAGAATGGAGTGTGAGATGCGGGATTTGATTGGAAGCCAGGAGAGGGATTTCAGGAGGGGAGATGCTGAGACAGATTTAGGAAAGAGTAGCGTGACTCTGGCAGCAGCGTTTAGGATAGATTGTAGGTGAGACAGGTGAGAGGCAGGAAGGCCGGACAGCAGGAGGTTACAGTAATCAAGACGGGAGAGAATGAGGGCCTGAGTCAGAGTTTTAGCAGTCGTGCAACAGAGGAACAGGCGTATGTTTGTGATATTACGGAGGAAAAAGCGACAGGTTTTAGAAACGTTTTGAATGTGAGAAAGGAGTCAAGTGTGACCCCTAAGCAGCGTGCTTGGGCTACCGAGTGAATGATCGTACTTCCAACAGTAATGTGAAAGGAGATAGTAGGGCTAGGTTTGGGAGGAAGTATGAGGAGCTCTGTTTTAGCCATGTTGAGTTTAAGGCAGCGGAGGGCCATCCAGGATGATATGGCAGAGAGACATTCAGAAACTTTGGTTTGTACAGCAGGTGTAAGGTCGGGGGTTGAAAAGTAAATTTGTGTGTCGTCAGCATAGAGGTGATATTTAAACCCAAGAGATGTTATTAGGTCACCTAGAGAGAGTGTGTACAGAGAAAAGAGAAGAGGTCCCAGTACAGAGCCCTGGGGTACCCCCACAGGGAGATCGATAGAGGAGGAGGAGGTGTTAGCAGAAAAGACACTGAAAGTACGATGGGAGAGGTAAGAGGAGATCCAGGATAGAGCTTTGTTCCGAATACCAAGAGTATGGAGAATGTGAAGGAGAAGAGGGTGGTTCACGATGTCAAATGCTGCAGAGAGGTCGAGCAATATGAGCAGAGTATAATGACCTCTGTCTTTGGCAGCATGGAGGTCATCAGTTATTTTGGTGAGGGCTGTTTCAGTGGAGTGAGCAGTGCGGAAGCCAGGATTGTAGAGGGTCTAGGAGAGAATAGGTGTTGAGAAAATGGAGCAAGCGAGAGAATACAAGACGTTCAAGGAGTTTAGAGGCAAAAGGCAGGAGGGAGACAGGTTGATAGTTTGAAAAACAGGTAGGGTCAAGCTTGCTGTTTGTGTGTAATGGTATGACTGTTGCATTTTTGAAGGAGGAGGGAAAGGTACCAGAGTAGAGGGAGGAGTAATGATGACAAATACATAGTTACATTAAGTGAGCAGGGTTATTATACATTTAATACAAGACATTGCATGCACAGGAAGAGATAATATGTTATGGGCGTATGTAACAATTACAGACCAGATTAAAATGCGAGACAGCTTTAGTTTTTAAAGAACTTAGACTGGTGGCGGCTGTGAGTCTCCGGTAGACTGTTCCAGTTGTAGGGTGCACGGTAAGAGAAGGAGGAGCGGCCGGATACTTTGTTGAGCCTTGGGACCATGAACAGTTTTTGGAGTCAGATCTCAGATGATAAGTGCTGCATGTGGTAGGTCTTATCATCTGAGATCTAATGCCAAATGACTGTTCACACTATATGGATGTGGTGGGTTCTGGGATTAGATCTTGCTAGTATTGTGTGTTCATTAATTTTTATGTTATATATCCCAGATTTCTTTGTCTGGGTGTATCTTATATTTTTACCCCAATTACTCAAATATTAAAAATGTGCTTTCTATATTTACAACTGTTAGGTTTGTAGGTTATATTTGTCATTACTTAACTTTGCAAGGTTAAATGTAACAAAAATAAATGAAATGTTAAAAGTAAACACAAAGTGGTGTGATGCACTTACCTCTTATATTACAGGCAGAGGACCTTTTTAATAGTGTGATCCTGTAGTTAAAAATATTTCCTGCTGATATTTCCTTAGTGATCACATCACCGGTGACCTAAGTATTAATGGTCTCCTTGATTACAATATTTATAGTAGCTGTCCTGTCCCTCCTGTCACCTTTCCACTGGATTCCTCTTGGTAGTTGTATCTCTCTCTCACCCACTTCCTGCAGTGTAAAGGGCATTGGAGTGGTGCGGGTGGGAGCTGCTGCACCCACGTGGGTAGCTCCTACTGCTGGAAGTGACATCTACTTCCGGGTCTGAGAAACTGAGAGCACAGACATGGCTACAAGGCTGTGTATACAGAGTGACTGGACAAGGACACTGAAGTGAGTATGGGTGGGAGATCCTCTGTGTTATATGCCTGAGTGCAGACCCCCCCCCCCCTTTTATATACGGTACAGTGCCTAAATATACATGTATAAATAACTAATAATGCAGTGTGATTGTGACAAATCTATTACAGAGTGCTTTTCCTGGTAATGCAGTGTGATTGTGACAAATCTATTACAGAGTGCTTTTCCTGGTAATGTACAGGTTAATAAAAGCTTCAATCAGACTTAGAACTTTTGCAACTTATATTGACAGATTTATTATAAATCCTTCTTCCTGGCAATGCACAGGTTATTAAGAATTTATATTAGTGTAGGGACCCTTGAAACGTGGTCTGCCGTGAAGTTTGGCTCAAGGGCTTACAACAATTTGGCCAAAATGTTAAACTAAAAGACCATTTTATTTATTAGTTATTTATACATGTATATTTAGGCACTGTACCGTTTATCTACGTTTTCTGGATGTTGCACTGAGCTTTGTCTGTGTTTTATGTTATGTCTCTGGTTTTAAATATATATTGCCATGCTCAGTAGCACTCCTATGTGAAACTTATATGCTTATATATATGCTGTGGGTATTTTGGGGGTTCAATTTGAGCTTGTAGGTGTTCTGTATGTTTTATAATCCTGAATTAAGCAACAATAGCCATGTTAGCCCAGTTAGTGCAGAGTAAATGAGTACTTAAGTATTAGGCGATACCCTCTAACTCCACTTTTCTGAACAATCCCTCTTTCCTCTTCTTTTCTCATGTTATTCTTTCTACACTGTTCTGTACCTTCTTGTTGTGTGTCCCTTTCTTGCCTTCCCCATCCGTAGTTTTGTGCAATACAATGAGATGGGAGTCATATTCAGCAAGGGACATTTTACTCGGCATTCTTGTCGCAGAGGGTCTATTTCAAATGTGTACCCAGTGCCGGCTAGGAGTTTGGCGGGGCTGGGTGCCGGGGGAATGGACAGGGCCTCTTACCTTCCCCGGCATCTCCTCCAGCTACGTCGCATTGTCGTGATGTGGTGCATAAGAAGAAGATGCTAGAGATGAGGAGCAGGAGATGTCGGAGCTTACAGAGGCCCCGAGCTCTCCCCCGGCAATCAGTTTAAATGTTGCGGGGAAGAGCGCAGGGCCTCTGTATGTGTGGGGGCTCGGTGCCATCAATCTGACCCTGTGTGTTCCCATCCTTTCCACAATATCCCCAAAAAATAAAAGGGAAGAGGAACCTATGGTAGTATAAAAAAAAGTCAAAATGTGCTTTTTCTGCGTGCTTTGACTTTCTCTTTTCTGATTAGTCGTCTGGTTGATGTTTGTCATTTTGCATTGATCATTTTTGAAACGCTGCCCATGACATCGGAGTATTCAATGATTGTGACTAGTTTGAAGTTGGTTATATTGGTCAGATTCCTGCTTCAATATTTAAACGAGTGTTCGTAGTTTATTCTTAGACACTATTCCTTTTTTGGTGGGATCTTCCATGAACGTTTTTCTTAAAGATTTTTCTTACCACACAGCTCATTTGATGATTTGAAGGAGAAAGGGATACTTTTACTTTTTTTTATTAGCAGCTTTTTTGTGCATTACCCTGCACCTGCCAGAATAAATGAATCTGTTCTGCTTTACAGTGCACATCTGTATAGTGGTAAGAGTGGATTGTTCTACTGAGGTTACATTGCATGAACGCTGTATAACAGAACTAGATGCATGTTTGTGCTTAATGTGCTCTTTGTCAGATGTGCACAACCCCAAGCTGTGGAGCTGCAATGTTGATTGTCATGTAAGACTTTTATGGACAAGAAATTATAAAAACTCAGACTCCAGCAGCGAAGCAGTTTATTTAGGTTACTTTTATATAGCTTTCTATGCTCTTTTGAAAAGTCTACACAGGTGTAAAATTGCACTTCACTAGAGCTTTTATCTATGTGCAATGTTGGAGAATGCCAATAAAATCTGTCATACAGTATTTCTTCATGTATATTGTGTGCACTGTTATTCTACATAAGATTGGTACTGCATTTAGTGGGGTGACAACAAAATGTAGTGAAATGGCAGCTGTTACATAATAAAACATTTATGTATGAGAAACACATTTAGGAGAAATAATAAATAATGAAAACAGGCTCAGAAATGTGCATATTGGCAGATGGTAGAACCTCAAACTTGGACTGGTAGATATTGGATGCTAATTTCATGATAAACATGGTTTGCATCCATTGCAGTCTCACACTGTTAATAACTGTGTATACCAATTTGCACCCATTAGCAGATTTTAATTAATGAGAACCATAGAGAGGAGGGAGAGAGGCTAATGCATAGGAAAGGAAATGAGGGGGAGAGTAGTAAAATATCTGAGCTGGGATGAAACTAAAGAACAAATCTTTAATGGAGAGAAGGAATACTTTGAATAATGCAAGAAGTAATGTGAAATCTGTGGAGGGAATGAAATACTGATTGCGACAGGATGGCCAGTGGTCAGTGAGACACTGTTAGGCATTCACTGTGGTTTATTTTGTCCACAGACTTAAGCAAACAATAGGGTATGGGAATGCTATCCATTTACGGCAGTGTAATAAAAAGAAAAGACCTACTCCACTCAGGAGACTAACAGGTAATGGCCCTCACTACCAGCACTGGCCAGCTGACTTGTCAGGGTGGACTTGCTGTGTCTCATGACTGCAGGTTGACAACCTCCCCCAGCCCTGTGTGTCTTAGTGTGGCTATAATTTAGGCTGCTTTTTAAAGCCTGTAGCTCAGGCTAATTGGTTACACCTGGAGGTTGTTGCCAGCAGCAGTTAACCTTATCATGCTGGGAACCGTGCACGCTCCAATCTCCTGCTGACATAGAAAGAGTATACAGTATGACTCTCTCACATGACTTATTAGCAGAGATGGGTCCTGTATTTATTTTTCATGCTACTGAAAATGTACTGTAAACACTGCAGCCTAAATTCCCAGTAAGTACGTATGGCTGCAAACCTTTGGATGACCAAGTATCGAGTTTGGTACTATGGTCAGTATTTACTAAGCAGTTTTCTGCCATAAGACACCTTTTGGCATTGAACAGCACCTTGCAGCCCATTGACTTGAATGAGCTGGAAAGTGTCTTTTAGCACCCGAAGGTGTCATATGGCAGAAGACTGCTTAGTAAATATGTTTTTTGTATGGCTTAATCTGCAGTTGTGCTGTTAGAATCTGATTGTGTGCTCTCAGGCAACAGTGGATGTAATAAATATAAAAATAGTGGTATTAGATAGTGACTTAATACAAATAGCAAGAACATAAATAAGCGTGAAGTGCAATGTATCTAGAAGTAGATGCAAAAAGCCAAAACATTGAGTCCAATGTTGGAAACACAATTGGCTATTAATATGTGTCAGTTTCAAGAATAATTTTTCTCTGAAAATGAGAGACTACTAAACCATTATCCAATCAGCTCTGAGAGAGCAGAATGTTTACACATGAGATGAGCAGTGAAGAATGGATACTAACCAACACAAAGGGACATCTTGCACACAGGGGGTCTTCAATGTGGAGGCAAAATGGGGGAAATATCAGTGCAGCATGGACGAAATACAGCAGACTTGTGCTGAGATGTATTCAAATAAACAAGCATAATAAGTAATATGCACAAAAAGTCATGTAGTTTTCATGACAAATATCGTCTGAGATAGGACTGAAACATAGGTCCTTTGTCTTTTCACCAGTTACGTTTATTCGTATGCTCTGAAATACTGTAACTCTATTCCTCTCTGAACTGAAAGCAGCAGCTCATGATTTTCTTTGTCCTAATTTACCATTTTTGGAGGAATGTTTACTACTAGCCATGGGGGCTGAAAGTAAGGGTGAGGGGGGTGGTGATACTACATTAGTCCCAACTAGGATTTCTATCCATACATGAACGCTAAGATATGACACAATTTCAGTAGTTTGCATGGTGAAAACATAGAAATAAGAACATACATACTGTACATACATACATACATACATACATACATACAAATACAAGCAGACCACATTTGTCATTAAAATCGCATACAAATGTTTTTGTTGAATATTTTTGCATTGATAATTAATATATCAATACTGTACATATCAACACATTTTGATTAGGTCATTTAGTGTTACTGTAATTGCACATAAGGGTAGAGCGACAGTCATTTAATATGGAGTCTGTTTCTCATTTTCTCCTGGTCATTTATTGCCGAAAGCTATGCAAACAAAATTGGAGTGTATTGGGATGTACGTGAAAATGATACACATTTTGCAAAACTTTTCACAACCTGTACTCTGACACATTTGTAATAAGTTGATGTATTTAATATATATTTTTTATTATATTTGGAAAATGAGAATATTTTATAAGTGTAGTTTAATTGCCAGTTATTGTAACCCCCTGGCTTTCAGGAATGCTGTTACTGCCGAACTTATGCACATTTTTGCATAACTTCTATTTGGAATAGGGACTTGGTTAGTATGGAATTTGCCTAGCCACAAATAATGGGGGGCACAGATATCCCCCCTGGCGGCTACGTTACGGCGCTGTGTTGATTAACCTTTCAGTCAGCACTGGTTACAATGACCGATCCATCTTCACTAGCGCCGGGCAGTGAGGGGAGGGAGCGGTTGCAGCGCTAACTGACAGGTATGTTAGCGCAACAGTGGTCAGTGAGGAGGAAGGGGGAGCAGAGAGTGGATGGCAGAGGTTAGGGGCGGGAGTGATTCTGCCCGCCCCTCCTCTCTATGACGTCAGGGTGTGGGGGGGAGTTGTGTGCTGTGTTTATGTATGTATGCATGTATGCTCTGTGTCAGTCGCTGCGCATGTGTGCTGCGTCAGTGTGTAGTATGCAGTGTGCTGTGTGTAGTGTGCTGTTTGTCATGTGTGTGGGGTGGGGAGAAGAGAGGAGAGGGGGGTTGCAGTTATAGGAATTTGCCCTGGGGACAAAAACACTTACATATGCATCTGTGTGTGTGTATACACACACACACACACACACACACACACACACACACACACACACACACACACACACACACACACACACATACACACACACACACACCTTAATGTCACATTTCATGAAAATACACCACTATTATAATCAGATAATACAGTTACTTTAAATTCATTTCTTCTTTATGTAGATGTGACAGGTGTATTATGTAGAGTAGCTTGTCTGATTGAGAGGGGAGGTGGTCTGGTCAAATCTGTTTTCCAGAAACAAATTGATTTTTTTTTTGTGTACACAGCAAGCTTTGGACAAATTCAGACGAAACTATATCGCTGTCAGTGCCAGATTAGCTTTCGTTTTTGAATTGACAGATGCCTCATCAACCTTACTACATCTCGCTGTGCTATCATTTATGAGACGCTTACCTCTATGGTGCACAATTAGAGGTGGGGTGCTGCACCTGTTCATGTCTAAATATCCTCTTTTGATTTCTGTTACCACTTATACTATCTTGTGCCAAGGTCTGTGGTGCATTTGGTTTGTAAAAGGCCTAAAGCAACAATGAATTGTGCACCTACTGAGCAGTTCTAGGCACAAAGTCTTCATGCTCACAGCTTCCACTGAAAAAGAGATACACTGCTGCCAGATTACCCATCAGGCTCTGAAATGATGTGATCCTGTAATCCTTTTTCTGCTAGACGGGCCTCAACGATTGGGCACATAACAATTAACCATTTACACCTTATTGAAGCAAGCACTAATCAGTGCTCTTTAGTAAATGTATTATCTATAATATTGATTAGGTGTATTATTGAGATTTGCTCTCATTCTCTGATGGTTATTGCCATCAGTACAGTACTGAATTATGCCATTAATTCCCTCTCTCTGACAAACACCACAATTTGTCTGAGTGAGTATCTATTAAGAAGGGATTTTTTTGGTACGTCGTTTCACTATTGTCAGATTGACTTTTTAATTACTGTGACACTCACAATCGCTAATATATGTTTTAAGTAAATACAATTAAAAGTTATATTCTATACTGCTAGTTGTGTGCATTTAAGTGAATTTCTCTCGGAGCATACTCTCCTGTGTACTCATTATTTTACTGAAACAAAGAATACTTTCTTCATGTTTACAGTGACAGTAGCATACATACATTTATAAAGTATGCTAATTTGCTAATACATTCGATTGTATTAATACAATGATACTGTTTTTGTTATCATTTTACAGCGCATTTTCACCCGTAAATTCTCATTTATGTTGCTAACCAAACCATTCATACAATGTTCAGTGTTGAGGCTGTACAAAAGGGGGGGCAATCTGTGACCTGGGGGTCGCATGTGGCCCTTCAGTGCGTCATGTGCGGTCCCTGAAGAAGAAAAAAATGAAGTGTGATCATAGAGATGAAAGAGGGGAAGCCAGAGTGTCCCCTAACCAGCCAGTTTCCTAATGGGTTCCCAAGCAGCACACGGTACACCCTGCCTGCTGGGAGCTTCACAAGGTGCTGGTTGTGGAGACTCTCCCTAACTTTCTCTCCAATCACCCCACTTGTCCCCCACTGCCTTCCCTTTACTCCCTGTAACTCCATTGTCCCCGTCACTCCAACTAACCCATCACCCTCTTGTCCGCCACTTGTCACCTGTCATCTCCTTGCCCCCTTGTCACCCCCATATACACAAATGCCCCCTGTCAATAACTGCCCCCCCTGTGACTCCAACTGCCCCTTATCCCCCACTTACCACTCCCTCTTCCCCCATGTGTCACACTCTTCCCCTCCCCCTCACCCCCCATTTGTGTCAGGTTATAGTCTCAGTGTATAGTGCCGTCAGGTTATCCCCTGAGTCAGTGTGTAGTGCCGCTTGCCACATACTCATTCTCAGTGTATACTGCTGTCAGGTTATACTCTGCACTATACACTAACGGCAGTCAGGTTACAGTATGACCAGGGTCCGTGCATACAGGTATTCATTTGATTTTAGTTTTATTGTGACCCATTGACAATGACACTAGTAAATTCTGGCTCCAACTCCCAGTCAGTTTGGCCACCCCTGCTATACAATGTTCAAATGTAACATTGAATGCGTTTTGGTCACATTTTCCCCCTATGTTGATATTGTTTTATTATTGCATACTGTATTTTCAGACTGATATTACTATTTGTTCAAACAATATGATATCAGTGTTCCTGACAACACGCGGTGCTTTCCTATTGACAGGCCCTTATAATGTACATTGCTCAATGTCTCCCTTGCACAGTTGTAGCTAATAATTGCACTACAAAAAGGTAATATTTTGGTTGGCTGCTCCTGATTTTTAGAACCACTTACCATTGGAACTTGTGCCAACACTGTCTTTATAACATAGTTCAAAACACTAGCCTTCCTCCTTTTTTTAATGTTGCATACCCTCGGTTTGGGGTTATTCACCTTGCTTTCAGATCACAATGGTAGCCAGCAGCATTATAGCTGACAAGCTAAGGAATAAATACAGCTGCCATTCCGCTCATTCATTGGCTTTTCACGGCCTGCAACCATTTGTTTTTTGTCCGAGTTCTCTGGCAATATCTCCTGATCCAGGTGGGCCCGAGATGGCAAGACGGGACTGGTCCTGCTTTTGAGGAAGACTCTTGTAAGTTTAAGAAAAGGACTAATGCATTCGTGGTAGTATATGTACTTTGCATACTATACGTCATTGTACTGTTGTAGATTTTCCTGAAAGGAAATGATTGAGGTTTTAATAAGCAGTAAATATTTGACTCTCTTTAGAATGTGGATACATCTCTAACCAGATTGACTTGATAAAGGTGCTGTCATTTTTTTACAGAAACATTGATTTAACATAATAGCAGGTGAAACTCTTAAAAATAGCCACTATTATTGTTTTCCTTACAACCACTAATGCTACAAACGTGTTATCACTGTAGATTGTATCTAGAGGAAATTTGCTTTAGGGCAGGCAGCACGCTCTATTAGACTTCAAAACAATAGCTGCAGATGTGAGGAATATTTATATATATATTTTTTTTTTGTTGCTTAACATTGAAACCAAATCTGACTTTATTCACTTAGAAACCCAGAGCATGTGGCTGCACCTTATGCTGTATAGCATGTTACATTAATGTAACAGGAGCCCTCACTGTTTCAGAACCTAATGCAGTGTACTGAAACACATCACTTGTGGTGTGAATTCTCATTGCTTTTTTAGATGTCAGATGATGGTAATCGCTGCTGACAGCCAGTGTTTGATTCCCTCAGCTAATATTTTGAACTGTGGGTATGTTTTTTATTGGATTATCTTAATACATTTAAAACAAGCTTTGAGGGCTATCAGGTCACTACAGACTGAACCACAAAGATGTTGTCTTGGTTTTGCCGGCAGTGGTTGCAGTATTCATTATGAAAGCAATAGGGGCTGCTGGTATCAAGGCCACAATCTCGAAATGGAAGAAAGTGCTGCACGTTTCCATGATTCCCTTTTGCGAGGCTCTCAGGATGTCTCATTTAGAATGCAGCGACATAAAACTGGCCATTTTACGAGACTGTTGGAATACAGAATCAGGATAAGTGATGAGGGGGATTAAATCGTCATCTAATAAGAGCAGGAGACACCGGAGCTTGCTATGAACATTTTATACTGAGCACGGAGGAAAAGTACAACTTGGATTCACGAAGCTCTGTTAAATCAGGGCAAATAACCTGAAGTGACTTAAAACAGGAACAGCTGTTTTTTTCCCCCCAAGTCACTCAATACAGTAATTTTTTTGCACAAATATCAGCCATAATTGAGCCCATCAGGATAGGGTTAATGTCCTGCTCTTTTAGGATAACACTACACTATCTTGATAGAGGATGGGAAGAAAGGGCCCATTGCTTTATATACCTCCAAATAGTTTAAGCTATACTCCAAGGGGGGTGGGAGGGGGGAAGAGATACTCTGAGATACTCTTAGGCTGCGTCCATAGAAGGACAAGCAGCGCTGAGCCGTGCAAACGCTCCGTACTGAGCCCCTGCATCTTCAATGAGGATGTCTTGAGAGGGGGCTCACGCGAGCGTCCGCAGGCGTGCTGAGGAGTTGGATTTTTCAGCCGACAGCCAAGCTGTTTTTCAGCGCATTGTCGGCTGAAAACATCCAATCAGCGCGAAGCAGCGTCAACGTCACGGCGCCGTGACGTCGGCACCGTGACGTTGACGTCAGTGCGTCGCGGGCAATTGGCCCAGCGACGTCACTGCCCCGCCTCCCCCCACCTCCCTCCGCCTCCCGATCGCGCCCGCTGGCTCGCCTGCATGTGCATGAAATCGCACAGCTTCAGCAGGCGAGCCTCAGCGTCAGCGCTGTTCAGCACTGCTCCCCCCCTCTATGGACGCAGCCTTACTCTGAGATACCTGTGAAATATGCTAATTTAAATAATGTGAATTTAGCCCAGTTCCCTTACCCTTGGCCGGGGAGGGGGTTGGCTACGGAGCTGCTCCAGTGCCGCCGAGATTGCAGGCGGACGGGGATGGGTGTGGAGTGGCGAGCATCTCGCCGGAGCTTCGCAGCGATACTGATATGAATGGCGCCGCCATGTTGCCAGTTCGTGCATGTGCAGTGGAAGGGTAGTTGCAGGTGGCCAACACCAAAGGCTCGGCAAGGGGACTACATGTCCCAACAGCCCATGGGGCTGCTCACACATCATATAGGTTGGCCAATAGGGCTGCTGCATTCACGGTCAGGAGAGACAGGCGTTTGGCGCGAATGCAGGGACCACTCCAGTCGGAGAGGGACACATAGGGGTAAGGTAGGGACTAGGTGCAGGTGGCTCCCGGACTAGGCCAGATACCCCCTTTACGCCCTAGTTAGGCCCCGACTCGCAAATAGATAGTGGCTGCTACAGGGAAAGCCCATAGCTAGGGACATTTCCCCAGTAGCTGTCTATAGTTAGAATATAGCACCGGTGAGACGTCACACGGTGATTGCGGCATGTGGTCTGGGACCAGACTTCCTACATATAGACTCTTAAAGGTGAGATCCTCCAACTGGCGTTCACCCCACGCAGAGGCGGACACCTTCGCGGCCGACGACGACGCTGGATCAGCGGATCCCCGTGTGCTGTGAAGTGTACAGGAATAAATCCGTTCCAGTTGAATATACCTCCGGCCTGTTGTGTAACCATTTCTACTGTAGGAGATCGCCTCCATACATCTGGAGCTTACAGCAGATGGAGGCGCTGTGTATCATGGAGTAAATGTGGGGTATATACCCTAGAAGCCTGTCCTGCAGTCCCCACAACCATCGGCGAACACCTCAGCCTCTTGTGAACCAACAGGTAGCACGCACCATACACCTGGTAACAGGGGGATCTCCCGGAGGGTGGGGGAAACACCGTTACATGAATATATTTAGCAATTCACAGTTTGTTTTCACAGGTATCCCCCCATGAGTCTGAATTCATATTTCTCTCACTCTGTCCTGTCTCTCTCCCTTTCTTTCGCTCTTTCTCTCCTCTCCTCCAAAAGCCATGATTCAGTGTCTGAAGGGCAGTAATGCCAGAGTTAGTTATGACATAAACAATTTGACATTATTTCCTGGCGTTAACCTTAACAGAAAACAGATAAAGATGCCCAAAGCTACATCCAATGTGACAAAAATATACAACAGATCCAATGTGATCATTCTTCCTGTAATTATACAGGTTAATAAGAATTTTAACCCAGGTGAGTGTTAGGACCTGCTACGGTCATGCCTTGTAAGTGGCAGCAGGCTTAAGACGCTTTGGCCAAAGGGTTAAACTAAATGACTCTTTTTTCAAGAGAATATATAGGTATTGCACTGTGTATTTTTGTCACATTGGAAGTAGCTTTGGGCATCTCTGTCTGTTTTTGTTGTATACATTTAGCCACGCCCACTAGCACTCCTTTTGACACTTATATACATATATATATTATGTGGTAATGTTAGGGGTTTCTCAGAGCTTGTTGAGTATCTGTGTGTTTGTTAACCTTAACAGAGCTTAATATACAGGCAAGATGCGGCCCCCAACCTCCTCTCTCCCCCGGTCCCTTCCAACTTGCAGTTTGTGGTGTAAGCATGCGGGGGCGGAGCTACATGAAGATTGTGTTATGACAGTGTAACCCTCCTTGCCCGGCTGTTAAGGAGTTCACATTAGTTGACTATGTACATAGCTTTGCTCAGTCTCTCATACCTTGTCAGGGTGCTGGATCTGTGCAGGCTGGGCGTAGCTTTGCTGATGGAATAATGAAAGGCACCAGGAACTTTTATAGTATTGTAGCAGGGTACTCCCTTACCTCTGTAGGGAGCTGGTTCCATGGCTCGGGAGAAGTTGCCTTGGCCATCTTGCGGTTGGCGCAGCATGTGTATTATAGAGTGTGTGTAGCATGGCGGCTGCCATGTTGGGGTTGGTGCTGCCGGAAGGAAAGGTTCTAAGAAGAGAATTTCCTCCGTGGGACAGAGGACCGTTGATGGCAGTTGAACTGGACCCGTGAAAGGAGGAGGTAGTGTCCAGGGAGCTAGTCAAGCTTCCTGTACTAGGCTAGAACTTACCCCTGGGCCCCAGGCAGTGCCTCACGGTAGCGGAGTATTGAAGGAACCCCCACAGCATATGGATTACCACTGTAGTGAGATACTCCAGCGAAGCAGGACAGCAGACTGTGAGTGAGTTACTCCGACTGGAGGCAGCACCGCATGGCGGCCCGGATGAGAGGCGTGAGGGGCTTTGTGTCGGGAGACCCCGTGGCGTGGGACCCGACCCCCATCTTCCTTGGGATCATCTCCTGGTTACTGGCCTGTACCATGAAGGTACAGGCCTGCACGTACAGGTATGTGCATAAACGATACACAGGGAAGGGTAGCGCTGCCCTCACATATACATTTGGGAAAAGTGAGGCTCTGATGGACAATTGGTTCTAGGTGCTTAGGGCACCCTAAGTATTGTGGGGAACAAGCCCCATATTGTATTGTTATTGTGTTATTATTGTCATCATTATTGTTGTGTTGCATATTATTATCTTTGGGGACCATAGTAAAGGAGTATTGTATACCCTGTTGTGAGTGTGATTATTTGGGGTATGCTGTATAGATATACCGATTCCTGTGAGGAGCCATCCCGCCTATGCTGGGATCCTCACAGGTGGAGGCGCTGCACCCATTCGTCCCAGGCTCTCCAGGAGCGAGGCTTAGGCCCCCTGTACGCCTAACAGGTAGCACTATAGCGCATAACGCCTGCAAATTCCCTTAGGTGCCGGGAAGGGGTGTTACAGTACAAAATAAGAGCTTTATTGACAGCCATCCATCTCACACATTGACATCATCCACAATAGACATACTTCTGGTGTCCTCACAGGGTTTTTACTATTTATATCTTCCCTAGTTAGCACCCATTTTTAATGCTCTAGGGAGGTACTTAATCTTGTTGCTGTTACTGTCATCTTAAGTGGCCATCTTTTGCGTAGCGTCCATAACTATCTCTCTCAATTGAGTCCCATCTTGGGTTACCATTACTACCATGAACCGTGGGATTACTATCACGGTGCAGGGTACTGCATGCCACGATAAGACACTTTGTTTCTGAGGTACAGTAATACGGGGGATCTTAGCAGGGCCGATCCGACTAGGTCCACGGGCTATTATTTGTAACCCCTATTGGACACAGGAACCTGTAATCTTCTGTAGTACCATGGCTACTAATTGGACGGGACACTTTCCCTAACTATAAAATAACAAACAGGGACGGTATAGCTCTAACTGTACACGTATACATATTTTTACCAAAAGTGAGGCCGTCCAACTGTCACTCCCAGAGACCGGAGTTCCAGAACCTTCGGAGCAGTCTTATATACCCTGCCGGTGACATCACTGATCACCACACATAAAGGCGTGGCTTCTTTTCTGCTAAGTCACTCTTTACCATGTGATGGGAGAGCGATGTTACCCTGTGTGAGCCACACACTTAACCCATTAGGGCCATTAACCCCTTAACTCAATAGTAGTCCGAAAGGCGAGCCACAACATGGCGAGTGAGAGAGATGGGGAGGGGAGAGAGAAAGGGGGACAGAGAGTGGAAGTCAGAGAGGGAAGTGGAAGAGAGAGAAAAGAGGGGGTGATGTAGGATAGAGATGGAGGGGGCAAAGTGAGAGAGATCAGTACACAGAGAGTGAGAGAGATGTTATACTGTACATGGCAGTTATACGGGGCAGTAGAAGGAGATATATTGAGTGGTTATATATGAAGCGGTTATATATGGAACAATAGGAGGACTTATATGGAAAAATAGAAGGCGTGATAGGGAGAGGTTACATGGCAATAGATTGTGTGTGGCCCTCTTAGAGATTGTAGGGCCGCACTGAAGTTCTTGATGTAATGGTATTGCCCACCACTGGCTTAGTGACTATGGGATGTTTTAGGCTATAAAGAGCTGATTTACATATAATTTACAATAATTGTCATTACATTAACAGCATGCTTTTAACAGGAGTGTAATCCGCTAGTCACTTTATATATTTAGTGAATAATACGCTATGATTAAGCGCTGTTAACTTATGCTAACATAATGTTAAATAGGTGAAGGTATTTTAGTGAATCGGGTAATTCAATATGTTCCAATGGGGCTGATTGCATCAGAGCTGTCAATTCATTTTGATTACAGCACTTTCGCTTTTGAAATGTAATCGTACTTGTTAAACAACCCCCCCACCCCCCTACAGTATGTTTGTCATGAGGCTGCTATTTCGCCACTTTGTAAAAATAGTCCATGTTTTACAATTAGGGCTGTTTTGCCAGTTCTTTTGGTCTAATATTTGAGGGTTTTGCAAACTTAAAGCTGCAGTTCAGTCAATATCCTGCATGTGTGTTTTTTTTAATAAATCAGTTCTGTAGTAAGAAAAAATACTTTTAGCATTTTCTGTTTTTAAAAAAACAACTTTGAAAGACCAATTTTCTTGTATTCTATTTTAACAGCCATTTGCTAAGGCACTGCCCCTTCATGTCCTGTCACAAGCCCTGGCACACCCCTCTGTCAGCCCTGCCCTCCCTCTAGCACCAGGGTGGGCAAACCCTGTCGCCATTTGCCACTTGTGGCGAATTGGTAGTGAAACTGCGGCGAATGGAGCCTCCTCCCTCCCCCTCTCCTGCTACCTAGTAAACCTCCGGGTGGTGAGGGCAGTCCGCTGACGTCACTCTTCACATGCTGTCTGCCGCCTATGCGGACAGTCTGGCGATCCGCCACACAAGCACTTAGCTGTTATTAGGGGAACCCCGAGCCCGGCGCTTCTCTGTGCTCTGATGGCCAGCTACCAGGGCAGCACTCAGCTGTAAGCAGGGGAAATCCCCTACCCTGTGCTTCTCCTGCTCTCACTCAGCTGTAAGCAGGGGAAATCCCCTACCCTGTGCTTCTCCCTGCTCTCACTCAGCTGTAAGCAGGGGAAATCCCCTACCCGGTGCTTCTCCTGCTCGCACTCAGCTGTTGGCAGGGGAAATCCCCTACTGGCGCGTCTCCTTTCCTGGACGGCCAGCTACTAGTGCAGGGAGAGCTGAGAGATACTTCCCCCCCCCCCTACCTGTCTGACCTCTAGGTACCTAAGCAGAGTCTGAGGCAAGTATACTACCAGGACTGTGCTGCTGCAGAGTTACTAACCTCCATTCTATCAGGGAATACCTATCCTGGCTGTCCACTGTTTATCCCATACTCTGCAACTGCATCAGCCTGACAATACTCATAACTGGATCTAAAAGGGTTTTTACATTCAGCCCTTGCTGAACATGTCCTCTCCTGCTGCCCAGATCCCCACTCATGCTGCCTTCATGCTCCCAGACCACCCCCTCTCAGGCTGCCCAGATCCTCCCAGATTGCCCTGACCCTCCACTTTCACGCTGCCCTGACCCTCCCCTCTCGCGCTGCCCTGACCGTCCCCTCTTGTGCTGCCCGGACCCTCGCCTCTTGCGCTGCCCTGACCCTCCCCTCTCGTGCTGCCCTGACCCTCCCCTCTCACGCTGCCCTGACCCTCCCATCTCACGCTGCCTTCATCATCCCCTCTCACGCTGCCCTCATCATCCCCTCTCACGCAGCCCTCATCATCCCCTCACGCTACCCTCATCATCCCTTCCCATGCTGCCCTCAGCATCCCCTCCCATGCTGCCCAGACCACCCCCCTCTCCCTCCCCCACAGCTGCACCAAGCCTGCCCACACCGGCATCCACCCTGCCCCCACTGCTGCTGCGGAGTTACCCCCTCCCGCCACCACAGTTCCCCTGGCCTACGCCCCGCGTGTTATGCACCCTCCTATGTGCCCTACGCATAGGACGGGGGGGTGCTTGATGATGAGGGGGACTGCTGAAAGGGACTGGGGGAGATCTAAGATGCTGGGGGGAGATGATATTGAGGGGGTTAAATGAGATGGTGATGAGGGGGTGAGGTGATGATGATGAGGAGGGTAGTGGTGTTGGCGTGAGAGGAGGATGAAGAGGGGGGTGAGAGGAGGAGGGGGTGAGATGATGAGGGGTTTGCGGTGGGAGAATTTATAAACTTGTTCAAACAGTGTGTGATTTAAAATTTTCGCATGCGCAACATAATACCTCAATTTTTACATGGTGTGGCTATTTTCACTTCTAATTCGCCACACCTGTGGCTACATTGAAAAAAAGGTTGCCCACCCCTGCTCTAGCACATGTCAGTGCAGGAGTGCTCATGAATATTCATGAGCCTCCACTGAGTGACAGAAGCAGAAGAAAAACATATCCCTTCACTAATGATGTCACCAAATTTCGCCGATCAATACATGGAGAACGAATTGACCTGCAGCTATACAGTTCTTTAGGTAAGTAGAGATTGCCCACATGAAACTATTGAAGTAAAAAAAAATTAATTAAAAAAAAAAAAGACTGAACTGCAGCTTTAAGGAGAAGTTAAATCTGTACAGATTCTCCCATCTCTACTCAGGAATATTACATATGTTAGGTGGGATATGTTTGATAAATCCCGGGGCATAAAGTACAAGGCCAAGAGTGATCATAACAACATCTTGTCTGTGCTTTTGATGAATACAATCCTCAGCAGTTGTGCTGTCACACAATGGAATGAAATCTTTAGTTCAATGTGGTAGTAATAAATTAGCTGGTTGTTACATTTACAGTACACATCGCACATTCCATGTGATAACACTCGATAATTAAGTTACAGTACTTCTTAAAAGTGAAGTTAAAGACATGTCATTACTCTGCTGGCTTGCCCATGTAGGACTTCCATAGTTACTGTAGGTGGCAAACCTTTTCACTTGATGATCCACTTGTCTTTTTAATCTGACCTGTGGGACTCACAGTTTTATACCATTTAATTTCTGCAGTGAGCATTATTTTCCAGTTTTACTGTACTTTATATAGCTTGCACTTTCATACTAGCTCTTAAATTTGATATAATTTGGTAGCTAGAGATGAGTGAATTATAAAATTATAAAATTTGACACGAAGATTTTTTCCACCACATATTTTAATATGTCTCCCAAACGTCCCTTCCCATTGTATTCCCCCCTGCTTCGGTGGCTTTTAGAGCTGTAGACTCTGCAATTACAGCAATTTAGCAATTCCCTTTTGTGACAATATGTTCTAGTTATGCTATTAAATGTGTGGCTTAATCCGAGAAGTTCTACGTTTGTTCTATTAATCAGTGTGTGCTGAAGCTTCTTTTGGGTTTCTATGAGTATAGAGTCTTAGTCGAAATCGCATGCTTTCACCTAGACCAGTGGTTTTCAACCTTTTTTTGGTTAAGGAACCCTAAAATTGATTTGTGAAATTCTGGGGAACCCCAACTCTCTCCCCCCCCATCTCCCTCTCTTCCAGCTGTCTCTTCCCCCCTCTCTGCTCCCCCCTTACACTCTCCCCCCTTACACTTTCCCACCTCTCTTCACTTACACTATCCCCCCCTCTGTCTCACCTTACTCTCTCTATCACTCTCCCCCTTCAAACGCTCTTTTCTCCCCGCTACACTATGCCCACTCTTTTCTCCCTTATACTCTCCCCCTCTCTTCTCCCCTTACAGTCTACCCCTTTCTCTCCTCCCCTTACTCTCCACCTCTCTCCTTACACTCACACCCTCCCTCTCTGATCCCCCCTTACACTCACTCCCTATCCCCCCTTACGCTCACTTCCTCTCTTCGCCTTTACTACACCCCCTCTCTCTTCTCCCCTTGCACTCTTCCCCCCTTACAATCTCTCTCACTCTCCCCCTTCACACGCTCCCCCTCTCTTTTTTTCCCCTTACACTCTCCCCTCTCTTTTCTCCCCGTAAACTCTCCCCCTCTCTTTTCTCCCCTTTCACTCTCCCCCTCTGTTTTCCCCCTCACACTCTCCACCTCTCTACTCTCTCCCTCTCCTCCCCTTACACTCTCCCCCTCTTTCTTCTCCCCTTACACTCTCCAACTCAGTCATACCCTTACCCTCTTTCCCTCACTCTCCGCCTTCACACGCTCCCCCTCTTTTCTCCCCTTACACTTCCCCCTCTCTTTTCTCCCCTCACACTCTCCACCTCTCTCCTCTCACACTCCCTCTCTCTACCTCCCTTATATTCTCCCCCTCTCTCTTCCACCCCACCTTACAATCTCTCCCTCTCATACACACTCATACCCACTCACACACAATCACCCTCTCAACTTGGGGCCTGCGGTGCTGCGTCGGTCCGCAGCTCCATCCTTGAAGTTGAACGCGACTTCTGGCGCCAACAGGAGGGTGAGGAAGGATAACAGTGACCGTGGTTGCTACAGAGCTAAGGAGCCACCGGATCACTGCTGCGAGGGGAGCCGCCATGCCACCAGTCCTGGGACAGCTGGGAGAGTTGTCCCAGCTCTCCCCCCTTGGCAGCCGTGGAGCCCCTGAGGGGAACCGCGGTTGAAAATCACTGGCCTTGACATTTAAACGAATAATTACAGGTTAGCAAATATTTACCAAAGTTCGAACTTGCAAAAATGGAATCCTAAAATAGAATCCATTTTTATATGAGCAATCCCCTTCAATGCAGAAGCAATGTAGAAAATATATTGTCCCTCGTTTATCTGCTAAGTCACTTTTACAACCTACATCCACTTTCTGTGAGCCGGGGCCAAGCCAGGCTTTTTTTTCCGATATTAGGGAAACTGTTCTTGGTCAGGAAATTCTTTGGGTGAAGTGTAAAACTCCATAAATCTGTTCATCCTTGTACAGTACGTGCAAGAATATAACTTACTGTGTGTTTTGCACAACATTGGTATTACTTAAATATAATCGTAGTTACAAGATTTAATGCTGTTCATAATGTAGGTATTAAAAATAATTTTTACTAGGTTGGAAGCACTTTTTTTACTCACCATAACATAACTAAGTATGGTAAACCCCATCCTCATTGCTTCATTGCATAGCCAGTTAACCAACCCCACACTGATGAGACCCATTAAGGTTGAAACAGCTGTCTGTGGGTGGGTTTTCTGGCTATGCATCTTAACCCTGGCTGTGACCATGCAGCAAGCTTAAGCCTATAGGGAACCATGTTAAAAATGGTTATTGAGGCAAAAAGTGGCACTGTGTGCTCATTTGCATGTCATTTCCCAGAATCCCTTGCTGCAGTGGAAGTGCTGTATGCTGGGTGATAATGGGGAAAGGCGGGGTTGCAGTCCTGCCTAAGACATGCAGATGAGCATACAGTTATATTTGCATATATATATATATATATTGTGACAGAAACCAGGGGATGGTAATAAATTCCATATATAGGGCTCCCAGGATACTGAACAGTTTCTGTCCTGTTTAGGCAGAACAGGGTAGCCTCATAATACATGCACTCCATCCCACAATTTGGCAAGTGCTGGAACTGAGGGATGAGGGATCCAGACCAGAGTTTGCTTGCTGCCTGATTTCTGTCACCTGTCCTGCTTATTAGAAATCAGGTACTTAAGACAGATTTCCTGTTTCCTCTCCCCTCTCCCCCAAGAGCCTGGAGACAGGAAGGCTGCTGAAAGCAGAGAGGGGAAAAGCCTCTCCCCAAACAGGTTAAAACATTCTGTTCTTTTTGTCTAAAACTGCGAAGTTACTTATTTTGTTGTTGGAAGTGGAAAAGCCACTTCCACCCTGAGTTAGGGAAAATCTAAGTTAAGTTATCGCTCAGGTGAGCAGCTTTTTGTTTTGATGTGTTTCTGTTGTATGCACTGTGGCAGTCTCAGTGCCTGGGACTGAATAAACCAGGCATAGCCTGTTTAAAGGAACAGCACGTGACGCCTCGTCATTTAACCTACTCTAAAAGACCGTGTTCTAACAGTCCCGGACAGACGGCGGAGCCCCGGAGTAAGCCGTTTGCCACAATATATATATATATATTTTTTTTTTAAGGGCAAAGCTCCTTTCAATAAGCAGCCACTACACATTTGTTCAAGCTTGCTACATTTCACCTAACATTCTTTTGCAAAAATGAACAAATTAGCTAAAAAGTCAAGATTTCGACTAATTCCAGGACCTGTCATGTCTGAACCAGTATTTCCACTTGTATAATAGAAAGAAACCGCGTTATGAAAGTCATTTTGGTGCAATTAACGTCTATAAAGTACTTTTTTATGAGTCTTTAATTTAAAATGTCAAATGGGCACCTTGTTATAAACCTGGAATACACCTGTATTTTCAAATTTTTGTGTGGATGCATGTATTATATGATATATTCTGTGCAATTATATTGCTGCAACATGTCATGAAATAGTTTCTCTACATTGCTTTTATATAAAAAAAATCTCTTGTGATAGGTAAAGGGGGACCATCTGTTCTAAATGCTGAGAAGCAATTATTGTAATTAAGAGACGGCAGTGAAAAGGAATTTAGTTCTTGTTGATATTGAAAACTGGAAACAAAAAAATAACGATGAATATGTGAAAATATTCCCGGTGTCGGCTCCTTGTGACCTTGGGCAAGTCACTTTATCTCCCTGTGCCTCAGACACCAAAAACATGGATTGTAAGCTTCATGGGACAGGGACTGTGTCTGCAAAATGTCTCTGTAAAGCGCTATGTAAAAAAAAACTAGCAGCTCTATACAAGAACATGCTATTACAGCTCAGCCCCGTTATAGCGCGGTCCTCGGGGGCCACCCGATCCGACCGCGCTATAACTGGGGCCGTGCTAATTTTTTTTAAAAATGCCCGCCGCGCGCCCGATCGGAGGGAGGGGGAAGAGGTGGAGTGCGGCGCTGGCAGCTGCACACGTCCCTCGCAGCCACTGTACTTCCCCCAGCATTCCCCTTGCACTTCCCCCAGCAGCCTCACTTCTACCAGCACCGATTTCCCCTCCCCACCCCCCGATCCCCACCACCACCCCCCCGCCATCAGCACCCCACCTCGTTGCCTTCCAGGTAAGGGGAGCGCGTGTGAACCACATCGTGGATATGTGACATCGAAAATACAAATAATGGTGTAGCCAGTAATACAAATGTGAACATCTATATATAAAGATGTGTTAATCCCACTCACAGATTTCTTATGGGTATATAGGCATATCAGAGATACACCTCTCTGGTGGGATCCTCCTTGGGAATGAGTGTTCTGATATCCAGTGTGTATTTTGAACATAAGTGCAGTTCGTGGGAGATTGACTTGGTCGGAGGTTTATGGCACTCTGCCGGTCTCTGCCTGCTACAGCTTTTGGTTCCGCATACTGTACGTCACTTCCTGTGACGTCTTCACTCAGGGCGGATGTACTGTAGCTATGATCCGGTCACTCGCCTGCCAGGGCTCCAGTCTTCCTGGTAAAGAATGTTACCGAAGGGGTGGTGTGCATCATGTAAGGAAAGGGTATTCCAACCTTTCTCTACGAGGAGAGAGGTGTCCGGTCTCTTCTCCTGAACTGATTAACTCTCCAATTAGTCAAAGCGACTAAACAAAGGAACAATCTTTACCGGGAATACTGGAGCCCTGGCAGCCGAGTGACCAGATCATAACTACATCCGCCTTGAGTGAAGACGTCACAGGTAGTGACGTATGTGGAACTAAAAGCTGTAGCAGGCAGAGACCGGCAGAGTGACATAAACCTCCGACTAAGTCCTCTCCCATGAACTGCACTTATGTTCAAAATACACACTGGATATCCGCACACTCATTCCTGAGGAGGATCCCTATCAAAGCTCCCATCAAAGAGAGGTGGTTCTCTGATATGCCTATATACCAATAGGAAATCTGTGATTAACACATCTTTATTGATAGATGTTCACATTTGTATTACTGGCTACACCATTATTTTTATTTATTTTTATTTCACATATCCACGACGTGGTTCACATGTGCTCCCTGTCATGGGAGAGGGGGTTTGGCCCGGTATTAAAGGGGTTATACACCATTTGGCCACCCCCTGCTCTCACTTGGGCAGCAAGGGGTTAACTAGACTGCGGTCCAGTAAAGTGTTTTTACCCTGCTTCAGCAACCAAATGTATATTCCCCTGTAAATGTGTATTGTTCCCATTCCAGTGTTTGCACCAACACATACACTGGGATTGATGCGGGAGGGAAAGGGTTAATGTTAATTCAGTGTTTATAGCCCTTTGTTCCATTTTCCCGCCTTTTCAGGCTCCATTTTGCAGCTCTCCATAGGTCGCCATTGCAGCCCAATGCAACCTTATGGAGATTCCGGCGCTCTGGGCCCGTTTCGGTAGAAGACCGGCAGGTGGCGCCCGAGAGGAGGAGCGGCGGTTCCCCATTGTAAGTCAATGGAGCCATTCATTTCAATGGGGATTCCTCGACGCCGACCTCCAGGAACGGGTTGGCAGCCATCCAAACCGCAGACCGCAAGAGCGGAAACATTATCTGAAACAGAGCTATGATCACTACCCGGTCAAGTTCAATCACAATTGGCGTGGGAACCTTAGGTTCTAGGGCACCCAGGAATAAAATTATTTTTGCCCCTAGACCCTAGGAACCCCCACACTCGACCACCACCGGGTCCGGGAATGAGGGACCCCTGTAAAGGGTCACGCTCGCCACGAGGGTCGCACCATTGACTCTAATGGCGGAGCGGAGGTCCCATTAAATCCCATGGCGGCGCTGGCCCATGCATTGCCTATGGCGGCGCCGCCATGTTGATTCCAATGGGGGAAAGCCGCGTGGTGTTATAACGGCTAAGTCTGGAAGTGTAAAATGTGTAAACCCATATCTCCGGTTCTGTGAGGACCAGAGGGCTGGGATTTGGGTCGCATGTAGTCACTGTTCCGGCATGACTGCATGGCCATTTCCAGCCCTCTCCGAACAACCAGACGGAGTATGGGCAAATGTGAAAAATTGTGGTTTTCCCATAGACTTCAATGGCGGAGTTGCTCCATTGAAAGGCTATAGCGGCGGAGCCCATAGACTTCAATGGCGGAGTTGCTCCATTGAAAGACTATAGCGGCGGAGCCCATTGACTTCAACGGCGGAGTTGCTCCATTGAAAGCCTATAGCGGCGGAGCCCGTTGATTTCAATAGGACAGTGAAAAGCAGAGATTTATTTTAGCTATGGCGGAGAATCCTGCATTAAAGTTAATGGGGGATGTTAACTGTTTTTTTGTATCTCCGGTTCTGGGGGTTGTGGTAGGCTGAAACTTGGCCACTATTGCAAAGGTCTTCCGGCATGAGGACCTGGCAAATTTCAGCCTACTCAGACCCACAGAACGGATTATTTTAATATGTGAAGATATTAAAGAATGAATTGTATTTTGGGTCTGGTGTAAAAACTCTTAGAGCCCATATGTTATGTTAATGCTCAGGGAGGGAGACAAATGGTCTACAATAAACCCCTGATCAAAGGCTCCCCCACCCTGCTTGTGTATGCTATCACAAAGGAAGGCAGGACGTGGGTACTTTATGATAAGTGTTGTGTTTCATACCTAGGGACAAAGGCTTTTCTGTCCAAACCAGACTTTAAGACGCCAGTCTTGTGGGAGGGGGGCTAAGGAAATAAGCCCCTGATTAGAATAATATCTGCCCAGTGGGCAGGTATTACGTTGCCCTTCAGGTGAGGTGGCCAGGAGGGATTGGGTGCAGATAATTGTTCTCCAATGACTTGCATTCAATGCCAGGGTATAGGAGTGGAACTCCATATAAACGAGTGTAAGCTCTATTCTCAGGGTCTTCGTGTTTTTCGTGTCTTTGATTTTACCAACTATTTGATGCCTGATGAATTGCTAATCCTGTTCCTGATTACTTCATCACCCCAACCCCTAAGTAACTGTTATTTCTTGTCTGTTATTTGTATATCTTGTGTGTTCACCTTCTTTAAGGAATAAACTATATTTATTATATCTAAGTCATGTTCAATTCAACCCAGAGATTTTGGTGTATATTATACCCTGTCACTAGCTACCGTGACACTCCCTTACCTGGAAGACACCGCAAGGAAACAGTGCCAGGTTTGACAAAGACACATCTAGTAATATACAGACTTACACATCATATTTTGATTGAAGGCTGTTTTCCTTATCACTGCTGTGCTCCTCTGATGCTCTATCTCTGTAACGCAGGGGTGGGCAACTTCAGTCCTGAAGGACCACCAACATGTCAGCTTTTAAGGATAACTCTGCTTCAGCATAGGTGGCTCAATCAGTGGCTCAGTCAATGACTGAGCCAGTGATTGAGCCACCTGTGCTGACGCAGGGATATCCTTAAAAACCGACCTCTTGGTGGCTGTGTTGTTAGGGGCAGCCAGTCTTCATAATACAGGTGAAGCCCGACTGGTTACCCCTGAAAATCATAAGCCAGGAACACTGTATGTATATCCTAAAACCTGTCCTGTTGTGTGTTAACCTTTTCCTGTCATGAAATAAACGTGGGATTTCGGGAATGGGAGTTTCAAGGGGGATATTTGTGTCAAAATGTATTCAGAATCTGTGTAGGAGTTCGGGGCACAAAGTTACCGGTAGTCCCGTAATTCTCCCCGATGAGCAGGCAGGCTCTGTGTGTACGCAAAGTGACTACACACTGTCTCCCAGAATCCTGGTTTTCGGCCCAAAGTATCCCACCCACATTTCTCCCACATGTATGATATTCCCCTAAGGTTAATAGGTTTTATAACAAAGTTTCATATGTTTTAAAAGTATGTATTAATCTCTATACAAACAGTCCGGGCAATCTAAGTAGGAACTGGGATGTCTGCATAGAAATCGGGGATCAAAGAGGAGAAAGGAAGTCGACAGGTTTTGGAGTGGTTTGGTGAGCAGGGAAGGGCGGAGTACTGGGTGCGGAGAACAAGGGCTTCCCGCAGGGAAGACACTTGGTCTGCCCGACCTGGTGGAGCCTGCCCAGCGGGAGGCAATGGGCTGGCTGGGGGAAGCCGCTGCTCAAAGGCACGATTCCCATTGGCCAAATCATATTTCCCGCTCACCCGGCTTTTTGAGCCGGCTCGACACACACCCTCCTCTGACGTCAGCAGCCAGACGATCCCTCATTCTTATTGCGCGTCTCTTACAGACAGGTAGACCCCGATAGGATTAACACAGCAGGGACCCCTTATCCGATGGGCCATTAGTCTGCTGCGGCAAATGTTAAAGGATTTCAGGGAGATCTCGAAAACCAATTAGAGAAATGGTCGGATAACGGCCGCTGCATCTGTACCGTGAAGTTTCTGGACCAGGAGCGGACAGGGTAAGCCTTCTGAAGCAGGCGCCCTGCACCTAGTTATTCTGGAGTCTCCCCCCAGACCCCCAGTTGTGTAGTCTATTGTATTTTGTGTATCATTTGTATGTCTGCTGGTCTCACCAGAATAAGCCTAATTTTATTGCACTACCTTGTCCTGCCTAGTGAATTGATCCCGAATGGTAAGTGTTAAAAGTCCTGGTCTCCCGTGACAGTGGCTCTTGAGGACTGGAGTTGCCCAGCCCTACTCTAAGGGACTCACTAACCTCCAACATTGGTTATCACACTTGTCAATAGTGCAGGCCGGGGCACTTTCACACTGAAACGCCCGTTGGAATGAATGGAAGTTTCAGTGTACCCGATCGGCACAAGCACAGTTGAATTAATAATTCCTATATGTGTGCTATTCTGGGATTCACTAACCTCAATTCACTTCAATGGGAGTGCCAACGAGCACATTAACAGTTTAATGAATAACCAACAGTAATTATTGCGTGCTTGTTTTTATTCTATTATTTACACAAAGTGGAGGAAACTTACCCAAAATGTTGTCGTTTATCTTGTATCTTTTCCTGCCAAAGTGTACAGATTTTTCATTTTGACTTTTGAAATAGCTTTTGGTTGGCTCTTTGTTATTCTTTTGGCATTTGTGTTGGGGTTCGAGGCACCCCCACGTTCAAATGATGTTTGAGCACCGCAGATGACATTTGTATTGTCTCCATATTTTTTCCTTGTGCTATTATTCCAGACACAAGAAGATACATTGGCAAATTAAATGATGTGGTTGCAGAATGGAGAAATGTTATCTGCTATATTAATAACATTGTTCAAAACAGAAGTCCTTCAAAAAAGTTGCTTTTTTTTTTTCATTTGAAAAAAATCATACTGCTATTAAATCTAAAATACACTAATACACACTCCGAATAAATCAGATGGTGAGTAGACAGCTGGTGTTATTCTTAACAAAAGGGTTATTAGATACTCTTATAAAGTAGGAGTTATCTTTTCTTGGCAGGGACAATTCATCTGCTTTAATGAAACGTATAATGGGTGAGTTACAACCCAATGAGGATTACCCAAGGCAATCATTGTTTGACTCGCCTTAGTGACAAATACCATGTATTCGTGGGGCTGTACACTATAGTGAATTTAATTGTTAAAGGTTAATTTTAAAAAGAATTTCAAAATGAAATATATATATTTTTCTGAATATGTATATCATTTGTGTTTAGCAACTAAAGCTGCTCAAGGAACAAACTTAACATTACTGACAGATCAAGAAGCAGACGTGTTTACTAATGTATATTGGGCTCAGATGGTCTCCTCTTCTGATCTCTGCCCGTTGCAATAAAATATGCACTATCAAAACAATTCATTATCCACATGGCAATGCAACTAATAATGATAGTGTCCTAATCCTGAGGTTTGTGCAGACACGCTGTCTAATGATTAGAAGATTTTCCCTCAACAGGTAGGCCATATGGTCTCAAAAATGAATGAAATGTATATTGAGCCAATTTCTGTATGCAACTGCCAGTCTAAACGGATATTTTGAATACGAACCAATTGAATTAATTGAATCATAGTATTAACACTGGAGGGTAAATGCTTGCCAACGACTAGTACATTCAGCATAATTGATATAAGCTGATAAAACAAACAGCCAGTTATATTCCCAATTATAACAAGTGGGAAACTAGTTCTTGTTATCCAGAGAAATATTCATAGAAATCTATTTTCATTTCATCCCCAGTTGTTTCGCTTTTATCTTCTAACATATTGTAACCTCTGCTACTGGAGTACGTTGTGCAGGTTCCTGTGGAAAAGCATAAAGTGGTCTTTTTTTGTCTAACAGATTTTTTTTCGCTCAGAATTAATTTACTCATATGGAAAGATTAAAAGGCTCTATTTTTTAAATTATCTTTATCATACATACTGTATTGTATGCAATGAATAAGCATCTTTATGGGCATTCAAAGCTATTTATCAGGTCTAATACCTTCTATTCCAGTCAATGTTTAATTTAAAACCCAAGGAATGCCTTGGCTATTCTTGACTTAATAGGAAAAACTAGATATTCAAATCAACTAATCATTAATTTATAGCCGTTTATTCAACTTCTATTTTATTGGTGCTGTAACAAAGACATATCTTTAACTGCTTTGTATTCTTCAGCGTGCAATTATATTCAAATAGAAGTAATGAATGTTTTAAAGGAAGGAATCCGCTGGCCAGATGAATTTTTGAAGTGAAACTTCTATGCTCGCACAAGCGATATGAAAATTTCCCTTGGAGTAAATTGCCTTGATGCTGACGGACGTGCACTCCTGGAAGTGATGTCACTGCTGGCAGAAGAGGCCTCCCGCATTCGTCAAGAGCCGTTGCCAACGGCTAGTAGGCGCCGCTGACGGCTCGGCACGCCTGCGCAGTAGGCGCTGGCTCCGGCTGGGCGCGCCTGCGCTGTAGGCTCTGGCTCGGCGCACCTGCGCAGAAGGAACCAGCACACCAGCAGCAGGACACGGAGACCACACACACAGAGACACACAGAGAGGGACACACAGAGACACTGACAGACAGAGAGACACTGACACACGGACTGACACACTCAGACTCGGACAAAGACACACACACTGACTGACTGACTGACTGACACACACTGACACACAAACACTGATTGACACACTGACTGACTGACACACACAAGGAATTCACAGTTACTATAAATATAGAAGTGCAAATATCTAAAACATGTGTTTCAAGTCATACTTCTTTGCGTTTTGACACTGAAATTATGTTTTGATTTTTAATTAAAAACATCACCATCACAAATACAATTTCTGTCACAAAACAGTGACAAAACACAAAGAAGTTTCACTTAAAATGCGCGTGCTCGGCACACGCACTTTTTTTTATTTAACGTATTGAACGTATCCTTATGTTTTCACTTTTTTTTATTTAACGTATTGAATGTATCCTTATGTTTTAAAAAAGTGACTAGAAGGTAAGCCATTCAGTGATATGACGTAAACATAACTCATATTCGTCGGATAGGGGAAAAAAAAACATTGAAATAAGCGTATTATGGGGTGTGTAGGTGTATGTAAATATATATCATCATCATCTTCTTCAGTCCTTGTCAATACACTGTTAGATGAAGACCTCCCCAATGATCCTACAGGTACTGCAGTTTGAAGCCTCTCTTATATTCTGATTTTTATCCCCCCTTCTTACTTTTCGTCATCGTCTTGGTCATTTAATTTCCCTTGGAATTCAGTCAAGGACCATCTTTCTCCAACCATGGTAATTTCTTGCAATATGTCTGTCCCACTGCCATTTTAATCATCTTGTGATGATGTCACAGACTTTTGTTTGGTTTCGAACACATTCATTCTTTTTCTAGTTTCTTGGGTAATACCCAGCATACATCTCTGCATACTTCTTTGAATTATTTGAAACTTCTGAATTATTTTCAGATTTAGGGCCCAAGTTTCACATCCATAAGTGAGCACGGGCAGGATACACGGGTCGAAAACTTTCCTCTTGAGGAACAGTGGAATATTGTCTTGTTTATTACAAATGTGTTCACTAACATCTTCATTTTCCTGCTGATTTCATTCAAAAGGTACCCATCCATTGTTACTTGCCAGGCAAGGTAGACATACTGTAGTCTTCGACTACTTCTAGTTGTATTCCTTTTAATCAATCTTTGCCAAGTTTATACATTTGTTGAATATCACTGTGGTCTTGCTTAGATTCATATGGAGGCCCACTTTCTTACTTGCTTTGGCGAGTTCTCTGATATGGGGTCTCCCTGCCACACTCCCTTGCTGCTCCTTATCTTACTTGTATCTTCATGTAATCTAATGGTTGATGTGGCATTCTCGTAAATGTTCTTTATAATATCAATGTATGTTTCTTTAGCACTTTATCTTCTTAATGCATTTAGAACAGCTGACGCATAGACAGAATCAAAGGCTTTTTCGTAACCTATGAATCATAATCATTATTTTGGAAAGTCACTTTGTGTACGACATGTGGTCCATCGTGTTGTATCCACTGCAAAATATTGCTTGTTCTCTGGGCTGGGTGAAGTCCAGGGTCTGTTGCAGCCAATTAGTGAGTATCTTAGTAAAAATCTTGTGAGTGATTGGAAGTAGATGGATTGGTCTGTAGCGCTTGAGGTCTCATTTCTTGTGGATGAGGATAACTATGGCATGTCTCCATTCTTCTGAAATTTTCCTGTTCTCCAAGCAGCATGTAGAGAGTTTTGCAAATATGTTTACTAATTTCCCCCACCTTTTTTTCAGGATTTCAGTTGTAATTCCATTTTTCCCATGAGCCTTCCCATTCTTCATTGGTTTTATTGCTTTTGTCACTTCTTCTGGAAGGATGGATGGTAGGGGCGTAGCTATAGCATGGGCAAAGCTCGGGCCCCCCCGCTCTTGGGGGGCCTGCTCTCCCTCCCTGTCATTGGCCCATCTGTGTCTCTTCAGATAGAGATAGGTGGGGGGAGATGGTATGCAGAGGCGGGCCCCCTGCATTTGAGCAAATTGAGGAATCAGCATTTGTTACACAGGCAAAGCAGGATGGACGGGGAGGAGCGCACTCTAGTGGTCTCTCGGAAGTCTTTCTTTCTTCCGGTGTGTGCTGCTAGAGCGCACGCCTCTCCTGCTCTGCCTGTGTAACAAGTGTCGATTCTTCTGCCGGCTTCTGTTTAATACCTGGGGCCCGCCGCCCCATACCATCTCCCCCCACCTGTCTCTATTAAAGGTAAGCATGGAGGAGGGGGCGAGTTGATGAGGAAGAGGGGGGGAGCTGATGATGACAGGGGGCGATGTGATGGTGATGAGGGGGATATCTTATGATGATGAGGGAGGAGCTGATGGTAATGAGGGGAAGAGCTGATGGTAAGGAGTGGGAGAGCTAATGATGAGGGGGAGAGCTGCTGATGATGAGGGGGAGTGCTGATGGTGATGAATTGGAAAGCTGATGGTGATGAGGGGAAGAGCTGATGATGACAGGGGGCTGTGATGGTGATGAGGGGGAGATCTTATGATGATGAGGGAGGAGCTGATGGTAATGAGGGGAAGAGTGATGGTAAGGAGTGGGAGAGCTAATGATGAGGGGGAGAGCTGCTGATGATGAGGGGGAGTGCTGATGGTGATGAATTGGAAAGCTGATGGTGATGAGGGGAAGAGCTGATGGTGATGAGAGGGAGAGATGAGGAGGAGGGGGAGAGATGAGGAGGAGGGGGATGAGGGGGGAATAATGAGGAGGAGGGGGAGAGATAATGATGAGAGGGAGTAGGGGGGAGAGATGAGGAGGAGGAGGAGGAGGAGGGGAGAGGAGGATGATGAGGCAGGAGAGAGATGAGGGATGATGATGAGGGAGGGGGGAGAGATGAGGAGGGATGATGAGAGAGAGGATCAGGGATAGGGAGAAAAAAATTGCAGTCAGTATTAATATTAATGGGGCGCTAACAGGGACCTATCACTGTTTGAGAGAAACTGCCTCTAAATCCAGCAACGAGCTGGTTATTTGCACACAGGCAATGAACAGACTCCACCTGGCTGATTAGGTCTCTGAGAAAAGTCTAATGTCTGAAACAGGAGAGAGATTAGTTAGCTCACATTTGGGCTTACAGAAGGTGAGCAGAGAAGCCTGCACTCAGATACTGTCTTGAGCACAAAGGCTGTGCTGAGATCAAGACACCCAGAGACCTTTATTTCCTGGACACAGAGGACCCAGGAACCTGCCAGAGACTGACATGGAGGGCCACCTGCTTAAGGTACCTCCTAAGACTTTGGGGTGATAGGGTAGTAATGGGAATATCCCTCCAGTTCTGCAGATAGGGTCTGGGTAAGTAAGTTAGCCCTTACAAAGGGGGGGGGGCTGTTATTTTGTTTTTGTATGTTTTGCCTGGATAAAGGAACAGGCTCAATAAAGCCAAGATATAATTTCACCGAAATCAATCTCCATTATATGTACCTCTGCACACATCTCTTACAGAGGCTCTGAATTTTTTTTTGCCCGAGGGCCCGCGCATGTCTAGCTATGCCACTGACGCATGGTATATCCACTGGTTTCTTCTCACTTGTCCTCTGGTGGATTATGCCACGGGTTTTCTGTGTTCTCATACAACTTCATGTAGAAGTCCTCAACTCTCTTTGTGCTAAATCCACAGTCTTTTATTGTTGATCTATTGTCCTGTTTGAGTGCAATGATTTGCTTCTGCCCAATCATAAGTCGCTTCTTTATCGTCTTTAAATTGGCAATAGTTTGCTTACTTTTTTTTTTTAATTGATGCAGCATTTGCTTAAGTTTAAGGACATTTCATTTCCTAAACTGCTGATGGATCCGTCCTCCTGTGTTCGATCCGTGAAGTTCCTACTTCCCAGGGTTCACAGCATGGCTGCCTTTATCAAAAAAAAAAGGAAGGGCTGTGCCTTTCTAAATGGATGCTATAGCAAACCAAGGAAGCTTAATATATTACAACTCATTAAAAAGGCGTAAAGACTGGGGCAGAGGGGTGGATACGACATACGTACGATCTAGTCCTACATAACTGATTTATTTCAAAAAACAAATATATAGATGAAGCGTCATTTACTGCTTCCTGCACCACTCCATGTGGGCTCTGTCAGAGCAGCTACCGGTACCCCCTACGGAGGTCTATATCTTCACAAGCATATACAGGTATTACCCCCCTTCACTACCTTAGTGGCTAACCACTAAGGTAATTAAGGGGTTAACCCCTCCCGCTAACCCCATGGAAGTCTAAGCACCCATCCCGGTGCAAATACCCCCTCGATCCATCCTCTCTACTCCCCAAAACACCCCTCTACCACCACACACAGTAATGGGCAATAGCCCTATTAGCCAAATATGGCTAATAGCGCTTTTGACCATTTAAATAAACTGCACAATAAAATACAAATTACATTACAATAAAAATAAACACTAGCCATTTCATCCATTGATTGTCACTGTGACTAACTACGCCCTCAACTGGGACATAGATACCCACATTGGCAATCAATGGACATCCTATAATAAATAAATGTATTACTGACACATGCCCGGAGAAAGGCTTTCTTCCTCCCCATCCAACTGCGTCACCAATCTCCTCAGCTTGACCATGCAGCAATGATCCTCAACTTGACCCACTTATTTTTAATCTGTTTTCTTCTTTCCATCTTCGCATTCAGATGTAATTTGCAGCTAACCAATCGGTGATCACACCTTGTGTGCAAATGGTTGACTTTGCAGTCTTCAATCACCTGTTTGTAGTCAATTTCATTCTTGATTTCATTGGGTCCATAACGTGTTCCTTTTCTGTTTGGATTCTTATTAAATAATTAATTCATGATGTGGGAGTTTTCACATCCTGCTAAGTTTACCAATCTGTTTCCATGTTCATTCCTGTTGCCATAACCATACTTACCAGCTGATGCTTCGTCTTTCTGCTGGGCACCAATCTTTGCATTGAAATTTCCCATAACGATCTTGAGGTGATACTTTCCATTGTTGTTAAGTTGGTTGATTTCATGGTAGACGTCTTCCACTTCATTGTCTGTGTAACTTGATGTTGCGGCATACACTTCGATTATTTGAAGCCTGTATTTCTTTGTCATCTGAATGACGATTCTGGCTGCCCTTTTCGATGAGCTTTCACACTCCACTCGGTTGTTTCTCCATCTCTTGTTAATGATGAAGCCTACTCAACTGATTTCTTTCATTTTCTGTACCTCTGTAAGAGAACAGGTGTCTGTTTCTGAGCTCAATGAGGCCTTCATCTTTTATTCTTATGTCACTGAGGCCAACAATATCCTTTTTAGTTTTTTCAAGTTTATCTTCCAGTTCTTGCAGTGCTGCTTCACTTGAGAGAGTCCAGCAGTTGTAGGTAGCTAGATTTAGGTCTGAATGATAGCTTTTGCTTAACCTCCAGGGATTCTTAGCACCCTCTGCTGTCATGCCATCCTCCTGAATGCTGCCAAGCCCAGGGACATTGTAGCCTCCAAACGACTATTGCTTTTCGGTGTGTTCCATATTTGGAGGTTGAGACCTTACTTGCCATACCGTTCTTATTTGCATGTTGCAGGTATATTTTATATTGTTCAAAAGGCTGTGTTTTATTATTATTATCATCATTTAACTATATCGCTCCTACGTATTCTGTAGCGCAGTACAATAGGGCTAGAGAAGAAAAAACAATAAAATAACAAACATTAAAATACATTGTAACAGTAGGTAAGGAAGACCCTGCTCCAAAGAGCTTGCAATCTATAAGGTAGGATACAAGGGATAGACGGATGGTGTGTTTCAAATTGTAATGGAGCATCTCTAACATCAGCCAACTTCAGCAAACAGCTGACACCCTTTGGCTGCCCTTTGGCTGCCGCCTTTGGTGCAACTCATGTGTTCTCATCTCAAAGAGATTCCTGTGGTGAAGTGATATCAGCTTAACAACAAACAGACACTCCCAGCACAAATGCAGGGGGGAGCAGAAAGTGAGAACTCCAGGTTTTTCAAGCTGTATCTGTCTTTTCTTGATGAAATTAACCCTGTCCACGCTGGCTTAATGGACAGGAAAAGTGAAGGGGAAGCATGGTGGGGAAGATTCTCTTTAGGGGGGTGGGGGGTTGCATTTGGTGCAACTCGTATGTTCTCATCTCAAAGAGAGTCCTGATGTGATGTCAGTTGAATAGCAAACAGACCCTGCCAGTAAAATGCAGGGGTGGAGGTGACGAACTCCAGGTTTTTTAAGCTGTGGCATTTACTGAATGCAGGTAGGTACATATCAGGAATAGCCTCGGTCATTTCTTATCCCTTTAAATAGGAAAAAGTACTTTAACCACCTTTGTGTGAGATACAACATCGGGTTTGTCCTCTCGACTTGCAGATGCTACATAAATCCAAAAGAAGAGACCAGCATTGTAGATTTTCTTTTTATTCAACTGGGAGGCCCTCTTTTAGCTTCAGACAGCTTCATGTAATTGCAAGTAATAAATGTCACTTTTCTTTATTTTATATCTTCATTAAATCTTTTAATGATTTATATACTTTTTGAGTATTTCAAATCTATAAATAAGGCCAATTGTTTTACCCTCCTTGGAGCAGTCATGTGATCATGGCGACCCTTAACCCAGAAATGGAAGAGGAGGAACACAACTCAATCTCGCTTAGGACCTGTTGCGAACGGCCGCGCGTGTGGCTGCGTGCGTGCGGGCCACCAGCTCCTTACCTCCTGCCTTTCTGTGCCGCTGCCTCCTTCCGACCAGGCTCACTACGCGCTGTGACGCGTCAGCTGCCAGGGGATGCAAGAGGATTGCGATCCCGAGCGGTGACGCGTCGCATGGTGAGTTGGTGAGCCTATCGGCGCCGGGGGCTGGAGGGAGCTTCCCCCACCTCCAAAAGGTAGGGGGGGGGGGAAGTGTGTGTATGTATGTGTGTGTGTGTGTTGTGTGTGGGGGGACGACCGAGGGAGGAGATGACGGACCGACGGGGGGGGGACGGGACGAACGGACCCTCCGCTCCAACCACGCCCCCCCGCTCCAGCTCCCGCTCCCTACAGACTGCAGGTAGTGGTCAATTGCCTCTCAGCGCGCCGCCTGCATGCAGTGCGGGTGCGCTGACTGAGGCAGCGGGGCCTCGGCCTTAGAAAATTAGCACTCTAAGGTCATAACATAGCCCATGGCCCCTAGAGTGCCAGAGTCTATGACTTACTGTAGTGGCTACGTCTTGGGGCCTGCAAAGGGTTAATATTGTGCCTATATAGAGATGTGATCTCTAAATGTTAAATTTTTTTGTTCTTAGACCAGAAAAGGAAGTTTGTTACTTCACAAGTGAAATCATATTAAATATACTGTAGGTGACGAACCGGATAGCTTATTTGATTACTTTTCTCATCCTTGTATTGATTTTCAGCACTGCTGCGGGGTTTGGTGTAGGATTACAGCAGCAGTGAGTTTTCGATATTAACATTACAGCAGGGGAGATGATATGATGTGAAATTGTGCGTTGGTTATGGGTTTTGAAATAGAACATCCAGTGGGAGGGCTTTTATGCTGCAGTGAACCACAGAGTTGATAAACAGCACAGCAATCAATGTAATGATCAGAGTTACCTGAGTCAACAGTGTAGAATCCTGCCATGATATCTCAATACGCCATCATTGGATATTTTCACTGAAGGAATTGTCTAGATAAAGAGATAGGCAACAGTAAGTAGATAACTGCCGAGTCCCTAGTGAAACATGAGCATGCCCACTTATTCTTCTACTGGAAGTAAGTTTATATTCCAAAGTATTTGACTATATCTGGTGCTTAATCAGCAGTCTCCCGTGTTCTCACACCTTTAATTAATCAACGTTTAGCTATTTGCCTATTCAGTGTCATCATTTGGTTCTAAATGTAAAGAATAATTGCAAATTGGTGTTGCTGAATATTTATACACATGAATTACTGTAAAATAACTTGTTTTATGCAAAGTAAAAATTGTGCTTGTGAGAATCTATATTTCGGGACATCATAGATCTTGTATGCACTGAAAATAAATATGAATCAGCTTTTCAATTCAGTGTAAAGGCAGTTATGAATTGAAAAGCATTCATTTGAAATTGGCAAATGTAGGAAAGTAGATGAACACTAATCTAGATAATATTTCACTGAATTCCTTACACAAACGCCAGAAGTATCAATCCATTGTCTTTGCTTCCAGGTTACAGTCAGTGATGGTGGACCTTTGTCAAAGCAGTCCACTGTCTGGGTGGTGGTTCAAGTTTTGGATGAAAATGATAACAAGCCACAGTTTCCAGAGAAGGTCTATCAGATCAAGCTTCCAGAGAGAGACCGTAAAAAAAGGGGTGAACCAATTTACAGAGCTTTTGCTTTCGACAAGGACGAAGGACCCAACGCTGAAATCTCTTACAGCATTGTGGACGGGAACGAGGATGGAAAGTTTTTTATTGACCCTAAAACTGGCATGGTTTCTTCCAGAAAGCAATTTTCAGCGGGGAGTTACGACATTTTAACAGTGAGAATTCATTACCCATTAATTTCACATTGTCATGCAGTGAGCAGAAGAGGTTATTTGCCAGGCTAATGCAAAATCAAATCACTCCACTAGTTACTTATATTTAAAATTTGCAAGTGCAAGTGGACATTTCCTCAGAGAACTATGGTAGAAAAGCTCAATCAGCATGCAGTCAGATATGATACATTGATTGGGCCTTTATTTAACATAAATATGCTGTACACAAAGGTTACGATAGCTGGCTATATATGCCAGAAAACGTGAAATAAACATTATAAAACTAATTGAAAAGAGGGCCATGTATCTAGATTGAGGGTATGGAAATGTAGAAAAATTACCTTTATTTTTATTACACACAATTAGTATTGCTTGTGCACATTTAATAATAGAATTATTGAACTATTTGCATATTATCTAAAGGAGGCTTGGCCACTTATAGCATGTCTGAAATATAGTTAGAAACATATAGTTAGTCAAATATGAAATTGTGTCAGTGACAAATTAGGGAAGGTTGAAAAATTACAGACATAGAAACATAGTATGTAAATGAATTGAGGTTAAGCTGAAGAAATAACTTCAATTATGCAATATTTAACCACGTCCTTTTGCATTAACTAATTTATCACATGTTTTGGAAAAGGTAGGGTTGGTTATATGGTTTCAAAACCATCTATTTATATTAAGAAATAATGCTTTTTGGGGGGATAATGAATGTTCTTGGAAATGCAAACTGTTCTGTGTTTTTAATAATACAGATAAAAGCTGTAGACAACGGACGTCCACAAAAGTCTTCTACTGCTCGTCTCCACATTGAATGGATTAAGAAACCACCACCTTCGCCCATCCCCTTGACCTTCGACGAAATGTTCTACAATTTTACGATCATGGAAAGTGATAAAGTTACAGAGATTGTAGGCGTAGTGACAGTACAGCCTTCAAATATTCCTCTTTGGTTTGATGTAGAAGGTAAGATATTTTATCCTTTAAAAAAAAAAAAAAAAAAAAGAGAACAAATATATACCTTAGTTTTATGGTGTTAACAAACTTAATATAGTAAGATAACAAAGTTATTCAGAAAAAAATAGTAGATACTGTAAGTAGAAATTGTAGTTGGATCTTTTATTAAATCGCCTTTACATCTGGATTAGTCTGCAATTTGTGTAAGTGACTGATTTTCAATGGAGGCCCCTTCAGTATTGAATGGTTGAATGTGCTATGCTTTTACTAATATCTTAAGGCTTGACTGTTTGACCTTTTCCTTTTTGTTGTCAAACTCCCTTCCTAAAGTGTCTGTGTACCTAACTTGACTGTCTTACTTACTTTTCTCTTTCCTTTACATTTCCTGCATTCTGTTGCTTTTTCTGCTGACTGCCCTGCTTCAAGGTGGCAAGCATGCTCGAGAGATGTTCTATATTCTGCAGACAGCTTGTGGGCAGAACTGTTCCACTGAAGGTATTATTGGTACAAATACATTTGCCAAATTACAGCTATCTAGCTGTGCCCTTTTTGCGAGCTCTTTCAAGCAAATGAAATTACATTTGATAGAAATGTCTGTGACAGGATATCATGTAGTGAATTTTACACATACTTTTCACTGGGTTTTTGTTTTTCTTAGTGTATCCAATTCCAATCTCTTTTATATTTGCATTTCCTCATTTCATGAATTCTCTTGAAATATGTGCTGTGTTATCTATTTAAAATCTAATTTGTCTATTGGCATAATCTATCCTTAATGGTGTTCACTGGTTGCTGCAGGTTACTGTTTTTTGCAATGCTAAATATAGACACCCAAGTTTTTCATTATTAATGCAAAAAGTGTTAAATCCAAAGTCGGAACAATTTTCATGGTGGAGAATCACATTTTCTATTTCGGACCAGGCATGTACTGTACTGTACTGTACTGTATGTCCAATTTACATGACTTCGATTTTTGCTCAAAGTATAATACATGGTTATTTTAATTGATAAAATCATTCCCACAACTGCATCGATTTCCAGGCACAGTTAATATGATAGACATTTTTACAACACATGTTCTCGGAATATCCTTGAGTACCCAGATGCAGTCCGGAGCAGGCAATTATTTACTCAACTTAGCATCCATATGACAATTTAACACACAACAAGAACAAATTGTATTGAAACCCATTGACGTGCCTTCCTACAGAACATACGGTAAGTATACAAAACATTCCTGTATCACTCTTCAGCCTAATAATGAGTAAACAGATTTTATTTACATCTCTTCGATTTAACATTTAATCTTGAAAACAAAAAACAAAAACTGTATTCTGTCATCCACCTATGTGTATTCATCTTTTCATCTTCCATCCTGCAAAAATCTGCCTTTTCCCAACAACTGGACTGGCTTTGAGTTTGAAGCAGGGGAACCTGGTTCAATTCCCGGTGTCGGCTCCTTCCGACCTTGGTCAAGTCACTTAACCTCCTTGTGCCTCAGACACCATAAACATAGATTGTAAGCTCTACAGGGCAGGGACTGTGTCTTCAAAATGTTTCTGTAAAGCGCTATGTAAAACAAGAACAAACTATTATTATTATTATAAGTACAGCTCAACCCTGTTATAGCGTGATTCGCTACAATGCGAATCCACTTATGACGCGGGCTGAGTGTGGCTCCCGATTTGCGCGAGGACTTACCGGCATCTCAATCTCTCTCCTCTTTGCAGCTGTCAGCTCTCTCCTCGCTTCAGTGCTCTCCTCTCTGCAGCTGTCGGCTCTAGTGCGCGGCGTCGTAGAGGAGAGTCACATGACACAACACACATCCCCGTATTTATTTTTTTAAACATTCAAATCAATGCTTTATTGCTACGGACACCCACACACATCTACACCATGTAGGAATTGAACATTAATACATTTTATATAATACACAAAAGCCCTGCGATCGCCTGTGAGAGGCGCGCAGTTAGAGTGACTGATTCAGCCTCTCTTACTGCGCGTCTATTACAGAGAGGCAGACTACGGTAGGACTCACACAGCAGGGACCCCTGCTGTGTTACTCTGGTGCGCCTCGTAGTCTGCAACTGAACATCTCTGGTCCACCACGCGGGATCACGCAGGATGTACCAGGTATATATTCGAATAACGGCCGCTGCAGCTGTATGTGTATATATATTATATATATGCGCTTCTTAAACCCAGGCTGTGCTGAAAATCTGTGTATTGTGGCAGGCATAAGCTTATAGGGGTCCAGGTTAAAATGGATGAGAAGTAGAGTGACACACTGTGCTCATTTGCTCCTCATTACCCAGAATCCCTTTCTGCAGTTGAAGTACTGTTTGCTAAGTGATAATGGAGAAAGGCAGGGTTGCAGACCTATCTGAGTTATGCAAATGAACCACAAGTGATATTCTTCTTTACATGTGAATATATACAATTGCAAAAGCATTTGTATTATCTTGCTTAGATTGAAGGTGAAAACCTGACAAGTAAATTAATATACAGTAGTGCTGAGGTTCCCACGCATCCATCATTTCTTCACATTGAATTGCTGGGTTTTGCTTTGATCATAAGTCAATCATAATATGAAGACCAGATAAAGCTACAGTAGAACTAGATGAATCAAGTTGGCTTGTTTCATGCAGTTCTGTTTTTAACAAGATACATCCTAATCTTCTCATTGTTGTTATACTGGAAATGAAAAACGTTTCCTGCAGTTCTAGATGTAGTGTAGAATATTTATATACAGTATATATATAGACAGCAGTTTCTCTCTCAGGGGGGAGATCTCTCCCAGCCCCCCTCACATCTCTCACAGCCCCCCTCACATCTCCCCCAGCCCCCCTCAAATCTTCCCGGCCTCCCTCACATCTCCCCCAGCCTCTCCCTCACATCTCCCCCAACCCCCTCACATCTCCCCCGGCCCCCTCACATCTCCCCAGGCCCCCTCGCATCTCTCCCGGCCCCCCTCGAATCTCTCCCGGCCCCCATCGCATATTTTTCCGCACACCTACCTCACATCTCTCTGGCCCCCCTCACATCTCGCGCCCGCCTAACATCTCCCGCAGAGCTCTCCCCTCACTCCCTCACGATCTCCCCCGGCCTCCTCACAACTAACCCCGGCCCACCCTCACCATTCTCACCCCAGCCCATCCCATCCCACGCCCCCAGTTCCCTCTCTCCCGCACATCTCAGCCACTATCTCCTCCCCAATCCAGGCCATCCCTACATCTCCCCCAAACCCCCCCACATCTACCGCCCAGCCCCCCTCACATTTCTCAAGCCCACCCTCACATCTCTCCAGTCCCCGCACATCTACCACCACCAGCCCCCCTCACATTTCTCCCAGCCCCCCTCACATCTCTCCCCAGCTCCCCCTCACATCTCCCCCGCCCCTCACATTCCCTCAGCCCCCCATCTCACATCTCCCAGCGCCCCCCTCACAGTCTCCCCTCAGCCCCCCTCTCTCCCTCCCCCAGTCCCCCCCCCTCCCTCCCCCAGCCCCCCTCACATCTCCGCCCAACCCCCACTCAACATGTCCCACCAACCCCGTCACATGTCCCCACCCCTCTCCGTCTCTCCCAGCCCCCTCCGTTTTCATAAACCAGCCAAAAATACAAATAGAAACCAAACCCAAACATCTCCCCAACCCAAACATAAAATCTACAACCAGCTCCCTTCACATTTCTAAAAGCCCCATAACATTTCTCCCCAGACCCCCTACTCTTGAATTTCCCCACCAGGGACACACTACATTACCCCAGCCCCAATCAAATCTACCAGGCCCATCTCTAACAAATATCCCCAGCCCCTCCATCATCACCAAAGCCTCACAATTAAAATTACCCCAGCCACAATCACTTCTCCAACCACAAACCCACTAACATCTCCCAACCCACCTCCACAACACATCTCCCCAAACCCCACCTAACCATCTCCACCAGCTCCCATTTAACATTTCTACAAGCCCCCTAACATCTACCACAAGCCCTACCATTGCATTACCCAGCCCCCCCCACATCTCCCAAAGCCCCCCTCAAATATTCCAAGACCCCCACTCAAATTTCAACCAGCCAACACTCAAATCTGACCAAACAACCCCACTCACAATCTCTCCAGGACACCACTACAAATCTCAAAAGTCAAAAAATCAAATCTAAAACAAACCACCCTCTCACATTCTCTCAATGACCCACTAACATATAACCAAGACACCATCAAATACTAAACCAGCCCCCCTCACATTTCCACCAGCCCCCTCACATCTCCCCAAACCCCCCTCACATCTCTCCCAGCCCCCCTCACATCTCCACCAGTCCCCCCTCACATCTCCCCAAACCCCTCTCACATCTCTCCCGGCGCCACCTTACATTCCCAAGCTCCCCCTCCGCACATACTCTCCCCTCTTTGCCCCTGAGGTTCCCCTCTAGCTTCCGCCCCTCCGCAATCTCTCCCGGCCCCACCTCGCATCTCTCACGGCCCCCCTCGCAATCCTCTTCCCGGCCCCCCTAGCATAACTCTCCGGCCCCCTCGCATCTTCCCGGCCCCCCTCACATCTCTCTTCTGGCCCCAGAACATCTCTCCGGAACGCCTCAATTCCCCAGTCAACTTCTCACATCTCCCCCGGCCTCCCTCACATCTCCCCCGGCCCCCATCACATCTCCCCCAGCCCATCCTCACATCTCCCCCAGCCCCCCTCAAATACTTCACCCGGCCTCCCTCAAATCTCCCAAGGCCCTACACTAACATTCCCCCCAAAACCCCTCACATCTCGCCCAGCCCCCTCACCTCTCCACACGCCCCCCTCACATCTCCCCACAAGCCCCAGCCCCCCTCAATTTCTACCAGCCCCCTCACATGATATCCAAGTCAAACCTCAAACGCCTACCCCCCAGCCCACTCACTCTACACAAGACCCCCCTAACATCTACCCAAGCCCCCTCACATCTCCCCAAGCCACCCATACCATCTCACCAGCCCCCATCACAGTCCCTAACCCCCCTAACCTGGCCACTAAACCCACCCTCACAGGTGCAAACCACCCCACCCCCCTCATAACATGTCGCCCCAACCCCCATCACATGTCGCCCAACCCCTCTCTGGTCGCGCAACAGCCCCCACTTCCGTATTCCACCACGACTCCCCTCAAATCTCCCACAACCCTCACATCTTCCCCACAAACCAACCCCCAATCACATCTAACACCAGGGACCCTTAAAACCGTTATCCAAGCACCCACTCAATCCCTCCCACCAGCCCCCTCTTGCAGTGCCAACCAGGCCCCCTAACATCTCCCCCAAGCCCACCTTCTCAAATACTACCCCCGGGCCTCCTCAAATAATCTCCCCAGTACACCTCCCTATACATCTCCACCAGACCTACCCTACAATCTACCCCACAGCTCCCCTCATACTTCTCCACCAACCCACACTCATCACATCTCCAACACTCTCCCTATCAGATCACCGCAAACACATCACCCATCCTAACCAATCTCACCAGCTCTCCATTCACATTTATCCAGACCCCTCAAATTCCCTCTTAACACGCCCTCCTTGCATTCCCACACAGCCCCCCCTCAATCTCACCCCAGCGCCCTACACATCCTACCCCCAGCCCCCCTCAACATTTCCACCCAAGGCCCCCCTTCACATTCACCCACAAAAACACTCACATATAGTTCCAGCCCCATCTCTAAATTTTCCTTTTCCCAACAGTCCATACCTACACTTTCTCCCCAAACCCCTTTCACATCTCTAACAGCCCCCTCCAAACACTTTACGAAGGAAAAATATATCTCGGCCCTGTTGGAGTCAAGAAAAAAAGAAATCACCTTTGTTCGAACATGCTCTCCCCTGTAGCACCCCCGGGAATAAACAGCAAAAATCAAGCAAAACGAACAAAGATTATATAGGAGTCCCAAAATGCGTCAGCCCACACCACAGCGCAATATCCCCACACCCGACCAGAAAAACGAATATTACCCTCTTCATTTTACCACCAACAAACATCAAATTGAGTCCCATCATGCCCACACCTCACCATCTCCCCAACCCCCCTCAATCTCCCCCAACCCCCCCCCCTCACATCTACCCCAACCCACCCCTCAAATCTCCCACAAACCCCTCACATTCTCCACAACCACCCTCACATACTGCCCAAACCCCCCTCGCCATCTCACCCCACACCCCCCTCACCATCTCCGACAACCACCCCTCTTACATCTCCCCCGGCCCCCTACTCGCATCTCCCCAGGGCCCACCCTCGCATTCTCTCACAGCCCCCCTCAAATCCTCTCCCGGTTCCCCTCACATTCTCCCGGCACCCCCTTACATCTCCCCATCTCCCCGGCCCCCCCTCACATCATCCCCCAGCCCCCTCGCTGTCTCTCCCGGCCCCCCTCCGCATTCATCTTTACGGCCCCCCATCGCATCTCTTTTCCTGCCCCCTCGATATCTTCCGGGCCCACCTCGCATCTCTCACGGGCCCACCCCTCACCCCGGACCCCACCCTAACATCTATCCGGCCCCCCTCACATCTCTCCGGCCTGCCTACCCCTCAATCTCCCCCAAGCTCCCCCTCTAAAATCATCCCCCGGAACTCCCATCACATCTCCCCGGCCTCCATCAATCTCCCCCGGCCCCCCTCACATCTCCCCAGCCCATCCCTCACATCTCCCCCAGGCCCCCACTCCACATCTCCCACGGCTGACTCACATCTCCCCCGGCCTCCATCAACATCGTCCCCCGGCTCCCTAATTTCCCCCGGCCTCCCTCACATCTCCCCGGCCTCCCTCACATCTCCCCCGGCCCCCCTCACATCTCCCCCCTAGACCATCCTCACATCTCCCCCAAGCACTCCCTCACAATCCCTACAACGGCCCTCCCTCACCTGCTCCACGGACCCACCATTGACCCCCCAGTATCATCTCCCACAACCAACATCACACGATCCCACAACCCGCTCAGCATTCTCCACCCAGCCCCCCTTTCACATTTTCTCCAGAACCTCCACATCTAACATAGCCCCTCCTTTTGCATTTCCCCCAGCCCACACCCCCTCACATCTCCCCCAGCCCCCCTCACATTTTCCAACACAGCCACCCCTTCAAGTTCCTCCAGACCCCCATCACAGTCCACCAGCCCCTCACATCTCCCCAAAACCCCATCACATCTCCACCAAGCCCCCCCATCTCACATCTCCCCCCCAAACCCCCCGCAAATCTCTCCCAGCCCCCCCTACATCTCCCCCCAGCCCCCCTCCCATATCCCCAGCCACCATCACATCTCCCCGGCCTCCCTCAAATCTCCACGGCCTCCCTCACATCTCCCCCAGCCCCCCTCACATTTCTCCCTGCCCCGCTCACATCTCTCCCAGTCCACCTCACATCTCCCCCAGCCCCCCTCACATCTCCCCCAGCCCCCCTCACATGTCCCCAACCCCCCTCACATGTCCCACAACCCCTCTCCGTCTCTCCCAGCCCCCCTCCGTCTCTCCCAGCCCCCCTCCGTCTCTCCCAGCCCCCCTCACATCTCTCCCAGCCCTCCTCACATCTCTCCCAGCTCCTCTCACACCTCTCCCAGCTCTCCTCACATCTCTCCCAGCCCCCCTCACATTTCTCCCAGCCTCCCTCACATTTCTTCCAGCCCCCCTCACATTTCTCCCAGCCCCCCTCACATTTCTCCCAGTCCTCCCCTCCCCCTCCATGCCTACCTGGGTGGACACAGGCACGGGGTGGGCTCCCCCGGCTTAAAGAATTAGCTGGTATTAGTTGAATCTCTTGAGTCAGAGCAGGAGCAGCACGGGGAGAGGAGCGCTCTATAGCAGCAGACACCGGAAGTTCTGGGTCAGACTGCTAGATGGCGCTCCTCCCCTGCAGTCTGCTCTGACACTCGCTCAAGTGATTCTACTACCGGCTAATACATTAAGCCCGCTGTATACCATCTCCCGCTGCCGAAAACCATCTCCCACAGCCTGTTAATCACCGGTTCGGCAAACTTCAGAAATCCTAGGACCAGGTTCACACGAACCGGTGCGAACCGGCTGAATCCCACCACTGTATATATAGTAATATTTCTATTTGCTATAAGCTTTACTGTGGATGGGGTTTTGTCACTTTTTTTACACACCATAACTTTACTAAGTGTGGTGAAACCTATCTCTGCTTCATTTTGCAAAGCTACAGTAGTATAACCAACCCCACGCTGTGGGATTGACGTTTCGGTCCCTATTGCGACCTTTATTAAGATTCATAGAGAAAAGGTGAATACCAACCCATATAGCAATAAGAATTGGCACGAAACATTAGTCTTAAGTAACATCATCCTGGGGTTACATACATATAACCACTTCTCAATAGCTTAGGTTTAATGTCACATTATTGTAGAATAATGTTGTGTTATGTTTCAGTAATGTTATGTGTGTCTTGCTGCTCCTCCTATCCAAACGTCAAAATAGGGCATTTGCAGAGAAAGAAGGGAGGAGAGGGAAACGTAGAGAACCAATGCTATATATTTTTTTATTGTATTTATTTATTTATCAAATGTTTTACCAGGAAGTAATACATTGAGAGTTACCTCTCGTTTCAAGTATGTCCTGGACATAGAGTTACAGTATGATGACAAATACAGTGGTTGCATTAAATGAACAGAGATTATATTTAAAGACAATTCATGAACAGTTAAAGATAATATATGTTATAGGCGTAAGTAACAGTTACAGAACAGATTAAACTATGAGACAGCTTTAGTCTTGAAAGAATGTAGACTGGTGGCAGTTTTGGGAGTCCCTGGTAGATTGTTCCAGGTGTGAGGTGCACGGTAAGAGAAGGAGCAGCCGCCGGATACTTTGTTGAACCTTGGGACCGTGAACAGTCTTTTGGAGTCAGATCTCGGGTGATAAATGATACCTAACTATGGCATGACAACCACCAGACAAAGCAAAAGCCCTATTTCAGTGTCTGGATACAAGTTTAGTATAACTTAAATTACGTAACGTTCAGTCCTGGCGTTAACCTTCACAGACTTCAGTAATTAAACGCTATGTGCTTTACAGGTGAAAACCTGACGTAACATTTTGTTACTGTTCTGTGTGAATCGTGTTACCTGATGTTGACTTACTTTGGTAGGTTAGCGTCACATCAAGTGACAAAACAGAGCTTAGTGTGTCTAAGGCCGGACTGTTTGCGGCAGAAATTCACGGACGCCCACTTCGACCGATATTAAATAAGCCCCTTGAAGTTGTATGACTTATTCGAGCGAAACGAGAAGCAGGGTTTTTATTTCTTTATAGTGCAGGGATTTGTGAGATATAGTGCATAGTAACCATTGAAGATTTGTCTGATGGGGAAGTTACCAGCCATCGTTTGGTACATTTTTGGCATTCTCCTAGTAATATTTTGCAATGCTTAACCACGACTGTCATCTTCCTATTCCATTGTATTGAGAGCCCATCTGGTTAAAAAAATAAACCTTAAGTAACATTTATTTTGCTGCGCTAGTTCCAAATATTCTGCAATCGGAAATATTGAACTGTCTGTACCGCAGTATATGCTTTTCATCTCTTGCTATGATATTGAAATTCTTATGCTGACAAAGTTTTTACTTTTTCTCTTCTAATTATCAGAACAAAGTATTCTCTTTGAAAGAAAACGACATTCTCCCAAGGCTTTCAATTAAAGACTGTCTTTGCAACGACATACTTCAAACAATTTTACAATCATTTTTTACAATCATTTTTATTTTATTTTTGTGCAACATTTCCCGAGCAAATCAATTAAAACATTAATTGGAAGATGACATGTATTTTTTAGCATGCAATTTAAAAAGCATGTAATCCTGCAGCCGTTCCGAGCTACCTCGGTATCTCCACGGCGTAAATGAAATGTCAAGGACAATTATGTGCTCACTAGCAATTATGAACTCCGCCCACATATGACAGCTGTGAGAAGTGCATGTTTGTGGTTTGCATAATGCAAAATTAAAAAAAGAAGCATATATATTTTATATTATTCACTGCACTTTAAATAAAACCCCTGTGCAGATATATAGTGCATACTGATTAGCTTTGACTTAAAGTAATTTTGGTTTGTGGTGTATATATAGGAAACCATGACTAGAGAATAAATGGATTGAAAGGCTTTATAGGTATGTAGAGTAACCGTATCATCATTTTTTTGGTCCATATTTCAAATATTTTTTGTTCATTTATAGAAAATGTCAAAATCACATTCTGCAGGATATTTAACACTATCACGTTTCTGCAGAATATTTATATATTAACATAATGTCATTTAAAAATGACTACATTCTTGTTTATGTGGGAATAACATTAGGGAGTAGTCTGAGTGAAACTCTGCTGAAGAAATGGCATCACCGCATATAAAAAATGGGTATCGGAGAGAGCAGAGGATACAAATCATTGAAACTGACTCCATATAAGTGAGTGTCAATCAATGGCCTTGAGGGTATCCCAGCTGTGGTTTACAGGTACCTCAACATGGGGAGTATACTGTAGGTTACATAGATGAGGTTGAAAAAAGACATGCGTCCATAAGGTCCAACCTATGTTAGATTTCGACAACAGATACTTTATCCTATATCTGTACTTACAGTATATTGATCCAGAGGAAGGCAAACAAAAAACCCCAGTGAAATATCATCTAATGATATCTCATTAGGGGGGAAAATACTTTCCTTCCTGACTCCTTCGATCAACATCCTTCCCATGCTTACCTATTTGGTATATCTGTGTATACCTTCCCTTTCTAAAAAGATGTCCCACATTTTTTTGAACAAATCTATTGTATCTGCCATCGCAGTCTCCATAGGTAAGGAATTCCACATTTTAACTGCCCTTACTGTAAAGAACCTTTTCCTTTGTTGCTGGTGAAATCTCTTTTCCTTCAACCTTCAGGGATGACCATGAGTCCTTTGTACTGCCCTTGGGATGAATAGTTCTTTTGAAAGCTCCTTGTACTGTCCCCGAATATAGGTTAATCTATTTGGAGGCATGAGTCAAAAAATGGTCTCCTTCTGCCTCCCTTCCTCGCCCGCTCCCTCTCTCTAGAAGAAGCCCCATTTCAGGGTCTGGATGGAGGCAACGCCAGAGTATAACGTAAACAATGTTACGTTGTTTCCTTAGCGGAGCTTAGGGAATATTGGATAAATATATTTCAGTCTACTAAGAAGCTCATTAGCATATTGTTTAGAATACTGTCCAGAAGTCATAAGGCCTTGCTTATTATGGGAGCAAATCCTGGTTAATGGTGTTGTTTGCTTTAGTGAATACTGTGTTATGATTAACTGATGTTCATTTATATTAATGTCACAGAGCTTAGTAAATCTGGACCAATCAAAGTTAACATGTGTGCCCTGTACAATACGTTTTACACACGTTGGCATGCCCCTTATTCATTTGCCAATTGACATGCTTAGATCTAACGAATAACTGGTGTTGGTTAAAAAAATTATATATATATATATATATATATATATATATATATATATATATACAGGTAAACCCCATTATAGCGCGCCCCGTTATACCGCGAATCAGTTATAACGCGGTTTTCACGTGGCTCCCGTTTAAAAAAAATAAAATAATATTTTTTTTAAATTACATTTTTTTTTGCACACTGCACACACACTGCACACACACTGCACACACACTGCACACACACTGCACCACTACCCATGCACAACACTGCACACACATGTCACAACCACTGCCACACACTCCCAGCACTCACTGCACACACTCTACACATGCAACACTGCACACAATGCACACACTCTCACATGCCACACTGCACACACTCCCAGCACTCACTCTACTGCACACCACTGCACACACTCTACACACTGCCACCTACACTGCACACAGCACACTGCACACACTCCCAGCACCACTCTAACTGCACCACTGCACACACTCTACACTGCACACACTGCACACATGCCACAAACAACTGAACAAAATGCACACCACACATGCACACCACTGCACACACTTGCACACACTCTACACACTGCACACACTGCACACACTACCCACGCACACACTGCACCACACACTCTACACTGCACACACTACACTGCTCACAGCACACTGCTCACAGCACACTGCACACACTCTGCAACTCACACCACTCTCCCCACCCACCCCCCCTGCAACTCACACCACTCTCCCCTCTCACAAAGAAAACAGAGTCGCCCCCCCCCAGCCCATTCCATTTCAGCAGTCCCCCCATATGTCAGCAGCCCACCACCCACCCTCCCTCCATGTCAGCAGCACCCCACCCCCCTCTCCCATGTCAGCAGAAGCGCACCCTCCATGTCAGCAGCCCCGCAGCCCCCTTCCCATGTCAGCAGCCCCCTTCCCATGTCAGCAGCCCCGCAGCCCCCTTCCCATGTCAGCAGCCCCTGCTTAAGCCTCGCGCATGTCCTCCCACACCTCGCGCTCCCTCTTTGCTGCGGCTCCTGCTGAAGCTTCACCAACCACCCAGGCCGCGAGACACAACCGGCTACGATGACGGCGACATCGAGATCACCCTCCCCGCTGTCTGTCTCTTTCGCTGCGTCACGCACCCGAGAGACCAATCAGCGGCCGGCTCGCCCAGATGACGCCGCCCCGCGTACAACGTTAGCTGCAGCAGGGAAGCGCGAGGGATGTGCGCTCTAGCAGCAGACCCGGAACTTCCGGGTCGCGCTACACTGCTAGAGCGCATCCCTGTGCTGGAGGAGGGAGGAGGTTAGGTGAGAGCGCGCGCTCCTACTGGAACGCGTCCTTTCCCTACCAGGGAAGGAGGGTTGAAGGGGGTTCGTCGCGGGGCGCACGGGGTGGCGGGCCGCATGTTGTGCAGCCCTGGTGTAGGGCTTCCGGCCACCTCTTCCTTCCCTCCTCACTCCCTCCCGATCAGGTGCGCGGCGTCCATTTTTTTTCCCAATTAGCGCGACCCCGTTACTAACGCGGTGGTCTCGGGGTGGACCCCGAGGACCGCGCTATATAACGGGAGTTAACTGCGATATATTATATATAAGTATTATATACTATCATATATATATATTATCATATATATATATATATAATTAGGGAAGTATAACGTCTATTGCTTCATTTGCATGTCTTAGGCAGGTCTGCAACCCCACCTTTCACCATTATCACCCAGCACACAGCAATTCCACTGCAGCAAGGGATTCTGGGAAATGACATGCAAATGAGCACACAGTGCCACTTTTTGCTTCAAAACCACTTTAAACATGGTTCCCTATAAGCTTAAGCTTGCTGCATGGTCACAGCTTTAAGCACAGCCAGAGTTAAGATGCATAGCCAGTAAACACACCCACAGGCAGCATTTTCAAGTTTAATGGGTCTCACCAGTGTGGGGTTGGTTCCTGGCTATGCAAAGCTGAGGCAATGAGGATGGGGTTTACCATACTTAGTTAAGTTATGATGAGTAAAAAAAAAGTGACAAAAACCCTCCACAGCAAAGCATGCAAATGAGCATACAGTTATATTTCCATTTGCTATATGCTTTGCTGTGGAGGGTTTTTGTCACTTTTTTTTACTCACCATAACCTAACTTTACCCACCATAACTTAACTAAGTATGGTAAACCCCATCCTCATTGCCTCAGCTTTGCATAGCCAGGAACCAGCCCCACACTGATGAGACCCATTAAGGTCGAAACAGCTGTCTGTGGGTGTGTTTACTGGCTATGCATCTTAACCCTGGCTGTACGGCGGCATCTCCTGGCATCCTCCGCATCCTCCTGGCATCTTCCCCCTCCAACGCCAGTCAATATGGCTGAGCGGCGTCAAATGGCGCTACGTTGCCATGACAACAGGGATGCTACGTGACATAACAACTCCATGTGGCGCCACATTGACATGACAACGTGAAGTCACGTGACGCATTGGCGCCATATGGCATCACGTTGTCATGGCAACTTGACACCATGTGACATCACGTAGCGTCCCATTGTCAGCAGTTGAATGGGGGAGATGCTTGGACAATATCATAGGACCCCGGGAGAGGCTCCCACCGAAAGTAAGAGCTCAGTGTAAAAAATGTCTCTCCTGGTTAGCCTTCAGTAGAATGTGGAAACCCTGCATAGGGGGTCCCAGTATCTCTCTGCTTTTTAAAGCTCCCATGTCACGTGGGCCAAATAGGAAGCCTCCCCGGATAACATCACAGCTTCCTATTGGCCCGCAAGGTGCGGGAGCTTTAAAATATGGCCATTACATGATCCCTGCTAGCGAGCCGGAACAACTACCAGCACCCCCTATGGAGGTAAGTATCTCCGGTAGCAGGGGGCCCACAGAGATTAAATGAACAGGGTTCAGCTCCAGAAACCCCCCGCTTCCATTCCTATCTTAAAACAATACATGAATACATTTGCCCACTTGGATTGTCTCTAAGAGAATATTGTACCTGCCTCGAAGAATTTACAATGTAAGGACCTATTATACAAATCAAATAAATCCATCATACTGATAATCCCTCGCTTGTAATTTGAAGTCGTGAAATCAAAACAAATGATATGAAGGGATGATTTAAAAAAAAAACTAAACATTGCTGTTTAATTAGAATAAACCAGTAAAATGTGTACAGCAAGAAAAGCTATTTCACAATAGGAATTACAATACATTTCTGCTACATAACTTTTATAGTTATAACCCTAGGAGTGTTTCCCGCAGTCTGTGCAGAAGACCAGAGTAAATAGTGTTGTTTCGTGTGAGGTCAGTTCCTCTGCTGAAATAATCTTTATAAATATTTAATTCAAAGTTGTTGTGTGTGGTTTTCATAGATTTTTGTATATTTATTTTTGATAGCTGATGGCATTTCCTTCCAAGACACAGAGTAATACAGTTTGGCAGCATTGTAATGTAATATTTTTTTAGGACAATTGCATTTCCTGGTAGGAAATTGATAGAGGTGGAGAGATTAAGTTAAAAGGAAAGAAATAAATGAAAAGTGTTAAGCTCTGAATGTCTGCATTAAGAAGCTTTCTAACAACAAAATATTATTTTTGACAGAATGATACAAGTCTAAAATGAATTATGTCTCTGTACTCCATTTATTGTTATAATCTCCACCTATAGCGCATTTTTAATTTACATTATTAAAGCCAATGGGCTTTCATTTCCCTCTAAGCAAATATACAATGACCTGTTATTATGTTATGGGCAAGAACTTTGTGTGTAGTCTTTTTTTATGTAACAAATTCATTTGATTAACTATTTATTGTTTTCTTCCAAATTTGATGAAATATTCAAAATCAGATATGGCTCTCAGTACATGGAGGTGATACACAAAGAGATGAGTTTGGGGATTTTGGCATTTTGGAGATTGATACAGCATTGTTTAGAAATGCAGGATTTAACATGGCATCCACAAAATAATGGTTCTCAAACAGGGCCAGCCCATCCATTAGGCGAACCTAGGTGTTCGTCTTGGGGCGCATTAATAATAATAATAATACTTTTTCCTCATATTTGTTATTTATTTATCATTTTTTAATTCTTTTTTTTTTTGGTCCGGTATTTTGTCGGCCTATTATTTTTATTGAGCGAGGAGGAGGTGGGGCGTTGAGTGAGGAGGAGTGGGTGGGGATTGAGTGAGGCGGAGGGGTGGGGATTGAGTGAGGAGGAGGGGGTGGGGATTGAGTGAGTTGGATGGGGGATTGAGTGACGAGGAGGGGCTGGGGATTGAGTGAGGAGGAGGGGGGATTGAGTGAGGAGGAGGGGGTGGGGATTGAGTTGGAGGGGATTAAGTGAGGAGGAGGGGTTGGGGATTGAGTGAGGAGGAGGGGGGATTGAGTGAGGAGGAGGGGGTGGGGCTTGAGTGAGGAGGAGGGGGGGATTGAGTGAGGAGGAAGGGTTGGGGATTGAGTGAGTTGTAGGGGGGATTGAGTGAGTTGTAGGGGGGATTAAGTAAATTGGAGGGGGGATTGAGTGAGGCCAGCCTTGCTCTAGGAGACCCCAATGCACTGCAGCGGTATGTAATGCAGCCCCCAATAGCAGTGAAAAGCCTCTGAAAATATCATTCAAATTAATTAAAAAAAAAATATCACTTATTCATGGCAGTGTCTTCTAATTAAAATTATGACATTCAATGAAAAATACACATTTCTGTTTTCATTTAAATCGTTTCAATCATCTATTCAACATGATCAACACATCATTTCAAAGAAATTATGTGTCATACAGTACTGCACCGACACAGTTTATTCTAACTTTTGCCCGTTATGAACGGGACTTTTTTCGGCTGGCGCCCGGCTGGCGCCAAAACGGAGCCACGAGCGAGCCGCATCTACCCCTTCCCGCGCGTTTATTAAAAAATTCACCCTCAGGATGTACCCTGGACCTCCACTCCAGGCCAAGGGGCCCTGAAGCAGTCCTTGCTCTTCCATTACTCTCTGGTGGAGTAAGGGGTATAGTCTCCTATCCACTCCCCTAGGGGAGGGAATGCAGATTGGCAGAGCCCTGCACAATTGTTAGGGTGGACCAGCCTCTCTCAAGGAGGCAGAGCCACTGACTAAATTTAGCAGTGCAGCTCCTTAAGTACAAGGGAAGTAGCTACCAGGTCTGAATCCATGATTGGACACACACAGGCCTAGTCCCACCGCATCCCCTGTCACTCAAGTAGCTACTGTGAGTGAGGAAAACCCATGATAACTCCTGGCAGGCCTGATTTTACCAGGACTTACTGCCAGGGAGGGCAGACTTATTAGCCAAGGAAACCAGCCTGGCTACAGTTACTTTTACAAAAATTCTGAAGGTTTAGAAAAATGTTAATGCTATTACTTAAATAATTTAAACATGTGATCCACTTTTTCTAAAGTGTTTTCGCATAGATTATACTTCTATTGAAATGCATGAAGTAGTTTGAATAGTTAAAGGCATTGGCAGAATTTGCTATAGGATTGTAGAAACAGTAGAACTGCTGTATTAATCAGTAAAGGCCGAGATCTATAACGGGTGCTGAACTCCATTTCCCAAGCCCCTCCACCCCAACAGTTCAGATTTTCACGATATCCCTGCTGCAGCACAGGTCGCTCAATCTGCTTCAGCACAGGGTTGCTCAATCAGTCATTGATTGAAGACTAAGCCTCTGATTGAGCCACCTGTGCTGAAGAAGAGACTGATTAAGCAACCTATGCTGAAGCAGGGATATCCTGAAAACCTGACCTGTTGGGGGAGAGGAGGGGCTTGAGGACTGAAGTTGAGCACCCCTGATCTATAGCATATACCCTGTACACGTGGAGCACAGGAGAAGTAAAAAGGATGTTCTCATTTAATCTGTTCTGTTATTTCTATTGTTACATACCTTTGGCTTTAAGAAACTAACTTTATCTATATTAACTACTGATGAGTGTAATGTTTAGAAAGTGATTAGTTTGGGACCTGCTGAATTGCACATTATGCAGTTAGTAGTTTTAGAAACATTGTGCCCAGAAGCAAACAAAAAGGGCTTTTGAGATTGTAACTGCTCACAATTATTAAGACATATAATGAATACACACAGGACATATTTCAGGTGCTTTCATTTATCCGGAAGTATCCTCCTGCTGATGAACGGTTTGAGACACATGACGTCGGTGTCCTAAATGCTAAACTACATTTTTACTACACAACATGAATGCGAGAAATAATTTTTGAACTGTACTTTGCACAGCTATTGCGCGTCTATAATAACTAAAAACCTATAAGCAGAGCAATTTTCACAATAGCAACCTGTTATATGTTTTTATTGTAGCCCGTTTGGATGGCATCTGTATGAGTATATTAAATGCATTTAAAAGACCAAATAACAGATTCATGAAGAAATTAATTAACTGAGCATTTTGACTTTTAAATATAGAGATGCTCATCTGTCATTTAAATGTAGGTATATGCTAATTGCTAACATTATCAACGATGTCAAAGTTTATCAGATGGAAGTTGTGTATTGCAATTCTCATATATAATGCCCTACAAGGCTTTCTTGCCTTCACCTTCAGTGGCTTTATTGTAAGGCCTGGGACATAGTCCAACAGACCCCGCTGAGCCGTGCTGAGCCGCGCTGAGCCGCGCTGAGCCGCGCTGAGCAGATGAACTTACCCCCTTCATCTGTGATCAGCGCGGCTTTAGCAGCCGCTTCCGCATGCGTGCGGAGGCTCAGAAATTTTCAGGGGCCAGGAAGGTTTGAATTTCGGCGCTGAGGGGAGCGGAGGAGCGGTCACGTGACCGCAAACATCCAATGGGAGCGAGGGACTAGCCCCGCCTCCGCCACGCCTTCACCCCGCTTCCGCCCCGCCCCCAAAGCGCGCTCACTGCCTCGCCTGCCAGGACGCAAAAAGCACCGGTTTGAGCAGGCGAGGCAGAGCAGGAGCGCGGCTCAGCGCGGCCTGAGGCGCCATGCCCGAGGCCTAAGGGAACATTCCAGTATATACGCTACCAACACAATTATAGAACAACCATGTGCACAGCAAAATATTATTCATTTCTTAATGTGGGCTGTTTCTATCCTATTTATTTAATTCCGGTTTGGTATGTCCTATTTTGACAACAATGCATTATTGATTGTTGTTGAATTAAAAAAAAGGTGGTATATTGAGTCCTTTTGATGCTAGCTTTACCATTGAATGTAAAGTTACAGTCGGGATTTTGGTATCGTGTTACCACTACAGCTAATAGCACAGATCCTATCTGTCTATCCTGTGCACCTTTAACAGAGCAGCATTTAGCTTACCAGTGTAGATTGGATTTAGATTGTAATAGCTTCTCACGGACCAACATGAGAGTTCTTCATTGAATTAAATTATAGTGTTGAGAGCTTCTGAAAACTCACAGGTCTATTCTCTAAGTGTACTGTTACGTGTACTGTACTGTGGAGGAGCATAATTAAACAATAACAATCACACTATTACAAAGTGCACAAGACTACATTTATTTATTTTTATTCATCTTTTCTAACAACTAAGCAAACATGCGTTTCCCTTGAATGTAACTGATGCTGAAGTATTTTATTTTGTGCATTACATCCCAAGAAAACAATTTATAAAAAATATAGATCTACGGGTAAAGAAAAACTCTTTAGGGGTTCCACATATTAACAGAAGAACGGACAGCTCAAACCTTCATCTTTTTTTATTTTTTTATTATTTTTTTATTTTTATTAACAGGTGGCAATTTGGATAGCACTTTTGACATTGAGAAAGGCGTGGGCACTATCATCATAGCAAAACCTCTTGATGCAGAATTGAGGTCCACTTACAACATGACCATAGAAGTTACAGACGGAACCAATATTGCAACCACTCAGGTAAACTACACCATCAATTACTGTCATATTCATACTGGCGTGATAACAGGAATGCAGTTGGCTTTAATAATGCTTTCTGGTTTAAGAAAGTTGGTACTCATCAAGCAACCAACAATTTACTAGAGGTGCAGTCTGTTTCAAAATGGCCAGTGCAGTTATAATACACCAGAAGATCCACTTGTTGCATTTCTATTTTAAAAAAATCTCTCAATAACAAGTAGTATAGGTAGTGGTTTTAAATTTGAGAAAACTAAAATAAGGTAAAAAATAATAATCGCTAAAACATTTTTCAGTAATAATAATAATAATTACTAACAATAAGTGTAGTCTCTGCCTCAGATGGTCATAAAATGTTGTGTGAAATATACATATTTATTGTAAATGTTATGATTCTATAAATGTTTTGTCTTATTTTTTGGTAAACATATAAAGCTAGCAGGGCTACCACTAATTTGCAGTGCTGAGTATCTTGTTTTGTTTCTTCATATTAATGAAGGGAGTTGTGGTCTTGGGGGTTTTGCCAAAGTAAAGTGTGTTGCCAACTCTCGAAAATCGAACTTCTGAGGTATCACTGAGATTACAGTACTGTAGGTCACTTTAGTCTTATAAGGGACTGACCCTTTAACCCAATAAACATGTACTGTAGCTGTTCTTAGATCGCTTGGCCTAAATGGGAAAGACCCTTTAGTCTATTAAACAATCCCCATACTCATCTTTATATAGAGGGCGTTGGGCAGAGGGACTTAGTAGACTTGGCTGTTGTGCTGAGCAAGAACAGAGAAAACAGGCCCCAAAATGACTGGGCCCAGCACTGTTCGGGGGGTGTCTCCTCAGAGGACTCCACCACACACAGGCTGCCATGAAACTTTGATCAAAGACATTTTTTTCAGGTTGCTGGCACTAAAAAACAGTTTATTTACAGCTGTTTTCCATTAAAACAGCAATACTACACCCCCACCTTTTTTTTTTGGTTATTATTTGTATATGTAAAGCATGTGACAATGTATAATTCTACATTCTTACGTAAAATGGCAATCGGTTGGTTCTCCTGTTATGAATCTGTAAAAATCATGATTGTGTGCCTAACTAAATGGCTGCCTTTCAGTTCCAATCAATCCCTCAGTCAGTGTAACTCAGCATCTACAATGTATCCAGACATTAATAAGGTAACGTTATCTATAGTTACAGTTTGCTGCGCAAAGTGCTGGGAACATTGGCAACAAATTATGACAAACGGGAAAATGTTACAAAGCTCTTGCACTGCTGGGGAAGTGGGTTAAAACATGCTTTAGAAATCCAAGAATGTTCAGTATATTAAAACTCATTATAATGGCATAAAGAGTTGAATTGAAAAAACAGCCACTATTACCTAATACGACAGAACTATATATAAGATAACATGTTTTGTTGCTTTAATTGACATGTACTGTATACTGTATACTGTTTTTTCAGCCTATGTGCTTCAGTGATTAATTCTAAGATGATTATATTATCTCAAAGATGGGTTTACCAACTGTCAATGAAGCGTAGTGACACTTACTTATGAATACTGATGACTGCTGTAAACCAATATCTGGCTGGTGCAGATACAGTACAATGGTAGTGACTAAGCAGGTGCACTTTTTCTCTACTATCACCATGTTCAACCAGATCTGCATATACCGCACACATTCTACTCATTCCTCACACTCATTCTACTCAATCCTCACACTCATTCTACTCATTCTATTCATTCCTCACACTCATTCTACTCATTCCTCACACTCATTCTACTCAATCCTCACACTCATTCTACTCATTCTATTCATTCCTCACACTCATTCTACTCATTCCTCACACTCATTCTACTCATTCTATTCATTCCTCACACTCATTCTACTCTATTCCTCACACTCATTCTACTCATTCCTCACATACTCCTTCACTCTTCCTCACCCTCATTCTACTCATTCCTCACACTCATTCTACTCATTCCTCACATTCATTCTACTCATTCCTCACATTCATTCTACTCATTCCACTCATTCCTCACACTCATTCTACTCATTCCTCACACTCATTCTACTCATCCCTCATACTCATTCTACTCATCCCTCACACTCATTCTACTCATTCCTCATACTCATTCTACTCATTCCTCACACTCATTCTACTCATTCCTCGCACTCATTCTACTCATCCCTCACACTCATTCTACTCATTCCTCACATTCATTCTACTCATTCCTCATACTCATTCTACTCATCCCTCACACTCATTCTACTCATTCCTCACACTCATTCTACTCATTCTTCACATTCATTCTACTCATCCCTCACACTCATTCTAATCATTCCTTACACTCATTCTACTCATTCCTCACACTCATTCTACTCATCCCTCACACTCATTCTACTCATTCCTCACACTCATTCTACTCATTCCTCACACTCATGCCTCACTTTTTGACATTGCAACCTTTACCTATTACCAAATAGAAAACCATCAAACACAAAGTGTTGGGATGTTACCTGCAAATTGAGGCCATTTGGCAACCCTTCTCCAAGACGAAGTAGGAAAATAATCAGAACACTGAATATTTTAACGAACATTAATAATACCGATAAGACAAACATATATTCAGTGATAAAACAAGCGACTTTCACCGTAAAGATTGATTACGCTTATGTTCAACTGCTAGAAAATAATGTAGCAAATATAAATCTCTTTGATCTGTGTTATTGAAGTAGGGACAATGTAACAATCTTTCAGCAAGTATTACATCAACATGGAAATAAATTAGTTTTACTTATTTAAAAAAAGAAATTATATCATTGGTGATTTAAAGAGGCAATGCAAGGAGGCGATTTTTTCTTTTTGCTAATTTTTTTTAAACTTGCGATTAAAGCAGGGGGTCTCCGTAGCTGAACCCCATTCTTTTCAGCTCAGGGGACCCCATGATTCCCGAGATACTTACCTCCGTATGGGGTAGCGGTAGCCGCTCCACTCGGCTCGCAGGGTTCACGTAATGGTAAAGTTTCAATGCTCCTGCGCCCTGCGGGCCAATAGGTCGCCGTGACATCATCAGGTTCAACAGGTGACCCGGGACATTTAAACTTTGCAGAGATACTGGCACCCCCCCTTTGGAGGTGTGTGTCTCGGGAAGTAGGGGGGGGGGCACCCCGGAGCTGAAAATAATATAACAAAAAGCGCATCAATGGCTCCTTTAATTGCGGAATGCGGCTAAGTGATGGCAGTCCAGTGACCTGACATTCCCCAGCTTTTGACCTTGTGGGATATGACCCATGATTTTACCATAACATAAGTTTTGTAATGTATAAGCTATCAACATACTGTGCCAGTGTTCCTCCAGACGGATGTATTTTTTCGGGAACTTGAGCGAAGCGCTTGCCTTTTCTATACCTCTACTTAATTCATCATTGCTCAGGGCCATGTTTAGAAAAGTGATTACATTTTCAACACTGAAGGTGAACGCCATCCTTCACATGCCTGCTCTGAATAAATGTATTTTCAGCCTGTAGTGTTCCAAATATATAACTGAAAGCAAAATAAGGATTGCATTATACAAACACTGTAACATTTTGCACACACGTTTGTGTCTCCCCCTTACAACATTCCCAAGGGTCTCGACAGCATCTATTTAAAAGACTATTCCGAGCATGCCTTTCCAGAAGGATAATCACTTGGATTACAGCAATTATGGGGTTTCCCTACTGCTTATATTACATTTTATACTGATAAAATTGAGTTTTTAACATTACATAACCATTTTTTTTCTCATTTCTAATACTATGCTATTCTTATACAGTTTGTCCTATCTAATAATACAGGTAAAGATCTTTAAAAGCAAAATATACCAATTTTCTGGTTTAAAACATACTGTGTAAGCATGCAAGAGAAAGAAAATACCATTACTCAAACAATTACATTAATTGCATGCATTATTTGGTAATTATCTACTGCTGTGCATTACTTCTTTACTACTGCTCAGAGATAAAGTAGTTTGTTACTGGTTCAATGGTTTATTGATCGACATCACTATATCTTCCTACACAACCCACAATAACAATGCATTCTTAAATACTGTGTAATTGACCGTCTACTTACTAAAATGTGCAGGCTCAGTTTGGTCTTTGTTCCCTAAAGTGTTACAATGGCAAAGGTAAAGAACGTTACCTGCCTGAGTCCTAAAAGAGGTTATACTGGGATTTAAACAGGGTTTTTATTGGTCCTCTTTCCTATACTAGCTGTTTAGCTCATTCTTGCTGATATCATGCACAATGCTGTTGTCGATTAGGAAAGATTAATATGAACAGACTACTTGATAATAACAAGTACTTTAAAGATAAAGCTACTGTTTATGTTTGAATCATGTTAAGTATTGATACACTTATTTAAAGCATTTGAATTGCTTTATTAGATGTTGGAGGGATAGAAAAATGAAGCCATGTGGAAGCCTGTGTGTTTTCCTAGGATCATTCGATGGCCGTTTGTAAATGGCGGTGTTGGCTGGGTCTGCAGGGATCCTTGTGCTACGCAAGTCTTTAATAAAAGTTCAGCAAGGCACGCAACACAATAATAGCAATTTTACTTCTGTTTCAGCATCTGGTACTTTTACAAATACTTAACTAACACCGTGTTTTGGTGGTGTAAGTCACTTTGTAAGATGCAGATGAGGATAACTGGAAGGAGAGCAGAAACATGGGGGAAGTACTTCTCTGAAGTAGCATTAGATGTATGGAAAAACCTTCCAGCAGAGTGGGTGAAGCCTACTACAAAAAAGAGAGTTGAGCATGCACTGGGAATGATGCAAGTGAATCCTAAATATGGAAAAAAAGATTGGGAACAAATGGGGCTAAAATTGTAGAGCAGGTGGTGGGTAGATGAGCAGATTAGATGGGTGGGTGGTCATTGAAAGTTTTGAAAAATATTTTTTGGATGTACCCTTTCCCAGCATAAAGCCATACAGATAACGATCTGTGCAGGCACAGGGTGAGAAGAACAAACCCCTGTAGTGGAGCACACCTTACAAAATGATTAGTTGAGCAAGTTTAAAAAGTAACCGTTATTGATATTATAATAACATTTTTATGACATCAATAAAGGTTACTTTTTAAACTCCTATTCATTCATAATTTTGTATGATCCACTACAGGGTTTTTTTCTTCTCAACCTGTGCCGGCACAGATCATTATCTGTATCCAACACACACCCCAGGCAGCACCCTCCCACACGCACTATCAAGTGGTTGAGCAAGATATCCCATACCCCTTAATCTTCAAACCCATACTGTATGTATACAGTGGTCATTACTGTCTTATTCAGCACCACTACATAGTAATAAGCAACTACTGTAGGCCATGATTAGTGAAAAAACAAATGGTGTTACCCACAGTGGCGCTTTAACCAAATCCGTGATATTCCTTAAAATAAGAATATATATATACATGTAGAGGTATCAGTACCGTGTTAGCCGAGCTTCAATAATCAAAAAATAAATAGATGATACCGTTCTGTGGCTAACGAAATTCCAAGAGACACTGTTTTTAAGTATACCCTTTGCTTGCTTCATTCATAGTAACATCGCCAGAAGAAGAGATCCGTGTATCTCAAAAGCTCGCACAAATAAAAGCATTTCGTTAGCCAAAGAACAGTATCATCTATTTATTTTTTGATTATATATATATATATATATATATATATATATATATATATATATAGTGATATATGGAGGGAACATTGAGGTGCACAACCCCCTCAATTAACCAGTGCTACAGAGCATATAAGTCCACCTGAGTAATTTGATTGCTGCTTTATCCGGATGAACAGAGGAGTAAAGGAACTAAATAATAAATGACCCCTAGTAGGGATGTGGTCTGGCGGCGACTGTGAAGGGTTGTCTGGGGGAAGTCCTAAAACCCACCCAGACCCCATACATAAGTCCCGCTGCTATATGAACCATAACACCTGGGGAAGCTCCAACATTGAAATCATGATAATGAGATTACTCACTGGTGTCTTCAAATTCCTCCGGTTTTTTTCTTCTTTTGTCTTTGCGTGCTCCAGGCTGTGTAGAGATAGAGGCGAAGTGTCCTCACCGGGGAGGAGGGAAAACAGTGGGCACGGCCGCGCAACAAAATAGCGAAGGCTGGACTGTGCTAGAAGATACTTTATTATGGCATGGATTTTAAAAAAAGAGAGAAGGGATGGCACCCCCCGGCAACTCTTACGCGTTTCACCCACTGCCAGGGACCCCCGCTGTTAATCTGATGGGCCATTAATCAATGCAGAAATGCTGTGTCTAGTTTAAGGCAAGTTTAAGGCATGTATCCAGCATGTACCTGGGTCTTTTTGGCGATTGCCACTGGTTTGTGTTAGAATAACCGTGGGCACTATAGTTAGTATATGTGAAAAGAAAACATACAAACAATAGTGCAATATGTTTTTAGACGATTTTAAGGAGTTTGTTTCTCCAAAATCCAACAAAGTTTGTACTCACAGATTTCTCAATCTTTTAGTGCATATCCCAATCAGTGGTAATTTTGTGTTTTTGCGGGGCTGTATCCTATATAGCCACAGGTATAGGGACCTTCATGGGATAAGGTTAAAAGACCACAAATAGTGTAGACTGATAAAAGCTTTGTATAGAGTAAATATATGATAAAACACTCACATGGTGTCAAATCAAGGTAAGCATTTAGATGAAAATATCATGAGCAGGCAGCTGGTATCCAGAGTGATCGCCTCACTCTTCTGCTCAGCAGCACTCGCGTCGCCGTCTCCGTGATTCCGGGTTGAATCCCCTGATGATGGACTGGAGGCAGGTCTGCAGGCAGGTACTGATGTAGCCACCAGTATTAGAGCACTTACTTGGGAGATTCTGGGGCAGTCTCACAGTAAATGCCTCAACATTGCCTCAACATTACTGTGAGATTCATAATGGCCCATCGGATTAACACAGCGGGGGGACCCTGCAGTCCCATTCAAATTTAATGGGACTGCAGGGACCCCCGCTGTGTTAATCCGATGGGCCATTAAGAAGCTCACAGAAATGTTGAGGCAATGTTCAGACAATGTTGCGGCATTTACTGTGAGACTGCTCCAGAACTCTCCCAGGCAAGAGTTCTAATACTCGTGGCTGCATCTGTAGCACTGTGTGCAGCGTCCCACACAGAGATTTCTGGATCAACTGTACGTGTTTCATCGTTGCTGCGGTTTCATCAGGAGTCACCTACAAATACAGATTCATCATCTAAAAAAAATATATGTACTTTAAAAAAACAAACTATATTAAAACATACATTTCAATACATGTTACCAGTCATTAGGATACTAAAGGTTATCTCCTCAATCTAGGGGTTAGCACCTCCCAGTTAGGAACCTGGTCAGTCTTCTCTAGGGTGAGTTGATTAGGTTGGTTCTAAGTAATAGGGTGGGGTTATTTAAGACTAACCAGGAAGGTAAACTAGGTGGCAGAAACTCTAGGGTGCAGTGCCCCCGTGGGGATTGTCAAGTCTGCTGGGCAAAAAGACTCCCACTCCCTAACAGGAAGGACAGCACAGATAAGGAAGGTCTAGAAGAGGGAACACAAAGGGACAGGTTCCTGCTTCAACTACACAAGAGAGACACCCCGGTTAATCCTCTGCTCCTTGGGAGCCATTCATAACAAAAGCCTGTAGCAATCTCAGGTGGTAACTCGAAAGAAAAGACACTGCTTGCTCCTATTGTTCAATAAAGACTTTGTTTTATACAAAAGTCCCTGGTGCCCTCTTTTACTCCAGCAGTAGCTGGTGTTCCCACCTAATGCTACCTGGTCCTGTACCCATGGAGTACCATCAGGTGACCTGAGACTACACCGCAGCTACAACTCTCCTGTATTGACACCCAGTAGATCCAATAGCTAATAAATGCACCGCAGTGATCCTATCCACTCACAGTGAAATCAGAGACTGCCCCGGTAATACCAGATTGATAGTGATTTCACCCCAGCACTCCTGCTACATGGTTCTGACAACACACCTCTAACTACTAGGTTAGAAATATAAAATAGTCATTAACTCTTTGGTGCCAGTGATGCCACCTAGGCCCTCTCAAGGGGAGTCAAATAGCCTTATTGGCACCAAAGGGATTAACTGATCATTAAAACCACTTACCTCCTCCACAAAGAGGTCTCCCATGATCTCCAGGAACGAATCCACTAGGAAATCCCTATGGGCCAATGTCAAGCCATAACAAAGTGGGGATTGTTAGGTGTGTTGGGCTGAAATGGGGGTAATAAGGATTGGGGATGGGAGTTGGTTGGTTAGGCTCTTCAGGGGGAAGGAAGTATGGGTTAACACCTTGTATACATTGCGGTAAGTAAGGCCTCTTTGAAATGCAGAGGGGGCTAGTTAGGCTATATACAGTATTAACTCCATTGAAGCCCTCAGTGGCCATTGCTATGGGTTGCCCATGACTAGCTGGCTACTTAGTCTGTTAAGGGGTAATGTATGGGGGGGGGGAAAGTTAATTTCATGAACTTTTATCATATAATCTTGGTATTCTCTCCCCTCCCTGTTTCAGGGTCTGAATGGGAATATCACCAAGTACGTTTAGGCAATGGAAATGAGGTCACATACGTCCATTATTTTGCATATAATTATGTTAGTGAATAGTGTTACATTAAGGAAAATTAAGTCAGCTCCTGTTTTAATTAACATCATGTTTGTTGTTCTTGATTTAACAGACCTTACAGGATAATTTTATATATATTCCAAAGCGGCCGGTTGGCCGAAAACGCCTATTGCCATTAGTGGGAGTTTTTGACCAATAACTGTGCTAATCGGCCGTTTCAGAGTATATTGAATAAACCTATAGGCCTCTGTGTCCTCCTGTGCTAGAAAGGGCATTATAGCATGCTGCTATTAAATATGGCCTTCCATCATTTAAAACACATTTAACTTATTCAGTACAGATGGTTCTACTAAAGCCTGACTTGAAATTTTGATTTAATCAGTTTGAAAATACAGCAGGCTGTATCCCCTCAAGTTAGATTCAGCTACAGGTTTACATTCATGGGAAACCAGTCGGATCTTTATTCATCAAGAATCTCCCAATCAGTCCTCTTACTACAGTAATTTAGCGAGCTTAATGTACATTCACTTTGAGGATCTGCAAAGAGGATGGAATGGCCATGTGTACCAATGTCGGGGGTGAGATGGAGGGGTTTAGTACATTTAAAACATCATAGACATACAATAACCTGTGAGTATTTCTACAAAATCTCAGACACAGAAGCGCAATTTTTATGGTACATAATTCAAAATTGTACTTGCTGTTCTAATTTCTTAAGAATTTGAGTAACACTGCAGATGTGCAATAGTATGTACAGTACTGCAATTGATATCAGCAATCCTAACACTTGCAAGTAAACTTTCTTTTATTCCCCTGTGTCATTCACTGCTACTTCCCTGGAAACTTATGAAACTTTTCATTCTTTTGGTGAATCATATGTATTCTTTGTCAGAATAATGCTTGTGTGTTAACTCCTGTTGTGCAGGCTGCACTAGTGTCAAGTTTAAACTTTGGGGAACATACATTTTAATTACTTAATACTGTACAATTGACTTAATCTACAAAACTTGTTTGTTTTTTCCCACGCTACACAAAGTAGTTTACTGAAAATCTAAATGAATTTTCACACATTTTTAATATTAAGGTTAAGGTTTACAATGGTGACCATTATAATCAAGGTTAATTGCAGAAACGGACGTTTTACATGCCCATTCAAACTCTAGAGCAGTTGTTTCCAATCTTTTTTTGATTTAGGAACCGTTAGTGAAATTCTGCGGGACCCCAACCCTCTCTAATAACGCGTCTGAGATTAGATGCATTGTAAGGAACCCCAACCTTCTCTAATAGCGCGTCTGAGATCAGATGCATTGTAAATTCTTCTGTATTTGGTGCAATTTTCAAATGGCCTGAAAATTACAGGGAACCATATAGGGATGCCTGGGGAACCCAAGGCCTCCTAGGAACCCCTGTTTTAAAAATACTGCTCTAGAACTAGATGGAGTACAAAATAACCATAAGCAGCATACAGGAAGGTATTTCCAGTGGCTGCTGCAAACCTACATTTGAATTACCTCAAGAGGGTTTTAGCAATGGAAAGAAATTGAAAGATTTAAAAAAAAGAATCAAGTGTAGGGGGAACTGATTGTGTACTCTGTAGGCATTAATCAGAAACAAAAACAATGCGAATCACGTTAACGTCGAGGACATAACAAATCAGACAAATACATACAAAGCAAAAAGCTGGACTTTTGCAGGTTAGGGGCTTGATAGTTTGTACTGTACGAGAGGTCTCTGGCAAAGCAATTAGCCAAGAAGAGAGCATTCGAGATTTGTAAAAAGGCCATTTTTGGCAGTCTTCCAACCTTTACACACTTTGAATAAGCCAGAGGTATTTGTTATTGTCCTGTTCTTATTTTTGTGTTGTTTTTTTTTAAAGTTGTTCAGTTACTATTTTGAAGATGAAGACTTTGGCAATGCTGTGAGCGTTAGGCTGGGGCCATAGAAGGGGAAGCAGGGCTGGACCGCGCTGACGCTGAGGCTCGCCTGCTGAAATCTGCGCGATTTCATGCCCATGCAGGCGAGCCAGCGGGCGCGATCGGAGCAGGGGGAGACTGAGGGAGGTGGGGCAGTGACGTCGCTGGGCCAATCGCCCGCGACGCACCGACGTCAACGTCACGGCGCCGTGACGTTGACGCTGCTCCGTGCTGATTGGATGTTTTCAGCCGACAGCGCTCTGAAAAACAGCTTGGCTGTCGGCTGAAAAATCCAGCGCCTCAGCACGCCTGCGGACGCTCGCGTGAGCCCCCTCTCAAGGCATCCTCATTGAGGATGCAGGGGCTCAGCGCGGAGCGTCCGCACGGCTCAGCACGGCCTGTCCGTCTATGGACTCGGCCTTACTCTGCTTCATACTGTATCTAAGATTAGTGGCCACAAGCTTCTTTATTTGAAACTTCTGGAACTGTGGGAAGTGTGAAGCAAGCAGCAAGAAAGGTGTGCTGACTATAAATTGGGACAGAACAGGATGCAAGCAGAGATTGGCAAAGATTCCCCAGTGCAGAGACATATGCGAGAAAGGTGCTTTCTATAACACGCTGAGGCAGTGCTAGCAGTGCATTAGAAAAAGGAGGAAGTGTTTTACCTGAATATTTTACATGATGGTTAATCTTGAACAACATAAAAAGACAACGAAATGCGACACGTTTTATTCCCAAAACTGTTTTTTTTAATGTGTTATAGAGTTATAAAGAGAAACATTTAAAGGAGCAATCCAAGCAATATTCTACGTGTTTTTTTCTTAATTTAAATCTGTTCTGTAGTGGCCTATTAGATAATACTAAAGAACCTTTTTTAATTTTAAAATTCAACTCTTAATGCCATTTGTAATGGGTTTTGATAAGAATCCTGTTTATGATAGTTTGATGCCAATATTGTCAGCAGTTTGAGCTGCAAACTGTAACAATAGATAATGTTACCTTTAGTAATATAAGAATACATTGTAGCTGCTGAGTTACACTGACTGGAGGATTGATTTGAAACTGAAATGCAACCATTTAGTGATCCCTGGGAAGCAGGACTTTGCTGATCGGTCATGGAAGAACGAATTGATCGGCAGCTTAGGTAATTCATTTTCAATAAAGTCAATCAAAGGCTGCGTATATTATAATATATATATATATATATATTTATAAATATATATATATATATATATATATATTTTTTTTTTTTTTAAGCTGCTTTAATTTATGGTTTTCCAAACTTAAATGTAGTGTTCTACAAATTGAATTTCATTGGAAGAATCCCAGAAGTAGAGATTAGAGAACAAGATTTAGATTTTCTCATAGGTCACGATGCCTTTTTTTGGACAAATATGACGAATACCTAGTGTTCTTATGTACTGTTTGAGATTTTGATAATGACAAATTTCTGTTCTTCAGATGTGACTTTATTTTAATGGAGTAATTGATTTGAATAAAACATTCTATTGAACAGAAGTTTCCATTTTTAGATAATGTGGTTTAAGAATATCTCCAATGCATTTTCAAAGTATGTTTAATTCAGTGACAAATAATCATTCTTATGGAACTAACATTTAAAAAAATTAAATAAGATACAAGTATACTTTTGCTAATAAAAAAGATTAAATTGCTGTATTCCTTTACCTCGATTTTTCCTGAAACCCCATTAAGTTGAGTTTTTGAAGACATGTAATCTGTTTTATATGGTATTTTTTGCCTGTTGAAATGTCGCCCGGTCACTTAAAATTATATTTCGTTTTAGGTTCTTATTAGAGTGCTCGACAACAATGATAACGGTCCTGAGTTTTCGGAGCAGAGTTACGATCACGTCATCTGTGAAGATGTCCTTCCAGATACCGAAATATTACAAATCAAAGCCACGGATAAAGATGAAAATCACAAGTTAAGTTATATAATCCACAGCAGCATTGATCCCATCAGTATGAGAAAGTTTCGAATTGATCCTAGCACAGGTGTGCTGTACACTGCAGAGAGGCTGGACCACGAAGCACAAGCTCACCACATCCTCACAGTAATGGTAAGACCAGAACCGCTTATGTCACACTTTCTTTTAACATACAGCAAATGTCTATTGACTACACTACATCCGCTTCTGGTTAGTGGTGTGCAAAGTGGCTCCTTACAAACAATTGCAATTTTTTTTAAGTGAGACTTAGGTTTTCGATGTTGAATACTTTTTGCATAATTTGTATTTAATAATGAATTAAATAGAAATTGCTGTGTTAGTCCAGTTGCGATATGTAAATGAATACTTCAGTGTTAGGTGATGCCTTTTTTATTTAAACGAACAATGGATATTGTAAGACCATCTTTCAAGAGTTCTCCGCTACAGACAGTCATCGGTTATCCAACGGAATCCGTTCTGGAAGTAGCGTTGGACAGTGACACCGTTGTACAGTGAGTCCCATGTTAATCAGTGGCGGTGAGCGTTGGATAACGCATTCCGGCGTCGAAAAACAGCCCATAGGGTTGCATTGTAAAGCGTTGGTTATGAAGTATTTAAATGATTTGCGCTGGCGCCACCGTTTCCTTAAATATTAACAGTGATAAAACAATATAAAACAAGATATAATAACCATGAAGTGATTACCCAACCGGATACTTCTCAACCTCTCCTGGAAATGTGCTAAGATTTCCCACGATAGAAGTCTTAGTTTGGATTGGAAAGGGAGCGCTCCAGTCAGTGACACATCATGTAAATAAAAAACATAAAAAACAATGATTGTGCAGCGTGTTAATTCAAATGTTGGTCTGATGTAGTTCTTGGCTCTTGGGGCAATTCTACTTACAGCAATAAAGAATATTTAAAGCCTGTATCTGACTTAGTCAGAAGTTGTGTAGATTGTTGGTATTGATGTTATCAATTGTTCCCCAGACTTTTCTCCCACCGTTTGGGCTTTTCCAGAGTAGAAGAGACTCAGAATCCCATGTAGCAGTATGAAAGGGAAGAGATAAAAACCCAATGGTGCAGATTGCAGAAAACAATGGCTTTTATAGAAGTAATGGATAAAAGAATGTACTCACACTTTGTACATATACATGGTATACATAAAGGTATAGTGAAGATGTTTGTGATATTGTATTTGCTCTCCCGATCCTCCTGTGTGTCCAGCCGCGCCGTCGATAGTGGCGTCTGACGTCACTTCCCTCTCGCGATCGATCGCATCAGCTAGGAATGAGTTGTGACGTGCCGGAGGGAGGTCTGTAGGGGAGTTCCAGCGTCTGGCGTCTTCTCGTGAAGGCAGCTGCAGCAAGGCTCTACGCGTTTCGCTGTTACTCACAGCTTCGTCAGGAGCAGTATAATGTGTCATAACTGTGTCTTATATTTATACCAGTATATCATTAATTGTATAATTGCTTAATTGCTCTGTTTAAAGTATTTTTGAATAAAACTTGCAATCCACATTACCATTACTAATTTTACTCCACAGGTTTGCCTTTACATAGGCACAGATAATCCTGTGGTCCAAAAAAATATATTTTATTTAAATCATTACACATGAATAATAATAGTTAAAAATACACACATGAACAACAAGAGTAAATTTAAAATCGAATAGATAAAATGTATACTATATCACCAATAAGAATTAGTCTTCATGTAATTGATGCTCTCATTAATATTAAGTGGTTGGAGGGAGGAATAAGAGGAAAAAAAGCCGAAGGGAAAAAATGGAAAAAGGAAAAAAAGAGGAGTAAGTCAGAATCTAAACATAATTTTAATTTTATCATATATAAGTGACAAGGACAAATATGACTGAACATATAAGGGAGTGAGTTTTGCTAAATAGCATAAATGGATATTTAATATATGCCCATAAAAATGCTTATAAAAATAAATAGCATATTTCTTAAAAAATATCCATTTATTTTAAAAGGATTCGTATATAGATAGTGAAATATCATCTAAGATTTTTAAATATTGACCTGGAATTTATCTTACATTAAGTGTATAAAACCATGGTGAAATTTAAAAAATCTAAAAAATTACTACAAATTCCTACATAAAAATACACAATTATCTGAATAGAGGTGTACAGAATAAGGAGCATACTAAAAAGACATAAGTGGATCTAAGCATAAATGTGGGTGGGCTAGCAGAAATTAAAATAATTGTAAAAATTATTTAAATTAGTTACGTATGTAAAAAAGGTAAGATCTCGAAGTCTGAATTATTGCACCTCCTTCTATATATATGTTTAGATCCAGATATTCGATAAATGTATCGCTAATTGTATGTGTAAATTTCAGATTAAAATAATTTTGGTTTAAATTTAAAATGAATTGTTCTAGACTTATTCGATCTCCCTGCCAAATTAAAATAATGTCATCAATGTAGCGCCGCCATAGGACAAGGTTCTCCCCCAGCTCGCCCCTGGACCAGATGGTTTGGTCTTTTCCTCTTATTCCTCCCTCCAACCACTTAATATTAATGAGAGCATAAGTATTTTTTCCCCCAATACTTCAATCTTAATTACATTATTAAATACTGCAGTGTAAAGGAGTACTTCAGTATTAGGTGATACAGTACCTTTTTTTATTTTAACTAAGAATTGATCTTATAAGACCAGCTTTGGAGAGTTATCTTGACCTGAGGAATACAGGTAGTCCTCGCAATCCAACTTGGACAGTATGTCTGCAAACTTTTCAGCCATTTCCATGTATCAGTGTTGGCATTATGGCTTAGAGGAAATAAAGCTACTGTACATGGCAAAACTAAGGTAGGGAAAAAGTAATTACGGATTCAGAGCAAGACTTTGTAATGTTTGTTCTTTGTTTGTTTGTTTTTTGCTCGAGAGAGGATGCTTGGATAGAAATTACATAAGTAATTAAAAGGCCATTGACAATCTTAGGGAAGAAGTTTGTTGATGTGTCCTTCTGAACTTGACCATTAAGGCAACTGAGCTACAGTAGATTAACATGAAAACATAATAATGTATCACTTCTAAATTGCTTCATAAATGCCTTAAATAGGTCAGAGATCAAGAATTTCCTTACCGACGGAACTTGGCTCGTGTCACTATTAATGTAGAAGATGCCAATGATCACAGTCCATATTTTACCAGCCCTTTGTATGAAGCTTCAGTATTCGAATCAGCCACTGTTGGATCTACGGTTCTACAAGTTACTGCCTTGGACAGAGACAAAGGAGAAAATGCCGAGCTTATTTACTCAATAGAAACAGGTAATGACAAGAACTTGTAGACATAATGGTGATCGTTATTAAAACTTGTTGTTGTATATGTTATTTTTCAGTCAGAAGACCACCAATGTATAATTACAGAGCAATATTTTTCAGTCCCATCCAGTACTCCAGAGGTTGATGTGAGACATAAAATAACGACATGAGAGATTGCAATAAGTTTCAAATTCTCTGTCTGTCTTATTTGTATTTAAAAGGACTGAGCCAGAATCTCAAGTTTCCACTTACAGCTTGTTATTTGAGACACCTTAAGCATACATTTCTAACATCTGTTTAGATTTCAGGGGGTAATCATATGTATTGCTCAACCTTCTGTGATATTGTATTAGGTAATACATTTATACTGTAGCTTGTTCTTTTAATTTAAGTTAAAACACTTTTTTTATTATCTGGTATAGTAGTTATTTAATACACTTACACAATAATATGTACCATTTCATGGGCTAGAGTCTCACTCATGCATGCATATAATTGCCAATTTGTTTCGATTGAGTGTACCTTGAGACTTTATTAATGTACATGCAAGCAATAAAAGTGAACCTGTTCAATGAAAGGGCTGGGAAACAAGCAATAAGCATTTCTCCTTTTTATTCGCAGTTTACACTTCATATAAAATGTCTGAGGTTTTTCACAATAGGCGACATGACACCATTTTTACAATTATTTGGCTTCAAATAATGCCAACACTTCTGTAACAATCTTTCCAAAAAGGGTTTGTTCAGGGGTAAAACATTAACATAAGAATGATGAACTGTTTTGATAATCATAAAGTATAAATCAACATGGGAATGATCTTTTCCTAATGATTGTGTTGGGAAAATGTGAATAAGTAGCCCACTTGTATCCAACAAAAATAAAAATCCCCAATACTACATGCAATATGACAAATGATATAGTTAAATACTTATCTATTTGTCTTGTCGTAAGTGTGGGTCATTTCGTTAAACTCTTTGGCCAAAGCGTTATAAGCCTCCAACCACGTCAAGGCATTGCCCCTTTGCAGGTCCTAACACTACCTGTGAAAATTCTCATTTTCTATCTATAATGGAGGGAGAAATGTTTTAATAGACATAAAAAGTGGGAAGGCGAGCTATAAACCAGGGAGAAGGGGGTCACTGAGCTCCAAACAATTGTTACCAGTTGCCAATTAACAAACACACACATACAATCCCTGCAAGCTCTGAACCCAACACCCACTACATCATATATATTGGGATGGGTGTTGAGTTCAGTGATTACAGGGATTGTGGGGGTACGGTGTCGTTTGCAAACTCACAAACACGGGTCGTAGATAATGAGTAGTTTATTGCATAGTACAGCACAGAGTATGATCATACACATTCAAAGGTAAATGAGACTCTCTACTCTTGAGTGTCCAAGCAGGCATTATATACACTTGATTTCCTTTGTCTAAAATAGGTTACTAGGCAGAATATAATAATCACTCCTTAATTCTTAAACCAATCATTTTACAGATCATTAAAACTGGATTAAAACAGCTCTCTATAGGAATCAGGTACTTCTTGATACCAGGAATGTGGGCGTTACTTAAGGCACAGTTATAAATCTACTGTGAGCGAATTTCTTTCACACCACAAACACACATACATTCTTACACACAAAATGCTCACTAAAGACATAACAGACAAAATGGAAACAGAACATCGCCTTCAATTCTTCTCTGGAGACCCCTCCAGTCCATTTCAGTAATATATCATCCATTTCAACAGTATATTAATTTCACCAATATTATTTCATCAACGGTAAGTAGCACACATTACACATATATTGGGCTTAGTGCATAATACATATTTATTTGGTGAAGATATTTTGAAAGTGATAAATTATTTTATATTTCTATTAGATCTGCGAATGTCTTGGAGTTATGTTTGTGAAATATTTTTGTGAAATTTTTAAGATTTTTAAATACTTGCAAATGTTTTCTGCAATACTTACACTTCAATTTAGTTAGCATATTTTGCTCTTTCAACAAGAAGTTCTTTAAAATCTGTGATATTAATAACATTTCAATGTGAGAGGAAAGTGTCTTTTGAGGAAGAGAAAGAGAGAAAGCAGGAGAGAGGAAGAAAGAGAGCAAAAAAGAACGAGAGACAGACAACATATTATTTTAATGTCCTAATCTCTTTATATACCATTGACACCTGTTAATCTATTCAATTTGTGGTGAGATATCTTTAAATAAAAATTACATATGTAAATATATTCAACTAATATATGCATACAGGCAGTCCTCGGTTATCCAACGGAATCCGTTCTGGAAGTAGCGTTGGATAGTGAAATCGTTGTAAAGTGAGTCCCATGTTAATCAGTGGCGGTGAGCGTTGGATAACGAATTCAGGCGTCGGATAACACATTCCGGCGTCGAAAAATGGCCCGTAGGGTTGCATTGTAAAGCGTTGGATATGCCATTTGTTGTCAAGTGAAACATTGGATAACGAAGACAACCTGTACAGGCAAAAGTATACGATTATATGTGTATATAATTATTATTTTAAAAGATCCCACCACGAGTTGAATTTTTATTTATAAAATGTTTTACCAGGAAGTAACACATTGAGAGTTACCTCTCGTTTTCAAGTATGTCCTGGTTATGATGACAGATACATGGTTACAAATACATGGTTACATTAAATGAGCAGGGTTATACATTATATTTAAAGACATTCATGAACAGTACAGATAATATAGGAATATGGGTGTATGTAAAAGTTACAGACAAGATTAAAATGTGAGTTTTGAGAGTCTCAGGTAGATGATCCCAGTTGTGACGTGCACAGTAGCAAAAGAAGGAGCGGCCTGATTCTTTGTTGAACATTGGGAGCATAAACAGTCTTTTGGAGTCAGATCTCAGGTGATAAATTGGTTAACTAGTGTTGGTGGAATATAGGGAGATAAGGACTGTTCCTTTTAAAATTGGAAATTCATTTTTTGAGACATACACTGTAGTTGAATGTTTGTGAATCTTGACCATATCTCAGAAGTTTGAAAGCTTAATATTCGCCAGTTTCCCTAACATGTGGGAAAGGTTCCTACATATCTATTTATTATAGTAGTGCAGCGGTGCGCAAACTGGGGGACGCGCCCCCTTGGGGGGGCGCAAGATTATGTAGGGGGGGCGCAGGCTGCGTGCGGGGAAACCTGGGGGCGGACAGAGCTGTGCACGGGCGGCGGCCAGAAGCTCCGTGCAGAGGCTGCTTCCAGTTCTCTGCTGTGTCTTGCAGAGGGGGCGGGGCCTTGCAGAGGGGGCGGGGCCTTACTGCGGGGCCTTCCCTGCACACAGACAAGCCGTTCTCCTCCTCCTGTCTTTTACCCGCCCGTTTTCAGCAGCACATGGGGGGACCGGAGCAGGTTTAGTTACTCCCTCCACCCACTGTGTGTGTGTGTGTGTGTGGTGGTGTGTGGGTGTGGTGTGTTGTTGTGTGCCGGTGTCGTGATGTAGAAATGTGTGTGTATATGTAGAAATGTGTGTGTGTATGTGTGTGTATAGTATATGTGTGTGTATGTGTTTTGTATGTATGTGTGTGTGTGTATATGTATGTGTGTGTGTATATATGTGTGTGTGTATATGTATGTGTATGTGTGTGTGTATATATAAAGTGTGTGTTGTGTGTGTGTGTGTGTGTGTGTGTGTGTATGTATGTAGAAATGTGTGTATATGTAGAAATGTGTGTGTATATGATAGGTGTATTGTTTTGTAGTGTAGTGGTGTGTATATATATGTGTGTGTGTATCTATATATGTATGTGTATGTGTGTGTGTATATATAAAGTATGTGAATGTGGGTGTGTGTATATACTATTATATATATATATGTGTGTGTGTGTGTGTGTGTGTGTTGTGTGTATATATATATGGATTGATGTTGTGTTGTGGGCTGTGTGGTGGTGTGTGTGTGTGTGTGGTGTTGTGTGTGTGTGTGTGTGTGTGGTTGTGTCGTGTGTGTGTGGTGTGGTGTGTGTGTGTGTGTGTGTGTGTGTGTGTGTGTGTGGTGTGTTGTGTGGGTGCTGTGGTGTGGTTGTTGGTTGTTGGTGTTGGGATTGAGTGTTGGTGTGTGTTGGTGGTGATTATGTGAGTGTGTGTTGTGTGACTGTGTGTGGTAGTGATTGAGTGTGTGCTGTGTTGGTTGTGATGTTGGTGTGTGTTGTGTGTGTTGTGTGTGTTGTGATTGGGGTGTGGTTGGGGTGTTGTGATGATGAATGCAGCGTTGCACAAAACTGAGGGGGGGACGCCCCAGGCGCAAGATTATTTAGGCGGGGCGCGTGCAGCAAAACCTGGTTGTGCAGGCGAAAAAGATGTGCGCGCGCGGGCGGCCAAATAGAATAGTGCAGGTGGGGCCACGTGATTCGGAGGTACGCGGAGGAGCACGCCCCAGCGCTGTGATGTCAAACGCCCTCCCTCCGGTGTCTGCCTACAATAGCGCTGTGGTCCTGCTCTCCTCCGCTGGCAACCTGCCTAGCTGCGATCCTCTTCATGTGAGAGGGTAGGCTGCCACTATATCAATCATACTATGAATGTACAAAAATAATAAAAAAAAGTGTAAACACTTCCCCACTCGTGCTTGCAAAATTATGCAGGACACCCTGTGCTCATGCTTGGAGAGTTGGTGATGTCACCGCTCTCAGCGGCAGCGTGGACGCAGCCTAATTTTGCAAGAGCGAGCTGTTGAAGTATGTAAGTATTTAGGCTGCGCTTATAGTGCCGGCGACGCAACGTCGCCCGAAAACAAATGCATTGTCGCCGCCGCGTGCGCTTATAGTAAGCGTGACGTGGCAACGTGATTTTTTGAAGCCGGCAATATTTGATTTTTAAGGGGCTGTCGCCTCATGTGACAGCCCCTGAACCAATCAATGGCCTGGTCGCCCACGCCGCCGCCGCAAAGCGAAATACAACTTTCGCTAGCGGCGACGGGTGACGTCGCGGGCACTATATGCGCGGCCTTAGACATATTTGTATTTACATTGTATACCGTTTAATAAAGGGTTTTTTTTCATGGGATTTTGATTACATCAGGCAGGGGGGCCCGAGAAATTTCATGGATAAAAAGGGGGGCTCGGCATAAAAAGTTTGCTCACCCCTGTAGTAGTGTATTAATATTACAGATTGTAAACTGGGGAATGAGACATGCAAAAATGAAGTACAGTATAACCATGTGTAATTTAAAAAAAGCTGATAAGTTAGCAACTTATGTAGCCATTTGATTGCCCTATACAGATACTCTTCTCTAGGCCCCAGTGTTCTATTTTTATACCCCATGAAATTTGGAATTCTGCCGACCCCATGCATACTCAGAGAAGATGTACCTTCTCACATTTCATCTCCGCCCTTTAAAAGAACTTCTCATCGGAAAGCGGCCTCCTAGCCCTTGGCGGGGGAGGTGTGGGGGGCCTCATGAACGAGGGGCCAGGCTCCACCTCTCTGTCCTACTCCCTGCCCTTACTGGCTGCTCTCCTCTCAGAGCACGAGGAGGAGCGGGGAGTGGTGTGGGGGGGAGGAGCTTGGGGCTACTTAAAGCGCAGCTGGTGGGGAGCGCAGCCTGTTTGCTGCCCACCAGCAATTTTTTGGGGCAGGTGTTTGTTCTTGCCAGACTTGGACCTGAGCTGTTAAAGCTCGGGGGAGTGGCGAGTAGGCGGTCCCTCCCTCATTAAAGGGGCACTCTGGCAGGGAGTGGCATTTACTCTGTTATTTATTTATAAAAAAATAATTTAGCCGCGGCCTTTATACCTTCAGATCTGTTTTGTCTTTATTTGTATGTGTCTTTGTGGGTACTGGGCGAGGAGGAGAGGGGAGCTACCTTGCAGCCTCCCTGGTCAAGAAACTCCCTACCCTGGAGAGGTGACAATTTAAGTGCTATGCTAGGAAACCTCTAGAGACAGTAGGCGAAGGAGTAAGTGCAGTATATGGCAGTGTCTGATCATGGTTGTTGGTAAATGCGTCTGTGTGTAGGGGGTAGTAGCAATGTGTCCGGACAATTGAAATGTTTTATTGAGAAGGTGTGTTTTTAGGTTTGACTTAAATGAGGGGAGAGACGTTTTTGAAACATACTGTTGTGTTTCATCTGCATAGAGGTGTTATTTGATACCAAAAGCTAATGAGAACGCAAAGTGAGAGTGCATATAGAAACGCAGTGGTTTCAGTACAAAGTCTTGAGGCATGCCAATAGACAGGAGAAGAGGAAGAGCTATCTAGACGCACTAGTGGAGCAGTTAGAAACATAAGAAGAGAACCAGGAGAGCTTTGTTACAGATGCCAAGAGAGTGGACAATGTGCAGTAGCAGAGGGTGAAGTGTTAAAATCATTAGCTACTGTACTTTGATGAGGGCAGTTTCAATGGAATGAGCGATTCAGAAGTCAGATGCTAATAGATATGAGTGTTGAAAAAATTGAGTAAGCGCAAAGAGAGAAAGGGTTCATTAAGCTTTGATGCAAAAGGCAGGAGAGAGACATGTTAACAGTGAAGGTGCAAGCATGATCAAAGGTATTATTTTTAAGGATGGTTGTGATTATTGTACTTAACTATTTTAGCAACTTAACTCATTTTAAAAGCAGTCTAATTCATGCCAACATTTTAACAAGTCTTGAGATTTGTCCAAAGTTTTCTTAAAGTTTAGTGAAGCAAACCTAATGTTTCACTTTGCTATTCCCTGCTTGATGGCTCAAAATCCATCAAAGGCGATATAAGTATGTGTTTTAATATATCCATCTTAGAATGAGAAACACGAACTTAAAATGTATTGTCATGAATGACCTGATCCTTCATACTTGACTAAGCAAATCATCTAATACGTTATAAATGATATACTGTGCAGTAGGCTGTAATTCATCATGTAAAAGTGCAACCTTGCACTGTAAAGCTGAGCTTCTTTCTGTGGTTGTGAACATACTATACAAATAGATGTTTAGAAGGGAAAGGGGAAATGTTATTTAATTTAACATTGACTTATTTTATCATTGCTATATTTCTAAATACGTATACATGTTAAATCTACATTTACCCATTAACCTAATTCACTTTTGTTTATGTTTTTAGGAAACACTGGAAATGCATTTAAAATCGAGCCTATTTTAGGCATCATCACAGTCTCCAAAGAACCTGAGATGTCAACTATGGGTCACTTTGTACTGTCTGTGAAAGTAACTGACCGAGGCAGCCCACCACTTTCTGCTGCTGCCATTGTCAGAATTTCCTTGTCTATGTCGGATAATTCACACCCGAAATTCACACAGAATGAATACCAGGCTGAAATTCATGAAAATGTCGATGTGGGAACATCAGTTATATTGGTTTCAGCCGTTAGCCAGTCCACATTAGTTTATGAAATCAAAGTTGGAAATACTGATGGAGCCTTCACAATGAACCCATACTCTGGCGTTTTAACAAGTCAAAAAGCACTTGATTATGAGCGGATTTCAACTTATCAGCTGATTGTTCAAACAACGAACATGGCTGGCATGGCTTCCAACGCCACCGTGAACATTCAGATTCTTGATGAAAACGATAATCCGCCCGTTTTTCTCAGTTCTCAATATGTAGGCAGCATCAGTGAAGCTGCTCCAATCAACAGCATAGTACGCAGCTCCGACAACAACCCACTGGTAATAAGAGCAAGTGATGCAGATAGCAACCAGAATGCTTTGCTTGTTTATCAGATCGTTGAATCAACAGCTAAGAAGTATTTTACAGTGGATTCCAGCACAGGTGCTATTAGGACTATAGCAAACTTGGACCATGAAACTATAGCCTATTTCCATTTCCATGTACATGTTAGAGATAGTGGCAGTCCACAACTTACAGCAGAAAGTCCAGTTGAGGTGACTATTGAAGTAACTGACGTGAATGATAACCCGCCAGTGTTTACAGAGGCTGTGTTTGAAACAACTTTACTTTTACCTACCTATGTTGGGGTCGAAGTTGTTCAAGTTAGTGCAAGAGATCCAGATTTAGCAATACCACCTGAGTTAACTTACACTTTAACAGAAGGCAACATGAATCATTTTTTAGTTGATTCCAGCAGTGGTGTTGTTACCATAAGAAATAGCAGTTTGTCTAAAGATCATTACATGCTCATGGTTAAAGTGTCTGATGGAAAATTTTATAGCACAGCTATAGTGACCATAATGGTAAAAGAAGCTATGGACAGTGGTCTTTATTTCACACAAGACTTTTACTCCACTTCTATTGCAGAAAATAACACTAATATCACTAAAGTAGCAGTCATCAATGTTATAGGTAACCATCTCAATGAACCGTTAAAATACAGCATATTAAATCCAGGAAACAAGTTTAAGATTAAGGGTACATCTGGAGTCATTCAAACAACTGGAATGTCTTTTGACAGAGAAGAACAAGAGGTATATGAGTTAGTCGTAGAGGCAAGCCGTGAACTAGATCACCTACGCGTTGCAAGGGTTGTTGTCAAGGTTAACATTGAGGATATAAATGACAATGCTCCAGTTTTTGTAGGGCTCCCATACTATGCTGCTGTTCAAGTCGATGCTGAGCCTGGAACTCTCATTTACAAAGTTATTGCCATTGATAAAGACAAGGGCAAAAATGGTGATCTGACATTTTTTCTGGAAGAAGACTACAGTCATTTTGAAATTGACAAACATAATGGGAGTGTAACATTAAAAAAAACATTTGATTCAGACCTATCTAACATAGAATATATGTTAATAATAATTGCAAAAGATGGTGGCGACCCTTCTCTATTTGCTTCAGTTGAGCTTCCAGTTACTATTGTCAACAAAGCCATGCCGGTATTTCACAAGGCCTTTTATACAGCTTCTGTAAATGAGGACGTAAAAATGCACACCTCCATTTTAATCATCAATGCCACAAGCCCCGAAGGTCAGGGTATTATTTACACTATAGTTGATGGAGACCCATACAACCAGTTTAACATTGATTTTGAAACAGGCGTTTTAAGTGTCATAAGTCCATTGGATTTTGAGCTAAATACTTTTTTTAAATTGACTGTAAGAGCAAGTGATTCACTTACCAGTGCACGGGCAGAAGTCATTGTTGACTTAAGTGTAAATGACGTAAATGATAACCCCCCAGTTTTTCAATTACCTTCCTATAATGCAACTTTGTCTGAAAGCTCATTGATTGGGACACCAGTTCTGCAAGTTGTTGCCACTGATGCAGACTCCAAGAATAATGAAGTCATCAGGTATCAAATAGTTCAGGACACTTTTAACAACACAGATTCATTTCACATAGACAGCACAAGCGGCTTAATATTAACAGCTCGTTTGTTAGATCATGAAGTCTTACAGCAGAGCAGCTTGAAAATCAGGGCAACAGATAATGGATTTCCACCTCTCAGTAGTGAAGTTCTTGTTACCATCTACATAACAGATTTAAATGACAATCCTCCCATTTTTAATCAATTGATTTATGAATCTTATGTTAGTGAGCTTGCTCCTAGGGGACATTTTGTGACCTGTGTCCAAGCATCAGATGCAGACAGTACTGACATTGAAAGATTAGAGTACAGTATTTTATCTGGAAATGATCGCATAAACTTTATCATGGATAGTAAAAGTGGGGTTATCAGCCTTTCTAACCATCGAAAACAGCGAATGGAGCCAATGCACAGCTTGAACGTCTCAGTCTCCGATGGATTGTTCACAAGCACAGCACAGGTGCATATACGGGTTCTTGGGGCTAATCTCTTCAGCCCTGTTTTTGCACAGAGCATTTATGTGACTGAAGTTCGAGAAAATGCTGCTGTAGGAACCAAAGTAATGTATGTAAAAGCAACAGATGCAGATTCTGGCATGTATGGACATATCACCTACACAATAATAGATGACTTTGCCAAGAATAGATTCTTCATTGACAATTTAGGGCAGATAGTAACAACGGAAAAGCTTGACCGAGAGAATCCATTGGAACGGGACATCAGCATATTTCTAAGAGCCCTTGACGGTGGAGGAAGAGCAGCATTCTGCACTGTACAAGTGATCGTGGTAGATGAAAATGATAATGCCCCACAATTCAAAGCTACAGAATATCGGGCAAGTGTTAAAGCTGATGTAGGAAAGGGCCATCTGGTAACACAGGTGCAGGCCTTTGATACAGATGATGGGGCAAATTCTCGCATTACCTACTCACTTTACAGTGAGGCTTCAGTGTCAGTAGCGGATCTCCTTGAAATTGACCCTGACAATGGTTGGATGGTTACGAAAGGCAACTTTAACCAGTTAAAAAATACTGTCCTTTCTTTCTTTGTAAAAGCAGTAGATGGGGGCATTCCAATGAAGCACTCTCTCATTCCTGTCTATATTCATGTAGTGCCTTCTGAAACCATTATACCTGCTTTTTCACAATCCCAGTATTCATTTGCAGTATCTGAAGACTCTGTAATTGGAACTACAATAGATTCCTTTTATCTGACACCAATCCAAATTGCTATATTTAGCACAGTCAATGGTGAACTTGCCGAAAATAACAAGGATGGATTTTTTATCATTGATAAAGACACGGGAGTATTAAAACTGGACAAGAAAGTTGACCATGAAACTATACCTGCGTTTCACTTCAAAGTTGCAGCCAACATACCACTAGATAAGATGGATATTTTAATTACGGTTGATGTAGAAGTAAAAGTTTTGGATTTAAATGACAACAAACCTGTTTTTGACTCCACCCACTATGAGGCGATAATAATGGAAGGCATGCCAATAGGAACAAACATTATCCAAGTTAAAGCAGTTGATGCAGATTGGGGTGCTAATGGGCAAGTTACATACAGTCTCGTTTCAGAAACAGAAGAAGACAAACTCTTAGAAACATTTACTATTGATACAAATAATGGTTGGATAAGTACACTGAAGGATCTGGACCACGAGAAGCATCCAACATACACGTTTACAGTTGTTGCATCAGACCTGGGAGAAGCCCTGTCTCTTGCTTCAACAACATTAGTGTCTGTAACTATCACAGATATAAATGACAATGGACCAGTCTTTGAACATGACGAATACAAAGGGTCTGTGAAAGAAAGTGATGCCCCGGGGGAAGTTGTTGCAGTCCTCAGTACGTGGGATGAAGACACATCTGATGTGAATCGGCAAGTGAGCTACCATATTACCGGTAAGTACTGTACATTGTCTCATCACAGACCCATTGTAGAAATAGCCTTATTAATACCTGTGATCTTTAAACACCCAAACCAGAGTCATTACTGTACTAAAAAAAAAAGATATTGCCCCAGGTTGCTTGCTGATATAATTTTGCGTTACAGCGAAGGTACTGGTTACCACATGAGGGCTGAAGTTCAGTCCTCAAAGTGTTGCTAGTAGGCCAGGTTTTAAAGATATCTTTAATGCAAAAAAACTTAACCATTTAGACCAGGCCTGCACAACACGCGGCCCGTGGACCACATGCGGCCCGTCTGCACTCACTGTGCGGCCCGCTGCGGCTTTCCACTCTCCCCCTCCCTCCCAAGTCCGCTCTCCGGTTCCCCCACGAGACCCCTCTCCCGTTCCCCCACGAGACCCCTCTCCCCCCTCCCCGATGAACCCGCTCTCCAACCCTCCCCGATGAGCCCGCTCTCCCCCCTCCCCGACGAGCCTGTTCAGAGGACTGCAGGGCAGCAGCGTGCTCTTGCATTGAGGCAATGCGCTGCTTGAGCGTGCGCGTGAGTGTAGTCCTGCCTTCTCTGCTGCCTCCTCCGCAGCAAACCGAGGTAGAGGGGGGGTCATTGGAGGTGCAGGGGGGGGGCATTGGAGTCATGGGGGGGGTACATGTGAGGTTGCAGGGGGGGGGGGGGGTCATGGAGGTGCGGGGGGGGGGTGTCAGTGAGGTGCAGGGAGGGTGATTGGAGGTGCGGGGGGGTGATTGATGAGGTAGGGTGATTGGAGGTGCAGGGGGGGTCATTGGAGGTGGGGGGAGGGGCATTGGAGCGTGACAAAGGGGTGATTGGAGGTGCAGGGGAGGGGATTGGGAGGTGCAGAGGAGGGTCATTGGAGGTGGAGGGGTGATTAGAAGGTGCAGGGGAGAGAGATGTTGAGTGCAGGTGTGGAGAGTAGTGAGATGCAGGGTGGGGTTGGGAGTGCAGGGAGTATGAGGGAGGAGAGTGATGGGAGGCGAGGGGGAGGTGATGGGGGAGGTGCCGGGGGGAGAGGGATGGGAGGTGCAGAAGGGGGAAACGTGATGTGAGGTGCAGGGGGGAGAGTAAATGAGGTGGCACGGGGGAGTGATGTGATGTGCAAGGGGGGAGAGGGATGTGAGGTGCAGGGGGAGAAGGAGTGAGGGGTTGACAGGGGGAGGTTGCGATGGTGTAGTGTTGCAGGGGGTGTTGTGTTGTGTTGTTTATGTGGCGGAGTATATGTTGTGGGTTATAGGAGAGATGGGGTATGCGAGGATAAGATGGGAGTAGCGTAAAGGTGAGAGTGAGGAGTTCTGGGGAGATATGATGGATGATGAGGATGATGATGATGATGATGATGATGAAGGGTGCTGGGGGAGGATTGAAAGGATAAAAAGGATGGATTGAGGGGTGCTGGGAAAGGAAGATTGAGTTTGAGTTTTTTTTCTCGATTGTATGCTCTCTGCGGTGTCGCTGTGGATAATATCATCAAGTATGCTTTTACCTCCGGCCATTGCTGTTCCCCACATCTTGCCGAGAGCAGTTCGGACCATTCTCATTTAGTCCGGAGTTGTGCATGCTGATTTAGACCAACCTTAACTACAGTATGACTATGATAACTTGTTTGGGATATGTGTTGCCCTGAAAGCCTGGCCTCTTGAGGATTGAACTCACGCACCTCTGGTTTAACACAGAGCAAGTAGAGCGCAGATTGTATTACTTGCTTGATAAGACCTTACATTAATAACTAATGTGATTTGTCTCTAGCCCAGGTACCTCAATTTTTTTTATTTCAAATGATATGTTGCTCATATACAGTATGAGGAATACAAAAATAATTTGACTTGGAGTGTCAGTTAGCACAATAGTTTAAATAATAACAAAAGTTAATTGATCGCAAATCAGCTGACTGAATGGCATCTACATGTAAAACATTTACTATAACAAAGCTGTTGTTCAATGTTAAAATACCAGTAATGTCCAGATCATGAAGTTGGATGAATGTATCACATCCTAAGATAACTAATCTATACCAAGGTAAATCATCATGTTATATATATATATATAATATATATCTATTAATATTATATATCCTATATAATATAGATATATATTATATACCGAGAAAAGAGAAGATGCGCACCCCCATAGCTAAACTTATTTGTTTTTGGTAAAAAGGAGGAAGGGGGGGGGGACAAGGATCCACTCACAAGATAAAATGTAATAAAGGGCTTTGTGATATATAAATACCCCACATCCGGTTCTGGCCATGGCTTCAATCGACTAGCGTCTCCTGTGGACTCCTTCAGGTACTGCCTATCCAGATAGGGGGACGGGTCAGGCACTCCCGCTTTTAAGACACTCCTTTAAGTACACTCACGAGTAAGGACATAATCGCCCATAGGCAAACGGCAGCTCGCGCATGCCCTGTCAGCACTCCTGAACAGCAATACCGCTCCCTACCTGTACCGAAGCTGTGCGCAAGCGGGGAGATTAGGCTTGTTACAAATGCGTTATTTACATCAGGTTATGCATATATGACGATTGCAGTACTGTACATATGCATCGATAAGTGGGGAAAAGTAGTGCTTCACTTTAAGTACATTTTCGCTTTACATACTTGCTCCGGTCCCATTGCGTACGTTAATGCGGGGTATGCCTGTATATAGTACCTGATGTATATATAGTCTATATATATATATATCTATATCTATACATATATATGTATAGATATAGATATATATAGATAGATAGATTATATAGATATATATATTACATACAAAAATGTATTTCCTCACATAGCTAAAGTTTATATATATATATATATATATATACACACTTTTTACATATATGTGTGTGTGTGTCAAAAGTCCCAATTGTGCAGACTGCTATATAATGAAATCAGTACATAGGTAATAGTGATTTTCAATGTATCCACTTCCTTGCTGCATGAGTCTACAGTGGGTGCTCCGTTCTCCCACCAAATAATCCAACCGAATTTTCAAGCCAACAATACAAAATACACCGTGCACAAGATTGATTGGCAAATGGTGTAATAGAAAAAACACACAAACATACAGCATAGACTTATAATAAAAAAGGTAAAAGTAGGCTCCACGATATCCCAGTGAGAGCTGGAAAGATCGGTTGATGTAATTCTGCTAGAATCTGGTGCACCAGATCCCTGGCCTCAGAGTTCACAGCATTGGATCTGTGGAGGCTACACAGCTCAACAGCTGATCTACTGACTGGCGTCTCTATGTGACGATGTATGGACGCTCCTGTGTGACGACGTATAGCATAAAGTAACGAGACCTCAACACGTTTCGCACATACAACGTTCTTCATCAGGAGTAAGGCTACGCTTATAGTGACGGCGACACGACGGTCGCTGGAAAAATCAAATAGAGATGACTTCCAGTGATCACGACCAATCCGTTGCTCCGTCGCGTTGCGCTTACTATAAGCGCACGAGACGGCGGCAATGCATTTGTTTTGCTGCGGCGTCGCCATTGCCTTCACTATAAGCGCAGCCTAACGTCACTGATGCACAGCTCTTATATTTATACTCTTATCCTTTAAGCAATTAATCAATTAATCAGAGCCTGCATCCATTAGGCGCAGATGTAACCAATTCACAGAAAAATCGAACAATATAAAAATATACATCTAACCAAAGGATTACATAATCCTTATTAGGACCATTTTTTAGTTAATATATATCATCTATAAATGGGAAAACTTTACGTGAAACAATTCAATTTATATATGTCCTAAATTAGAACTATAAATTAGTGAGTCATGCGAATGAAGGGTAATGATATGACATTGAGTCATATCAACTGAAATGAGTTATATATAATAACAAACAAGAGCAAAGTCTTGATGAGCAAAACATGAACTAATAAAACGACACTAATGGGAAATATGATCTCCATAAATGATTCAAAACAACATTAACCAATGCAAAAAAGGGAAGGGGAAAAAAAATAAAAGGACAATAATACAGAAAAACACAATCTGTGTGTGTGTGTGTGTGTGTGTGTGTGTGTGTGTATATATACACAAAGTATATATATATATATATATATTTATATATATATCTATATATATATATATATATATATATATATATATATAGTGTGCAAAACCATTAGAAATCGCATACATATATACATACCATCTGGCATCATATGTGTATATATAATCATTGCCAATATATAAATTTAGCCAAACTGGCTAATTATTACAATACTGTATTAGTAACCTAATTAAAATTAATTAAGGAGTAAATCAATTAAGTTAGGAATATATACACCTCAATGAAAATAAGAATAAAAATAAATCTATATAATGCAACATATAATTAAGTAATAATCCGAAGAACAGGGCATTACTGGCCAATAGGACTTTAACCCAGCCAGAGCATTATTACTATTATAGGTTAAATGTAGGCTTTTTTCATAAAATAAGACACTTTTGTATAGATATATAAATCATAACTACGCTAACGCACCTGTGTAGGAAAAATAAGTAAAGTAGCAAAGGAAAGGGGAAAGAGGTGAGGAGGTGGGGGGAGAAGAGAGGGGGGGGGGTGGCGGAGAAGAGTGAGAGGTGGGGGTGGGGGAGAAGAAAGAGAGGTGAGGTTATATAACTAATTTCAGTTTATATGACTCAATGTTAGATCATCATCACACTTCATTCACATTCACATGATTCACTAATTATAGTTCTAATTTAGGACACATATAAATTGAATTGTTTCACTTTAAGTTTTCACATTTCTAGATGATTTATATTCACTATGTTTTGGTCCTAATAAGGATAATGTTCTCCTTTGGTTAAATGTATATTATAATTAGATTGTTTAATTTGTATGTGTATTGTTTACATCTGCGCCTAATGGATGCGGGCTCTGATTAATTGGTTAATTGCTTAAAGGATAAGAGTATATTACATAGTTACATAGTAGATGAGGTTGAAAAAAGACGTAGGTCCATCAAGTTCAACCTATGCTAAATTTAGACAACAGACTTTATTCTATATCTATACTTATTATTGATCCAGAGGAAGGCAAACAAAAAACTCCATTAAGGGGAAAAATTCATTCCTTCCTGAGTCCAAGAATTGGCAATCGGATTAATCCCTGGATCAACATCCTTCCCATGTATACTTATTTGTTATATCCCTTTATACCTTTCCCATCTAAAAAGGTGTCCAACCTTTTTTTGAACAAATCTATTGTATCTGCCATCACAGTCTCCATGGGTAATGAATTCCACATTTTAACTGCCCTTACTGTAAAGAACCCTTTCCTTTGTTGCTGGTGAAATTTCCTTTCCTCCAACATTAAGGGATGGCCCCGAGTCCTTTGTACTGCCCGTGGGATGAATAGTTCTTTTGAAAGCTCCTTGTATTGTCCCTGAATATATTTGTATATAGTTATCATATCCCCTCTTAGACGCCTCTTTTCTAATGTAAATAAATCTAATTTAGCTAGCCTCTCCTCATAAGTTAGAAAGTCCATCCCCTTTATTAATTTGGTGGCTCTTCTCTGCACTCTCTCTAGTTCCATAATGTCTTTTCTTAGGATTGGTGCCCAAAATTGTACTCCATATTCAAGGTGTGGTCTTACTAATGCTTTGCAAAGGGGCATAATTATGTTTACTTCCCTTCCATCCATTGCCCGTTTGATGCAAGATAAGATCTTGTTTGCCTTTGCCTTACACAATTTAGTATCATCAGCAAAGATGGAGACTTTGCTCTCGATCCCAACCTCAAGGTCATTAATAAACAAGTTAAAAAGCAGTGGTCACAGTACCGATCCCTGAGGTACTCCACTCACGACTTTAGCCCAACCTGAAAAAGTTCCATTTATGACAACCCTCTGTTGTCTGTCCTTTAACCAGTTTTCAATCCAGGTGCATATATTATTACTAAGTCCAATTTTCTTTATTTTGTACACCAACCTCTTGTGTGAAACCGTATCAAAAGCCTTTGCAAAATCTAAGTAGATCACATCAACTGCATTACCCTGGTCTAAATTCCTACTTACCTCCTCAAAGAAACAAATAAGGTTAGTTTGGCAAGATCTATCCTTCATATATCCATGCTAACTATTACTAATAATTTTGTTTTCTATTAGGTATTCCTGAATATTATCCCGTATTAAACCTTCAAGTAGTTTCCCTACTATTGAAGTCAGGCTTACAAGTCTGTAATTTCCCGGTTGTGATCTAGCTCCCTTTTTAAATATAGGCACCACATCTGCTTTACGCCAATCTTGTGATACTGAGCCTGTGGAAATGGTGTCCTTGAATATTAAATATAATGGTTTTGCTAGTACTGAGCTTAACTCCTTGAGAACTCTTGGATATATGCCATCGGAGCCAGGTGCCTTATTTACTTTAATTTTTTCAAGTCGCTTATGAACTTCTTCCTCAGTTAACCAATTGTTCATTAATATGGAGGTTGTGGCTTCCTCCTGCGTCACTACTATTGAACTAGATTCTTCCCTGGTAAACACAGAGGCAAAGAATTTGTTTAATACCTCAGCTTTTTCCTTATCTCCAATAATCTGCCTACCCATCTCACACTGAAAGGGTCCTATATTTTCTTTTCTCATTTTTTTGTTATTAAGGTACTTAAAGAACTTTTTAGGGTTGACCTTACTTTCTATTGTAATCCTTTTTTCATTATCCATTTTTGCTAATTTTATTACCCTTTTGCAAATGTTGTTACATTCCTTATAATTCTGATACGATGTCTCTGTCCCTTCTGACTTAAAGAATCTAAACGCCTTCCTCTTCTTGTCCATTTCCTCCCCTACCTGTTTATTTAGCCACATTGGTTTTGACTTATTTCTTTTATACTTATTACCCAAGGGTAATAAGTGATAAGTGTGCTTTTCTAACAATGTTTTAAAGACTGCCCATTTATCTTCTACATTTTTCCCTGCAAAAACATCATCCCATTGTATTACTACTAGATTAGACCTCAGTTTATTAAAATCTGCCTTTCTAAAGTTTAAGGTCTTTGTTGAACCCAAGTAATCTGTTTTTTGATAATTTATTTGAAATGAGACCATGTTACGATCACTGTTACCCAAATGTTCCAGGACTTGAATATTTGTTATTACTTCTACATTGTTTGATATGACCAAATCCAAAACTGCCCCTCTCCTGGTTTGTTCCTCAATAATTTGGGTCATATAATTATCTTTAAGCACCCCCAAAAACCTGTTTCCTTTTGTTGTAACGCTAATCTCATTGCCCCAGTCTATGTCTGGATAATTAAAATCCCCCATTATGCAAACATGACCCAGTTTTGATGCCTTCTCCATTTGCAAAACTATTTTAGCTTCCTCAATCTCTTATATCTCATATAAATATGAGTCCTGCCTTAGTGACGTCACCCCTGATGAAGCACATTGCACGTGCGAATCGCGTCGAGGTTTTGTCACTTTATGCTATACGTCATCACGTGGAGACGCTAGTCAGTAGATCAGCTGTTGTGTTGTGTAGCTGTGTAGCCTCCACGGATCTAAGTGCTGCAAGCTTCGAGTCCAGATACTTGGTGCATTAGGTTCTAGCAGAATTACATCAACGTACCTTCTCAGCTCTCACTGGGACATCGTTGAGCCTACTTTTACTTTAATTATAAGTCTATTCTATGCTATATGTTTGTGTGGTTTTTTTAAAATTATAATTTCCTGCCATTCATTTCTGGTGCTCGCTGTCTAGTGTGTGTGTGTGTGTGTGTGTGTGTGTGTGTGTGTGTGTGTGTATAATCATTTGTATAGCTTTGCTTTGTTATAGGATCATATTTGCACTTTACTGATATTTTTAAATATTCAAGTGGAGCTGCATATCCAGTACAGTGTGCAGTCATTAATGCAGTGAGTGTTAATTTACAATCACCTGACTTGGACTTAAGACTCTGCTGACATGTTTGTGTTAATATGTTTTCCCTATAATGAATACTGGAGTCAGAAACTGTACTACTTTTGGAATGTTATAAATCGTGCCAACAATGAACTATTGAACTTCATCTTTGGCTTCAAATGGACATGGAAACAGCTGAGTAAATGTAAATAAATGCTGCTGGTAATGGCAGCTGTTACACCTGAGGTAGGAATCTGGCTTGTGTGCCTCAGAAAAAATAAAACTGACAGTTGTGTAAAGTAATCTGATTTGTTCTGCTTTGGAAAAATCATAGTTGACATGTTAATTGCAGTTACTAGCTCCTGGCCATCAGATACAGTTACTGGTAAATATGGTGTTTTCGTAGAGTACAAAAATATATATCAATATCTACATCATGCATATAGTACTTATCCTAAAGCTTAATAGCGTATTGCAGATATGTCCACAATCTGATGATTCCTGACCCCTGAAAAAAGATGTTACCATAGCAAAATAAACAGTAACTTGTTTGAAAGAGAACATGTGGGATTTGGGTGTTGTAAATGACATGGTATTTAGGAACAGAACAATTTAAATGCAGAATAACAATTACTGTAGATGTTGCATTTCATGTGTAACTGGAAAGGAGGAGAGGTTGTGGTCCCTGGGGAGGGACAGTTGCATAATTTTGCCGGGTTTGTGCCCTAGGGGTTGTAAAGTTTATTATTAAAATACATCTCTTTATGTGCCTTGGTGGGAAGTGGCATATTAAACCCTCTTTCCTTCTGCCTTTCAAAATAGTTTCTGTGACAAAAAGTGGTGCTAAGGCGCTCCTATAAAGATTGTATTAATGTGATATGTTATTAAAACAATATTAAATCCCTAAAGAAGGTTTAAATGGTTCATGAATAAATATTAATATAAATAAAGCGCAATTGCATGTGCTAACAATTACAAAGTGAAAAAGATCGCAGCTCAACCCCATGGAGAAAGGTCCAAACAATTTCTGTAAACGGGTATGCTGGAAGGTTTGGGGAGCGCCGGTATCACCATATGAAAAATGAAGCAGATAAACACTACATAGCGTAATATGCTTCAATTGGGTCTCCAAATGCTAGGAATTCAATAGAATGGGGACTCACATTCAATGTGGCTCTGGATCATCAGACTTCACTTCCTGGATTAGGAGATGGTAATGGTCTGGGTGTGATGTTCATAAATATAGACAGCATGGACATATAAAACTATAGCTGAGTGGCGTCTGGTATCCTCACCGCTCCACCTGATGACAGTGTCTCTGGATACCCTCTCAACCGATACTGGATCGTTGCCTGTCCCTTGCTGCAAAATAGAGTGCACCGGAAGTAACAGTGACGCGACGCACCACCGGGAGCACAGGAGACACTGTCATTAGGTGGAGCGGTGAGGATACCAGACGCCGCTCAGCTATAGTTTTATATGTCCATGCTGTCTATATTTATGAACATCACACCCAGACCATTACCATCTCCTAATCCAGGAAGTGAAGTCTGATGCTCCAGAGCCACATTGTGACTGTGGGATATGCTGGTTTTTATTTGAGAAAATGTGAGTCCCCATTACATTGAATTCCTAGCATTAGAGACCCAATTGAAGCATATTATGCTATGCAGTGTTTATCAGCTTCATTTTTCGTATGGTGATACTGCGCTCCCCAAACCACATACATACAAACATACACACACACATATACACACATACACACACATATAAACACATTTCAGCGGCAGTAGCTGCACAAATTCTTTATTATCTTCATCCTTTCCCCTGTCGGCCGGTTCCACGCTCCCTACCGTGCGCGCGCGGCACCAGTATAGAAAGCCTGACTAACCTCAGCCAACTAAACCTGCCGCGCGCGCGCACTGTGTAGCGCGCGCACGCAATATAGAACAGCCCTTTGAAAGGCAATGGCAATACTCTTAGCACCACTTTTTATATTTACTTTGAGCTCCTATTTCTTTGTTCCTCTGTGATGGTGAAAATATGTATTGCCTGGAATAAAACAAAAAGTAGTGTAATATTGTATTTATGCTGGCAGGCACTGGCATGCATTAAACGTCTCTCCGGTAGCGAATAGATTACTGTATCAAGACAGACATGCATTGCAAACATCTCTTGAAGATTATTATTTTAATTATACGGGTGCAGGTATAACAATACAATTATAATTTGGCAAACATTCCTATAAATAGTGCAAAACAAATACTTCAATGCTTTCCCTATGGTATTATTAGTTAGGCATACAGTAAATAATACTCATTGCACCGGAAGTAACGAGACGCGTCACTGTGTAGCGCGCGCACGCAATATAGAATGGGGTTAAGTTAAGTTCCGGAGACCACCTGCTTAAAATAAAAAAGTTAACCCGTATTGCTGCTTTAACTGCTATTGAAGTCTATGCGAGAGAACGCCTGAACGGGTGTGATAACCTACACCGGCACTTGATACATGTGCCTCTAAGAGCCTTACTGTTTGTTCTCTGTGCTCTTTTCATGCTAAAGAACATTTCTTTTCAAATAAATGTGACAAATCTTCAGCACTAGGAAGCGACATCACAGCATATTGAATAGGAGCCTCTGTCGGTTCCTTTGTTTATTGCACCAAGAACGTATCATCTTGCATTAATCTCATGTTTTTCAGTATTTGTATGGTTCTGCTCCGAGCCCTCTTCTTTAAACTGTATTATAAATAACTTGCTTTTGAGTTTGTTAGTCTGCATCAACGTACTGTATGATTAAGCTGATTACACAGTCACAGTGAAAGTATTCAAAAGGTACTTTGTTCAGATTTTTTAATTAAAAATACTAATAAACAGAAACCAACAAACATATCAGAAGTCATTTTTCTGGGGAAAAAAAGTATGATTCAGCTACACACGGACATGTTAAATATGATTACCAACTCAAATAAATGGTATTGATAGAGTGCTTTCAAAGTGTAGAATCTTGGGTATATTTGCTATATAAAGAAGAAGAAGCAGGCACACGGTCTTACTCAAAAGGAGGTTTAATATGCCATAAAGTCCAATGTTTCGGCAGTCAAATACTGCCTTCACCTTGAGAAAGGCAGTATTTACCTGCCGAAACGTTGGACTTTATGGCATATTAAACCTCCTTTTGAGTAAGACCGTGTGCCTGCTTCTTCTTCTTTGTACTGGAACATTTGGGACTACAGGAGCTCCCCAGGACCAGCGCACCGGTAGCCAAGTACCCCACCTTCATTACCATTGATATTGAGTGCGTGTCTCATCCTCTGTCTATGTATATTTGCTATATCCCATATATTCATAAGCTTGCATCTAAAAACCAGTCTGCATCCAAACTGGATGTTCAGAAAACATGATTGTGTATATATCCTGGGTCCACCTGGTCCCCTGATTGTCCCCTTACCTTTTCATAGGCAGCGGAGGCTGGGGATAGTGTGAGGGGGATGCGCAGTAGCAAGGGCAAGCAGCGTCCATTAGGAGTATAGCACAGCAGGGGAACTACAAGTTCCAGCAGCCTCAGGCGCTGCACACCACATGTTGCCAGGCAACCAATAGGGCTGAGAGATGCATGGCAGTTAGAATTCTGACAGTTGGGGTTCTGACAGTTATAGGGACTGACAGTTGGAGCCAGAACAGAGAAAGGGAAGGTAAGGCCTGGGTGTCGGTGGCATCCAGACTAGGCCAGATTAACCCTCTAGGTCCAAGATAGGCCGTACTCACCTAATCAGATTGTGGCTGCTACAGGGAAACCCCTAGCTAGGGACATTTTCCCTGTAGCTGTATACAGTTAGTGAATAGTGCCATTTGAAGATGCCGCACAGCAATTTGCGTATTGTGGTCTGGTGCAGGACCACCACTGCACTATCATAGACTATCAAAGTTGAGACCCTCCTACCGGAGTTCACCCCACGCAGAGGCGGAGGTTTCGCTGAAATCGACGTCGCTGTATCAGTTGATCCCTTTTGCTCTACGACCATTCCCAGGTGCTGGAGCACCTGGGCAGGTACCTCACAACGTGCACCAACTATAACACTTTCAGTTACTGTGGGCAGCGCTGTCTCACACATTCGGTGGGGTGGCTCTTTTGGACACCAAGGAGGTTGGGTGCCCAGGGGCCATCATTACTTTGGGGAAATCTCATCAGGGGTGGACACTATGGTTGGAGGACATGGTGGGTCTACGGCCATGCGAGGCCAATATTGTATGTGGGTTAATGATATATCTAGTTGTACCTGTGTTCAGTAAACTGTTATTAAATACAAGTGTGGGGTCTCATTGCACTGGGTCGTGTGAAGTGGTTATCCGTCGCTGTCAGGATCCCTCACAGGTGGAGGCACTGTCACCAGACAGATCAGGTACACCCCAAGCTCCTAGCAGCGAGGTTCAGGCCTCCTGTGAGCCACAGGTAAAGCACCACACACTCAGTAGCCGCCACATTTCCCATAGGGTGGGGGAAACTGCGCTACATTTTGAGGTGCTGCTGAGATTTCTGACCTGGGGTGCCCAATCTAAGTTCAAAAGCAGTCAGACCAAATTAGAGACCATGTCTCTACCATCCCGCCAGAACACCCTATGACGCCACGCATTGCCCCACCACATGGTTGCTATTAGTCAAGTCCCAGTATCTGCCCCTGCCCAGTTTGCAAACCGCACTGAGACAGATACTAGGGTTCACAAAAGCACGTATTGTGGATGCTAAATGGGACACAGATGTCCAGTGGAGAACGCTCCTGAATGATTGTCGCTGTAATATTCCAGTGGACAATGCCCCACAGTTCCTGCAGCTTCCTGAAGCCACACCCGGTGGAAGTCCACTTATCTACCCTAGACTGAGCACCAGAACAGAAGCCGCTCAAGCGTAGAGGAGTGTCAGGCAGCCAAAGCCATCTCTTCCCCAGGGAGCCCTAAGCGGAGCGAAGCTGGCAGCCAGCGGTCCAGACGCAGTCAACACAGTGCCCGCGGGTCAGGGAAAGCTCAGTTATTCGTGGAAGCTCTGCAACAACTGATGGAGAAAATAGGTGAGTTGGCTCCGGCGCAACCCTACCGCAAGTTGAAGGCCTTTTCCGGGATATCCCCCACTCCCGTCGGAGAAGAGGGAATCGTAGTATGGAAGGAACATGCTCGCCAGGTAGTGGAGGAATGGATGTGCACCGAAGTGGTGAAGAGACAGCAGGTCATGGAATGCCTGAGACCCCCAGCCTCTACGATGGTGAGCATGCATAGGGAACAGAATGGGGCCGAAACGGCCATGAAGCTAGTGGATTTCATGACGGAGGTCTACAGTCTGGATGACGATGAGTCAGCTCTGGGCCAAATACTATGCCTTTCGCCAGAAAGAAAGTGAGGAGCTGTCAGTGTTCCTCCACTGTATACAATTGGTGTTGTGGCCGCTACTCACCCGCAAACTCATCCCCGCCTCTGGTGTGGATGAATTCCGCCGTTAGCAGTTTCTGCAAGGGTGAAGCCCGAACCACCCTATAGCCAACATGCTTTGGTGTAGCCTCATGCAAGGGAGTCCACTTATGTTCACAGGACTCTTGAATCAAATGAAGGTACACGAGGCCCACGCTCGACTGCACTCTCTTAAGAAGTCTAAAGACCACCGCAAGGTAGAGTCAAAAGGGGTGTCTGCCCCAAAGCCCAAGGAGATGGAAGGCACCGAAGATGACCCTCCTCACAAAGTACATGCCGCCATGTCCAGGACGCCCAAGATAGGATCGCTTACCTATAGAACCGATGTCGTCTGCTACAACTGTGGCCAGAAGGGTCACTTCTCTCAGAACTGTCAGGAGCCTAGAAAAGCTGGACATCCAATCCCAAGGTCATTACCTACACAGTGCAACCCGCAGCAACATCTTCAACGTCCTCAGAGAGCACTCCAACGCTAAGACCTGATGAAACACCTCCATCGGACACTTACAGTTGCGTGGAGCCAGCAGCCATCATACGCGTCCTCCTGAACGGCATATATTCATTGGCTTTGCTGGACACCGGGTCCCAAGTGACCATTGTGTACCGGCCTTTCTACAACAAACCTCTTAAACACCTGCCCTTGCAGTCGGCGGACAAAATGAAGTTGTGGGGACTCAGCAATGAGGACTACCAAATCGACAGCGTGGTGACGGGTTGGCTGGAAATACCACAGCTGAACACTGGCAAGACTCACACCATGGTTGTGAAGGCTCTGATATGTCCCGATCCCTGAGAATACCCAAGCTCCCCAATCATATTGGGAACCAACGCCGATGTGGTGTGGGCGGTGATCCGAGCGTACCTGCAAGAGGCTGGCGAACTACCCCTGTCTGCCCTACAAATTCACCTGGCACTACGGGAAGAGTGCTGCAAAATATCAGCACAAGATGGATATGGGGACCTGTTCAATCATACCCAAGGATTGACCGAGATTCCACCAGTGGGAGTGAGGATCATGTACGCAGTGTGCTGCTATCAGGGCCGAGACGAGGCCGATCATCTCTTCTCTCTAGAGAGTATGGCAGAGGAAGACAGCAACCTCAGTCCTCAGATTCAGTGTCTGTCTGCATACCAGGAAACTGTATGATTGGTCATACTTTTTTGTGTGACTGGTGGCGCATTAACTGCTTTATATTCACACCCAGTGTTGACTAAATAGTGATGAATAACCAATTTATGGTTCATAAAGTTTGTCCTTTCTCCTACATAATTGTTGAATTGCTCATAATGCTTTTATTGCGTTAATTAATAAACCCAATGATACCATTAGTTTCATTATAAGAAATGTGTTGTTTTGTCTGGAACAGTGATCTTTGCTACCTTCCCATGTCTAGAATTCAACAGTATTGTGGTTAACCAGGTCTTTGAAGTTAAAAACACTTTTAGAATACTCATATTTTATGAACCAGGAGCAGCATATAGTTACATTTGGTTGTATTGGGTATAAAGTGAGCTATCAGATATAGTACAAACAGTACATTCTTGTTGGTTAATAATTTCTGATTTAATAAGAAATCCAAGGATGGATAGGCTTATATATGCAGCTGTAGATAACTTTGTTGTTTCACATTTGGACATTATAGCATTTTATGTTATACTATTAATCTGTATGTACATGTACAGTAGGTACATGTGACGAGATCTGCACATCAGAGAAAGCCAAGTGATGACAAAGGTAGTTAAGTAAATTTTGATGTATAGTGTTTTGTTATCAGGGAAATGTTGGGAAATAATTGAATTCATGCAAACAATAGGTGTTTTAATATCACAAATGAGAAAACAGAAACTAGTATCTGTGCTTAGAATGTTTTACAATCTAATAAACTTGATTGGCCACTGCTTTTTCATCTAATCAGTTTGCTAATAATTAAATCCATTAACTCTTATTTTCGGCATGTAATCTTCTATTGTTGTTACAAGAGAAGCAGATGTAGGAGCAGTCTTATATAGTATATATAGGGCCGTTTGGACAGCAGTGCTATCAGTGCAGTGTCACCAAGCCCCTCCACTTACAGAGGCCCGCACTCTTGCCACAACATTTAAACTAATTGCCGTGGGGAGAGTGCTAGGCCTCTGTAAGTGCCTCTTACTTGTCTCTGGAGCCGTAATCTTCTCCTTCTGCTCTGCATCTCCGGCATCTTCTGTTTGTGACATGACAACGTGACCCCGCAATGTCACCTGGCAACACGCTGCCCTGACAATGCGGTGTCACGACAACCCGACGTAGCTGGAAGAGATGCTGGAGAAGGTAAGAGGCCCCGCGCTCTCCCCCGGCACCGAGCCCTACCATACTCCCAGCCGGCCCCGTTTAAATAGTGTATATAATATATAGTGAAAGCTTTAGCAGATGTTTTTAACCAGCAAACTTCTGTTTTCTTTCCTCCTTTGCTCCTGCTGTGTCTCGCTCTCAGATACACTGCATTTTTGCATTACCTGCACTTACATCTCCATTTGTAGGCATGTAGTAGCTAAAAAGTGATACTTTAGTGGCTTTAATGTACACTGCACTTAGCTATTGATTATACTGTATACAATGACACATTCTATCATTTTAATAATACCAGAAAAGTTTAATAACAATTGTTAATCATTGTGAGCATAATGAGATCCACTTGGTTTGTTTTAATGGTGATTAGAAAAGAAAATGGCATTGTGTCATCTGCATACCTGGATGAATAATAGGCACAGTGTGAATATCCAAGCTCGACATTGTTAGCATATGATTTGGAAAAAACTGTGGGATATTCAATCAGCTGTGCTGTTAGAATGGTTCCTTAGTTGCTTTGGGCACATTTTACTACTAAAGAAGCATCAACCACCAGCAGCTTTTAATTGGATTTTATTTTACCCCCCTGTATGTAGCAATACATTACAGTTGACTTGAACATACTACTTGAAATTAATGAAGTATTGTTAATCATCCCCCTTCAATTGAGCACGTATATACTGTGGAGGGAAGACAATATTGTTTTGAAATGTTAATGTATAATCGAACGAGAAGAAAAGACACCCAGTTCTGAGTGGTCCAACAATCAGTAAGTGCGGATTACAGACCAGGCAAATGAACACGTACGAGTAAGATAAGCAGAAATGTAAAAACTAGTATTATTTTTATATATATATACAAACAAAAAGACTGCGCCTGTTGGGATCTATATACACTTATAAATTTAACATATAGAAATTATTTGAATTTATGATTAACTATATTCTATTTCAATAGCAAAGAGATATCTCTAAAAACATGAAAAATGATGAACAAACATATAAATAAATGTAAATGTCCTAAACAAAAAAATTGCTAGTGTCTATGAAACCATAGATTAAAAAATGGCTGCGATAAAAAAATGTTGGAAAAAATCAATGTGGATAAAAACCATGAATGGATGAGTAAAAAAGGTATACTCAAATCAAGAATAGCACTCTTTGCAGGATACTGGCAGCCTTCTACATGGAACCAACGACCTCCCAGTAGATCACTTGATGTGAAAAAACTACTAGGGTGAATTGCTAGTGAGAGCAAGCAAACACCATACCTCTACATTTGGGACTCAAAGACATTGATGCTGACAGCTTACTCCTCACGGTTCCTGTTTTGGTTTACCCGGTCTGGCACCCATTGCACATGCGGATTGTTTCCGGAGGACACTAGGAAAAGTGACACGATACCTGAGTTCCTGCTGGACGGTGGCTCAGAGGGGTTTTGATAGTGTGCAGTGGAGAGGCGTGTGAGCAGAGCAGCAGAGTTCCAGAGTTTGGTGCATGAGTATTACTCATAAAATGCTCTTTTATTCATGTTGTTTGTGAGTTTTAAAATGTTGGACTCTTTTTTGTATATTAAGAGACAGGGGGTGCCCAATGCTGCATCCAATTGACAAAACATATAAAGTGAAATACTTCAATAATAATAATTGGTTATTTAGTTAACCCTTTGGCCAAAGGCGTCATAAGCCTGCATACCAACGTCAAGGTATAACCAAAATAATGCAGGTCCTACACTACACTGTGAACCCTTCCTTTTACCTCTGTGAGAGGGGAAAAAACCATAATGGGTCTTGTTCCTGCAGCAAGTGAAATGACCTTCCAAGTTAAAAGGGTGAAGGAGGAGGAGTGAGCTCTGGGGGGAGGTGCCACAGCCTCTTTGTCCAACTCCAGTCCTCAAGGGCCACCAACAGGCCAGCTTTTAAGGATATCCCTGCTGCAGCACAGGTGGCCATAATGATGGAGTCACTGATTGAGCCACCTGTGCTGAAGCAGGGATATCCCTAATACCTGGTGGTGGCCCTTGAGGACTAGAGTTGGCCACCCCCGTCATAACTCATGATGGCAACCTATAATGCACTTCCTTCATGCTATCTGTGACAGGTTATTTACATAACATTTCTCCACACTCTTAACATACCTGTCACACCTACCTCCTGCTAATTGATGCTACTGCTTTCACCACTCATGAAGACTATCATTTAATCTACAAGGAACTCTTATGTCGGGCCATTAAAAGCAAATCACATCGTACAACAAATCCACACTTTCCCAGAAACAATTGTATGGCAATTACAGCTACGTCTTACCCTAGATGGTCTTTCACTCCTCTACCAGTCATCAATCATCAAAATCTGCTTCCCCACACCCGACCCTTTTTGAAACTACCATGGGAGAACCCTCCTTCATCAAGCTTATGATTTCCCAAGCCTCAAATACAGGGTAATTCACATTGCCAGGGAACTCAAAAACATGTCCCTTTTCCAAGGAGGATTTGTCTCTGTGTAGTTTAATGATGTGGAAAAGTGTTATTGCCAGTTTCAATGTCAGTGTTCCAGCTTAATAAAAGGTTATTCTGCTTCATCTCTTTCACTCCTCACTAGCTTTCAGTCTGATAAATTCCATCTAATTACAGTGCTTATTTTTGAACTGCTCTTTAAATGACCCCTTGTTAGGGCTACTTAATACTGTCTTTGTATGTCATGTAAACTTTTTCTTCTTTTTTGGTTAAACCTAATTATTGACGCAACTGCACAGCTGTATGATAAAACATTAATTTAATGATTCCTTAATAGAATCTACTGCTTTTCCTTGATTGCATTATCAGCAGTTAATTACATTTTCTTGGTAGCAAATACTATGGCACAGTGCATCCACTTGAGACTCAAGTCTAGAGGCAATTACATTCAGAAGGTATCTGTGATTGTTCTCAGCTTGAGTCCCATTGTTATATCAAGTGGCAAACAAGATACGTAAATAACATTAGAAATTCTTTGAAAGCAAAACATTGGTACAATTGTAGACTTCATTGTAACAATAAATTTGGCCTAGGATAATTGACAATCACGTATTACTTCATTTTCAAATTTCTTAACATGAAAATAAGACGAATCTATCTATCTATCTATCTATCTATCTATCTATCTATCTATCTATATATATATATATATATTATATATATATATTATATATATTAACCAGCAAACTCCTGTTTTTTTTTCTTTGCTCCTACTGTTTCCCGCTCTGTAAAAAAAAATATATATTTGTGTGTGTGTGTGTATATATACACACGCAAACCTAGAATATATAGTACACATATGTATTTAGAAAGCGATTGCTTGATGTTTGGCTAAGGAAGGGAATTTGGAAGGATTGGAAGGGATTTCTAAAATAATCTACATTTAAGAAAAGAAGCATTCATTTTGTTAAGGGACCATTAATGCACATTTTCTAAATGCCTTTCAACTCCCAAACCTCGGCAACTTTGGAAGTCAAGTAATCCTTATCCATTAATTATACATGACGGCGATTGCAAAGCTGAAATTGTCCATTTTTGGAAGGGTTTCTTTTTCCTGTTTTCGTGCTTGAGGCTGATGCTTTTGGGATGTAATTTACACTTTTTGTGCTATATAAATATATATGTAAAATGATGTGGACTGGGTTTGTTTTTATGTCTATTCCAGGAGGAAATCCAAAAGGGAAGTTTGCCTTAGGGATGGTACAGAATGAATGGAAAGTATATGTTAAGAGACCATTAGATCGTGAAGAACAAGACATGTACTTTCTCAACATCACTGCAACGGATGGACTTTTTGTGTCCCAAACAGCAGTGGAGGTGTCTGTCATTGATGTCAATGACAATAGCCCAGTATGTGATCAGGTAAGTAGTTAGATTTTATTTCTGTATTACAGGATTTTTTTGGTATACAGTAGGTTTCTTTTTCATGGATTTTCATACTTTTGTTCTACACCAAAAAGTCTAAAAACAGATTTTAGGTAACAATGACCTGTGAAATGTATTTAAGCACCTGCAAAAGTTATTTTTTGAGGCCACCTAAGGCCATTAGAATCACATTGAGAGAATTTATTAAGTAACACATTATGCGGGCATATGTGCAGAGCAAATATTTAATAAACCTATTGACACGGACCTATAATTGTATGGACTTCATAGAATGATCTCCCCCCATATCTTCCAGCTAGTAATCTCTCCCTTGCTTAAACGTAAGCTTCAGGTGATTATGAACACTTCTTACATTGACTGTGTGCCTATTTGTTCCTATTGAATATGCTGTAAAGAAAGCTTCCCATTGCTGGAGAAGAGTTCAACTCTATTCAAGTGAATGGGATTACTCAATACGTCTTCAACCTACATCTGTGTTGCCCCAAAGGTGGACATCTAAAAGTGTTCCCTCAGAGCTGCTCCCCTCGGCCCAGTAACATTGTACTTGGTTAATATCTGGGATTACTTGTTGTGCACGTCACTTCTACCCTCTGCAATTTTCATTGCTCTGTACTACAGGATCCACAGCTGAATTCAATCATAATGTAACCTCTTCCATCTACATCAGCATAGCCAAAAGGCTGTCTCCATTTGCTATTGTATGTGCACTGCACCCAGAAGTGGATTTCTCATTAGAACCTGGCAGCAAAATTTGGGGCCACCCCCATATGCATTTGTTGCGCTCTCTGGCCTATCGGGCCTAATGGGAATGCACTTACATGTGTCCCATCACCACGTTGGTGCCGCCCTCCATCTCCTTTGGAATCCTAGCGTCAAATTAAGCCGCAGATGATCCAACGTGAAGTCACACGGCGTCTTGTTGCCATAGCACCATGCACCGTCACATTGATGACGCTGGGATTCCAAAGGAGATGGAGGGCAGCACCAAGGAGGCGGCAGGACACGTACTTGCTGTGGGGCAAATCCGCCGCTGACTGCACCTGCCAACACCATGAACGGGAAATACTACAGCTTTGTGTTATATAATTACTTCATCTTTCTCTCAGCTTTGGACTACTGTTACTTTGCTCACCCTTATTTACCTCTGCTCTCTCATTTGCACTTTTGCCTCTATCACTACAGTTTCTCCCCTGAACCTTCTTTCTAATTTTCCATTCTCTGATGACATCTCCCTAATTTTCAACTCCATCTGCTGCTCACATGACATCCCCATCACTCCAAAAAAATCCATTATATCCCTCTCCTACTCTTTCTTCTTCGCCTTATTATTACTCCTACTCTGTGGTGTGACATCCCTAATCCTGGCCCTATCCACATACCAATCCTTTCATGTCCCACACCCTACCCCAAAGTCTTCTTTTTACCATGCACTGCCAATCACTCCAATCCATCTCCATTACACCTCGCCCTTTCCTACTCATTCCTGTGCCGTATGGAATGCAAGATCTGTCTCCAATAAACGCACAACAATCCATGACTTATTGATTTCCAACACTTTCAACCTCCTAGCCATTACAGAAATCTGGTTGACTCCCTCAGACTCCCTCTTATGGTGGTCTTTCCCTTAGCCATACCCCCAGACCTGAGAACAGACACACTTCACATCATACCCCCCTTTCGTTCAAGCTTTCTCATCCTTTTTAGGCCACAGTTTCCATCTCTTTTTCCCCATTTCCTTCTGTGTTGCTTTCATCTATCATCCCCCTCCCCCCCTGAACTAACCTCTCAATTTCTTGACCACATTGCCGCTTGGCTTCCTGATTTCCTCTCTTCTGGCACACCTACTGTCATCCTGGGAGACTTTAACATACCTACTGTATTGTTAATCCCAATGCCATTTCAGTTTCCCATTGTGCCCGCATAATGTGTTACTTAATAAATTCTCCCATCTCTACCCTTTCCTGCCCAGATCTGGCAACTACTCTATACTACAGTACACTTTCATCAGCTTTAGACACGATAGCTCCTGCCACCACATGTTGCCCTCAACAATTTAAGCCACAACCATGGAACACAAAGTCTATCCACTCCATCCAAAAGTGCTCATTTACTGCTGAGCGTTACTGGAAGAAATCATACTCTCAAGCAAATTTTCTCCACTGTAACTTCATACAGTACTCTGCTCCTATAACATTGCCCTTTCCCTTGCCAAGCAAACCTACCTTTCTTCTCTCATACTAACTCTGTCCTCAAACCCTCAATGCCTATTTGCCACCTTCAATGCCATTCTCTGCCCAACAGCACATGCACCCTCTTCTGCTCTCAAGGCCCAAGACCTTCCCAGCTACTTCACAGATAAAATTTTGTCCATCAGCCATTACATCTCTTAATGTCAGGCTCTACACACATCACCTATATCCCCTTGCAGGCCTAGCTTCACTCCCAGCTCATTTTCCTCTGCAACTGAGAATGAGGTCTCTGCACTCCTATCATGTTCTTACCCTATAGCCTGTCCCTTTAGCCCCATTCCCTCACATGTTTTCCACACCATCTCTGGCACACTAAGCCTCACCCTAATTCTTCTTTTTAACTTTTCTCACATCTCTGACATATTCCCCTTCTTTTAAACATGCACTCATCACTTCTAAAGAAGCCCTCTCTTTACCCAGCCTCTCCTCTTATTACCGCCCTATATCTCTTCTCCCATTTGCCTCCAAGCTACTTGGGTGGCTCATATACAACCGCTTGGCTCACTTTCTCCCCCAACTCCCAATCTGGTTTTCACCCTCTACACTGCACGAGACAGCACTAACAAAAGTCGCCAATGTCCTACTCAAAGCTAAGTCTAGGGGTCATTTCTCCTTACTAATTCTCCTGGATCTCTCTGCTGCCTTGGACACTGTTGATAACCCCCTCCTGTACACTCTCCACTCCATTAGTCTCTGTGATGCAGCCCTCCTGGTTCACATCCTACCTATCCAACCACTCATTCAGTGTCTCCTTCCTTGGTACCTCATCACTCCCACTTTCTGTTGTGGTTCCACAAGACTCTGTCCTTGGCCCTCTGCTCTTCTTACTCTATACGTCTTCTCTTGGTGAACTAATACAATATTTTGGCTTTCAGTATCATCTCTATGCTGATGACACCCAAATCTACCTCTCCTCCCCTGACCTCTCCCCCTCCATCTTGTCCCGTCTCACCAACAATCTTTTTCCCCTTCCACTGTCACCCCTACATCAAAACGCTTCCTCACTGTCAATAATACCACATTGTTGGAAATAATCAAAGGTGGTGTATGGATCCAATCTTGGCTCATATGTCAGCCCACTTACATTGTTTAGATAGATACCAGCATTCTCCTAATTGTGGCAATCACTTTTCTTTTTATCAAGATGAATGATGAGTGTCGATAATCCCTCAAATTCAGAGAGACAAAAGAGACATGGTGCAATTCAATCATAAACAATTTACTAAAAAATAGTACTTCAGGTACTCACTCTGTACATGAAAGATAAGGAATAACAGGAGGAAGACACTGTGCTACGATCACAAGTATGCAGCTCTGAGGGTCCGGCTGCAGTGGTCTGATGATCCAGGAGAAACTCAGTTTGTCTCTCTCCTCGCCGGTTCCCTTGGCGTCTGATGTCACTGACCATCTTGGTCGTCACTTCTGAGAATTCCACAAATCAACCATGTGCAGTCAAACGCACAGGGTCGCAGTTAAAAGCTACAGCACAGATTGAATATCGTAATATCAAGATTGTTTTTGCAGGCTTGTAGATAAAATAACAGTTAAAAATTATAATAATTTTTTTTTTTTTGGTACTCACTCAAGCAAGCAGTGGTGGGTGAAGTTACAGGCGCATGCGCAGTAATCAACTAGCTCCCATCCAAAAGAGGATTAAAGTACATACAGGCGCATAGAGAGGTGATGCTCTGCAATGGCAAGCGTTTTATATTTATTTTTTTTGTTCCTGGTAAAATAAATATTTATTTACATTCCTGCTAATCATAATCATTGATAATGGTTTTTTTTAACTCTCAATTCTCACAATGCTGTGCAAATCAGATTTACATTTCAAATTCGAGAAGGGATTTTCCAAAGCCTCAAAGGGTTGGGGGGGGGGTTGGGTGAGTCATGCGCAGTAATCAGATAGCTCCCGTCTCAAAGAGGATTACACGCATGCGCAGAGAGGCTTTTTAGCTCGGCTATGGACGGATTAAGAACACAATGTCAAGCTTCAGAAAATTAATTACTCTGTGGAGGGGGGGGGTTGGGTGAGTCATGCGCAGTAATCAGCTAGCTCCCATCTCAAAGAGGATTACACGCAGGCGCAGTGAGGCTTTTTAGCTCGGCTATGAGCGAGCCTTGTGTGTGTTCGTGGAGGAGGGGGCTACAGGGTACAGCTGCATGAAGTTAAAAAATAATGACATACTGTACTTTAATTTCAAAAGTCAGTTCATCATAATAATATGATCCCTGCACCCCCAAATACAGTACGTAAAAAGCACACAAATCAACCATGTGCAGTCAAACGCACTGGGTCGCAGTCAAAAGCTAAAGCACAGATTGAATATCGTAATACAGTATCAAGATGTCTTTTGCAGGCTTGTGGAGAAAAAAAAATTAGAATAAAAAAAATGTTTTTTTTTTTTTTTTGGTCACTCACTCAAGCAAGCAGTGGTGGGCGAAGTTACAGGCGCATGCGCAGTCATCACCTGCTGTCAAGCAGGAATGTGATTGAAACCAGACACACGTTCAAAGGAATGGTGTGGGAGAGATGTACTGCATTGTAGAGAAGATAAGAAGTTGAAATACCCTGCAGTGCAGTAAATTATCCTGAGCGAGGGGAGAGCGCTGTATATGCCGAAATGTGACACTGTTACAGTACTGTACACGCCTATGCGTTTCAACAATTTTCAAATGAGACATACTGTACAGTACAGCACTGCAAATGCATGTATACTTTAAATATGCAAATTTACAACTACTGCGCGTGCACACACACTGTGTACTGATGTAGGTTGAACCGCGAAAGTATTAGACTTCCAAGACAACAGCTTGCAAACGCCCCCTTGAGTTTTTACACGGCATTGCAGTATTGCAGACAGCGAGAATAAAATGCTAATATCACGAGCGCGAAAATAACGCAATTCACTCAGGGCAAAAAAAAAAAAACGCACCTAACCGGGATTATCTGAGAGCCGCGGATCTAGCCGCCACTGTACCAAACATCTGCTGCTCCACTGTGCAAATCACTACACTGGCTTCCCATATCCTGTAGAATTAAATAGCAAAACCATAGCTCTGACTTACAAAGCTATCAACAATGCTGCACCCTTTTACATCTCAGCCCTCATCCCCAAATGTTTCCCTTAAACAGCCGCTGCATTCTGCCCATGACATCTCCTCCTCCTCCTCCTCTCACAAGCAAGGGCCCTCATTGCCTTTTGTATCTGCTCGCACCTGTTTATTCTTGTTTCTTATGTCATTCTGTGTTATGTCATTTATATCACTCTGCACCCCCATGGTACCGGGCTGCCGGATATGTTGGCGCTTTACAAATAATCAATAATAATAATAATACCCCAGCAGCACCAGGAAGTGGTCTTTTACAGCATAGTGGATAGGCCCATCATGGACATGGGGATATTGTTTATACCAAATGAATCAATCACATGCTGATATGTCAACTAGTTCTAAGTGACCTTGTTGGAATAGAAATGTTGCTCAGTGAAATGAAAGCAAATACTGTAATAGGAAATGCTAAAGTTCTGACTTATTTGAAATCAATGTAACATACTCAAAATGACCAATTGTCACCAAATATTTGGATATACCTACATACAAATGAATGAAAAACAGTTGTGGAATAACCTCAATGAAAAAATGTCAACATTTACAGTTTGAAGTTATTCATCTTGGGTACAACTTTTTGTTATACTTGGTACCAAGTGGAATCCCTTCACTGCCAGAGAGACCGGCAAAGAATTACAATTAAGGAGGAATGAGCTGCAGGCTCTTTTGGCAGCAAACAGACAGAAGAATGTAATTTCTAAATAGTAAAAAAAAAAAGAACAATGGATACGATGAAAACATAAATACATACAACATTTCAATTTAATAGTGCTTTCTTTTTACCTTGTGACTGCGACACCGAAAGTAATAAGAACTACTACAACATATATATGTATTCTGTACCTAGGTTATATACACAGCATCATTTCCAGAAGACATTCCAGCGAATAAAATGATTCTTACGGTTGGTGCTAGCGATGCAGATATTGGGACCAATGCTGAAATTCGTTATACTCTCCATGGACCTGGTTCTGATAACTTTTACTTAGACTCTGAAAGTGGTAAGTAAAAGCACATCTTCGGTGAAGTTTTAAAGCAGTTGAAAGGTATTTATATTTGGCACGATTACCTTTTTGATACTTTTGATTATTGGATCTTTTCAGGATGTCGATAGAAAAAAATTGAGCAAGAGAATTTATCAAGAAAGTGAAACATAGTATTGTTAGAAGTCAGTAAATGTGTTTGGTCCTTGCACAAAAAAATCTCATGAAATATTTAATATCTTCAGTACAAGATGCACATTCAGTTCACCCATAGAGTATTGCTGTACATTGCAGACCCTGCAGTGCATTCTAATAAGATTAACACTTGGCCTCCATTCAGCTTAAAGCCCCAAACCCCTCCAAAATGCATTGAGTTAAGTTTACACTACAATGCTTCCATGCAGTACTTTCCAGGCATAATTCTGTCTGCCTTTTTTCAAAAGATCCTATATACAGTATGTAGGAGCTATTGTTATTTTACTCCCGGTGTGGCTTTTGTGCTTCTTGTGCCAATTCCTGGTAGCCATTTTAATCTATCCCATTGACCCTTTTTTGTTGTTGTGGGATTACAATTTCATTAAGAGAAAGTCACATGGAATGAAAATTCAAGGAGCGCGTGATCAGAAGTTTCATAGGCTACCAAACGGAGCACGTATTTTTGAGATGAGCAGGAAAAAGTTGCTGTTCTATGGTGCTGTGGAGCTGATTCAACCTCTTTTCCAGATTGTCATCATCACAGTATAACAAGGGGGCACAATTGTTTTGTGTTCTCCCATTTTCCTTAAAGGCCTCTGCCAGGGTGGCGCTGAGCGGGTGGGCGCGCTCACGTGAGCGGCTCGCCAATTGAGGGCGAACCAGATCCGTGACATCATGGCCACACACCCCGAATCTCCCCTCCCCCCACGAGCGCGCACCTAGCCGGCTACAAATCTCCTGGCCGAGAAGGGAGCGTGACGTCACCGCGCATGAGCGCCAGCGCGCTCGTTCCCTGCTTGGCCGCAGCCTAATGTGGTTCATAAATATTTCCTGTGTGATTATCAGAACAATGAGTGCACAGCACAACTGCAAGAGGCTGAGACTGGTTACCAGTTAAAGAGGTCATCCAGGCATCTTAAAGCAAAATTACAAATATTTTTTTTTTTCCATTTTGATTACCATAATTGAAAACTGATTACCTAAGCTGCCGATCAATTAGTTCTCCCGTGATCGATCAGTAAAATCCTGTGTCCCAGGGTTCACTAAATGGCTGCCTTTCAGTTTCAAATCAATCCTCCAGTCAGTGTAACTCTGCAGCTACAATGTATCCTTATATTACTACAGTAACATTATCTATTGTTACAGTTTGCAACTCAAACTGCTGGGAATATGGGCAACAAATTATCACAAACAGGAAAGTGCTGCAAAGATCTTGCACAGCTGGGGAGGTGGGCGAAAGCCTGCTATAGAAATCAAAGTTGAATTTGAAAATAAAAGAAGGTACTAAGTATTATCTAATACTATAGGGCTGATTTATTTAAAAAACACACACGTAGGATAGTGCTTGGATTGCTCCATCAAACTAGTGGAAATAATATTTGAGGCCTTACTTTAATAATGAACTTGGTGCGCAGTGCATCTGTAAATTGGTCTGTGCATTTGGTATTGATGTTAAAGTTGCTACTGAAGAAAGACAGTGGATTTATTTATTTCTTTTTCTTTTCTTTTTTTGTCAGTTATTAAAAAAAAAATGAAAATACACAGATATGTGAAAGAAAGACGTTTTGAACGAGGAAAATGTTAAACAATAATATTTCTAATAATGTTTAATACTTTTAATACAAAATACAATTAAAAATATATATTAATTATAACCCAGAACAAGCTAATAAAAAGTGCTAAATAAATGGGAATACAGATGAGACCGATGCTTAGAAAAAGTGAAATTCTGTAATAATTATATAAAAATAAAAAAAAATAGGGGAAGGGACAAACAGTCTCGTCCCCACTTCCAACTATTTATATGTTATACCCATATGCACAAGGGACAATTGATTTGAGACAGCTTCCCAGTGTCCACATACTGTAGCTTAAGTCATGGTTATACAAACATGAGAAGTGAATGTGTGCACAATTTAGGTTGCTCAGGATGACAAAGTGTGTTTTGTTTTGTTTTTATTCTCATTTGTACCCGAGCAAGCACACATTATATAAGTTGGGGTCAGTACCCACCATAACTTACGGTTACGTTTGAAAGCTATCCTAGATTCACATTGGGAAGCCTGTATAACCATCCTCACACTGATGAGACCCAAAAGGTCGAGACAGCTGTCTGTGATTAGGTTTACTGGCTATGCACTTCTTTGACTCAGGCTGTGCTGAAAAGCTGTGTAATACAGTAAACATAAGGTTATAGGGGTTCATGTTACAATGGACCAGAAGCAAAAGGCTACACTGTGTGCTCATTTGCATGTCATTGCCCAGAATCCCTTGCTGCAGTGGCAGCACTGTATGCCAAGAGATGATGGAGAAAAGCAGGGTTGCAGACCTGTCTGAGCCACGTGAATGTGCTCACAAGTGATATTTTCATTTGCTGTATTTGAGCAAGTACAATTCAGGTTAGCCAAAGAGGAGAAGCCCTTTTCAGTATTGCCAAGATAGCTACATGTCACCATAAGACTTCTAATATCCTTATATCTCTAGGGAAATTTGAGACTTGAATAACCAGGATTGACAGCAGTCAAGTTGGCAATATTGCATTTTCACCCTGATCATAAATATTTGATGTCAATCGCTGTTCACTGAAACATCGGAACAGATTCTGCAGTATTTCCTGTGTTTGGGTCTACTCGCCTCCTCTCTCAGTCTTCCTTACTTCTGGGGATACTATATCTCTCCTAAACCTGGACCCAGCCCTATACTGTACATACCTGCTCTCGCCCACGCCTCCCTGCCTCCTCCTCCCTCCCTGCTAGTGATGTTAGATGGGTTAATTTAATACTGACCAACCTTAAAACTCACCCATTCAAAAGAGCCTCCCAAAATCCTGGAGTTATGGCTACTATCCCACACTCACAGTCACTCCAACCATTGTGGCCAAGCACTGCCATCTACTGTACTTATTTCCTCACCTGCTGTCTCTAAGTCTCCCAACATATCACTTCTTAGACTGTTAGCTCTCCTTGTCAGGGATTTCCTTTCCTATTGTCTGCCTTTGCTTTGTTTATTGTGCTATTACTATGCTTTGTATTGTCTTAGTAAAGTGCTGAGTACACTGTTGGCGATTATATAAATGAAGATATATATATTATAGATATATATATATATATATATATTAATATATATATATATATGATGAGATATATATATAAGGTAATAGTAGAATATACACACTCTAACCTATCCAAAGCAATATGTACTGTGGCTGGTTTATGATTGCACTGATAGGTTTTTTAGCTTTTGAAATGTCAGGCTTCTTAAATATAATTTATATTATAGAGCAACGAGTGAAAATAGAATAGAAGATGTCATGTATCGGAGTGCTTTTATACAGAGGTTTCTCACCTTGGTGCCAATGCTTTACCCACAAAGCTGTACTTTAAATGAAGCTTATAAAGTGCAGGTGCAGCAGATTGACGAGTTCAAAAGAGAGATAACACAACGTAGCATCGTCGGTGCTCTGGGGTCTTGTTCCAAAATCTGGCATGTCAGCCTTTTTTGTGCTTTAATTGCTTGCTTGATCAATGTGACAGAGTACATTGTTTATTGTTGCACGTTGCATTTTGTAGGAGCAAGCACTCCAGAGGAAATCATGTCACACCTATAGTTATCATAATGTAATTGCAATTAATGCATTTTGTTTCAATCAATTTGTAGGCGAGTTGAAAACCCTGTCCCTGCTGGACAGAGAGAGAATCCCAGGGTACACTTGATCGCTGGGCCACAGATGGAGGCGGAAGATTTTGCCAGTCTGAAACTCCGTTTAACTCTGGAAGATGTCAATGATAATCCTCCAGTGTTTATCTTTATCAGTCATTACAATGCGTGTGTCTATGAGAATACAGTCACTAAGCTTTGCTAACAAGGTACAAGCAAAGATCCAGATGTTGGTAAGTAAAACTATTTCACTCAACAAAACAATCGGCGAAGTTTTTTTAAGCATCGAAGAAAGAAAGGTGGTCCGTCAATATTTCAGAAACATCCAAAGAATCTCAAACTGATTATGTCTAGGATGACATTTGAAATGAATGTGAGTTAGTTAATTAAATCAGCACTATCAGCAAATAAGGACTACCCCTTAAAAGTTATTAATTTTACACTTCTACACTTGATAAAAGAAGCTATAGTTTTTAATTCAGAAACCACTCAGGATATGTTTATTGTTCATTTGCTAATCTGTAGCTGTTGGTTAACGCATTTATGAATTGAAGTGTTTATTGGCAAGGTGAACACAATGTTCTCTTACTCAAACCAGGTTAATCAACGTGGATCGATAAAACAGTGGGCAGGATGTTCGCAGATGTTAATTTATGGAATTTGAGGCGCAGGAAACAGCTTCTTAAGGGATAGATATCTGGCTACATCTTTTTAAAGTGATGTAAGCTTCCTCTTGAACAAAGCCTTTTGATATTTTAGAAAGGTAGCTCTGTCAAATATTTAATAGGCCTACAAGAATAAAAAATGTTAAAGGATTAAATCTAAAGCAAGATAAACATTAGAAGGATATGGGAAAGCAGAATGTGGCTCTTCATTTTCTGCTCATACAATATGTCTCTGTTCTTATTTTTTGCTCTTCGGTTTCATTTTATTTATTGCCATGTGGATTTTTAGAAGACCTTTCTGTGGAGGCAGAAGTAATTGTCCCAATGGTGTGCAAGACAGCGGTTGCGTGCGATCGGTGGAATTTTTTTTGCATTTTACGTTTTTTTTTGCTTACTTTAAGAGATCTCTTTTGTTCTTACGACAGCTGTTTTTTAGCGATAGATTCCTATGGTGTCGGTTGGGAGATTTAAACATTTAAATTGACGTATAGTAGAGGTTAAAATGGCACCTCCCATTGCTAAACAATTTAATTATCACATTTCTGACACACACCATAGTCGGTGGGCGACATGAAGAATATGCAGGTACCCTTTCATTAAATAGTAGTAACCTTATCATGCCAACTTACAGAAAAGGAGACAGTCAGAAGTTGTATATCTTAACTAGAGCAATATTCTCAATATAACCTCAGATTGGCCCCAAATATTCGATGTTTTGTAATCTTCCATATACGTGTACTATATATGAAACATGACATAAATTAAAGTGACTTTTTGATGTTGCTGATGTCACTAAAAAGCTTGTGTTCCTAAGTAGAAAACAGGGAACTTTAAATGACAACAACCACCAAAGGGGATGACCGCCATATTTATTAAGCTTATTTTCCCCAATATGTCTGCAGGATCGTCAACTCCAACGTTATTGTGGTATTGTCATATTCGTGGGTGGAAACTAATACACAGAACAAAAAGAGAAACAGCGCCAAAAAGCCTCATAGTGTAATATTTAAAATGGTTTTATAGCTTTAAACAGGTAAGTATGTGCACGAACATCAAAGAAAGATATATTCAGCATGACATGTAAGGGACATGTTACCAACTAGGCAAAACTGCAACCGTGGATCAAGTTGTTTCAAGCCCAGCAGCCGGATCGGGTCTCCTCTTTTTCCTCTCTGGTGAGCAGTCTTTATACACCTCCACACTCGAGTAGGTTAGGAGCCCTCACTGTGTAGTGAGGGTCTAAGCCGACGCTGTCGTCGAGAGAGAGACTCGTTCTCTTGCTGGTTCCGGCTCACCACACGTGTGTGATGACGTCATCGAATGGGCCGTCAGCTGTTCTGACGTCGCGTCTTTTGCAGTTGAAAAGAGAATGTCCGAACAACGTCAATGTTGTAATAAAAATTAACCTCATAAGTTTAATGGGGTTGAAACGCGCCCTCTTCCTTCCTACGCGTTCATATAAGAATATGCTTTGTCAGGGAATATCGGAGGTTACCTTCTGGGCGCTCTCTTTATACCTATACCTCTTCTTGTGATTGGCTGTCGGTGTATAGGACAGCCCATCTTCAGGGAGGTAAAAACTAGTCTGCACTAAACTGCTAACTTTTAAAATCCTATATTTAGAGAAAATACATTTGTAATACATTAATATGTTTAAACAAATTTATTTTTAATAAACATAAAAAACATGAATTGATTAATAATTAATAATAGCATGGTCTTGTTTAGCGCTGCTAATTGTACGCAGCGCTTTACAAGAGACATTTGCAGGCACACGGTCCCTGCCCCGTAGAGCTTACATCTGTGCTTTTTTTTTTTTTTTTGAGGCTGAGCGACAGGGAGATAAAGTGACTTGCCCAAGTGTCACAAGGAGGCAACACCGGGGAATTAACAGGCTCCCTTGCGGTTATCTCAGTGTTAGTCAGTGTCTTACCCACTGAGGCCAATCCTTCTCCCATCTCTATCTATATCTATAAATAAAAGAGACAAAATAGTAGTGCATAATAAAAAAACGGTAGATAAGGGTATCTATTACTATGATCCTAAAGGAGATGGGAATAAAGAAGATAGAACGTACCAGATACCAGAATTAGATCCTAAAGAAAAAAAAAAAGGACAAAAAAAAGAACTAGTGATACAAAATCTTAGGAAATACTAGTTAGAACAATAGACCTTTATACGAAGTATCTAAATAATAGAATTTATATAAAAAACTATGTGGTACAACGAAATCACACATGTCGTAGACATAATAAAGCTAATAAAGGTAGATATTTAATAATAATACAGCGACCAGACCAATCTCCTCATTTAAGCTACTGGAGGTGGAGGACAGAGGAAAAAATGCTTTCAAAAAACAAGAAGTCTGTGGATTTATAACATGCAGACACTGTCGTCCACTAGCGAAATGAGGAGATTGATGTCTGGTCACTGTATTAATTATTTAAAGATGATACCTTTTAATTAGCTTTAATTTGTCTACAACATGTGTTAATTTCATTGTACCACATATAGTTTTTATAATAATTAATTATTTAGATACTGTATAAAGGTCCTCTTTTGTTATCACTAGATTCCAGATTTGGAGCAACTAGTTCTTTTTTCCTTTTTTTTTTCTTTGGATCTCATTCTGGTATCCTGGTACGTTTTATCTTTATTCCCATTCTTCTTTAGGATCTATAGTAATGATAGCATTATCTACCGTTTTTTATTATGCATCAACTTTGTGTTTTTTAGAGATATCAATTCATGGTTTTGTGTTTTTTAAAAATAATTGTTTAAACATATTAATGTTTACAAATGTATTTCTCTAAATATAGCATGTTTAACAATTTTTAGCAGTTTAGTGCAGATTAGTTTACCTCCCTGAATGAGGGGCTGTCCTATACACCGACAAGCCCATCACAAGAGAGGTATAGGTATAAAGAGCGCCCAGAGGTTACCTCGATATTCCAGACAAAGCTCTCTTATACGAAAAGCGTAGGAAGGAAGAGGGCGCGTTCCAACCCATTAACTCATTGAGGTTTTTTATTACCAACATTGACTGTGTTTCGGGCACATTCTCTGTTCAATGCAAAAGCACACGACGTGAGAACTCTGACGCGCACATTCGATGACGTCATCAGCACACGTGCGGTGAGCCGGAAACCAGCAAGAGAATCTTTCTCTTTGGTACAGCGTCGGCTACCTCACTACACAGTGAGGGCTCCTACCATACTCGAGTGGAGGGTGTACACAAACTGCCACCAGAGAGGAAAAAGAGAGACCGATCCGTGCTGGGCTGAAACCAACTTGATCCACGGTTGCAGTTTGCCTAGCTGGAACATGTCCCTTACATGATCATGCTGATATATACTTTCTTTGGTGTAGTGCAAATACTTAACTGTTTAAAGCTATAAAACACATTTTAATATACTACAATATGAGGCTTTTTTGAGCTGTTTTCTTGTTGTTTGTATTAGTTTTCGGTTTGTTGGAGCCATTCCCACGAGTCACAGCAGCACCTACCTTCCATCCTAACAGTTAAATATTGATTTAATAACTAATTTATTTTGGGTTTAAACATGTTATCACTTTGCTTTAAGCAATTTTATACCTAAGCACATTTACCCACAATTTTATGAGCGGCAGATCACTCTTTTTCATCACTCTCTTGGGTGGAAAGAAGTTAGAGCAAAAATCTAGCTAAAAATCTGGGGCGGCAGATATGCTGCTCGTTGCATTTATATTAATGAAAGAAAAAAAAAACATGAATTTAACCATTCAGCCCTCATACTCAGAAATGCTGCAGTTTTACACTCTTAAAGTGACATTCCCCTTTCTCCAGCTGTAGTGAATGAAAATATGCATTGGTTTGAACTTTTTAAAATAACGTGTGGGTAATATTATGTTAATTAGGCACCTGAGTCAAAAATGGTTGATCGGTATGTTATTAATGAATGGTAAACTAATTATTAAGATGGATGGTTGCCAAGTTGATAATGAATACTGTAGCTGCCTTGGCCCGCCCCTGCACATGGCAGCAGTATTTCACTGCTCATATACGGAGCCCTAACAGTAATGGTGGCGAGAAATCTGCAAGTCATCGTGCGGGAAACTTAAAGTGGAAAACTATCAGTACAGTGGGGCTAATAATCTGTGCGTTAAGATGGTCAACATACAATAGGAAGTAGTACTACACATAAGTAGAAAACAGGGGGGCTGATTGATACTGTATGTGGAGAATTAGCTAATTTGGGCTGAAATTTCAATGGGGCATTTTGGCTAAAAACAACCTGATCGGCCCTTTGGAATCCTATAGAGTTAGCCCCTAAGACTTTATATTCAATGGTAATATTCAGTTTTTTTTATTAAACACCCTGTTAATACTTATTTCAGCAATCATGTACCTTAATATGGCAGAGAAATTATGGCCAAATGCTTCAGTACTTTCTTTTTCTTTTACCAGCCACCTCTGCCTGCAACTCTTGGTGCAGTTTAATAAAATAAAAAAAAAAAGCAGGCCATCACAAGATATATTCGTACTGGATGCATTTAAAATGGACATTTCTGTAGAAGATCGGGTTTTTTAAAGAACTTTTCATGTAAAACGATGTACAGGTATTGTTCAAAAGAGACCTGGTGGATTTGACAACATGTTTAAACATTACAGAAAGTTTCTGGAAAAATATACTGTACTCTTAATTGAATAAAAATGAGAATGCTGACAGTTATTTATTGGAGTTAGGCCAACAAGTTGCTCTCAGTGCTTATTGATGCCACCTGATTTATAATGACGTATTCTTTATAATCTTTTATATAATCTTTATGTACGGACACACCTGTGAGCATGTGACCTGCATACGGACAAGGGTTAATATACAGCTCGCAAGGGACCACTGTTCATCCTTCGCAAATGTCCTCAAATGAACAATACTTCCCTCTCAAACCAGCACACAAGTGAGCAAGTCACTTAGATTACAGTATGCAAACCAGGGTTAATACACACGGCTACCTCTAGCACACTCACCTTTTTCCTATGCAAGGTACTTCAAAGTTAGTACTATGGTAACCGTTACTCAGTTGCACTGTATCTATACGCTTCCAACCAAGAAAATTATGAAAATCATGTCAATTAATATATCTGCCAGGCGTCTCGGGTCCCCTGTATATTCTAGAAAAAAAACTATGCATCAAACAACAAAAAAATTGGTGTAGCAACAATGTGTCCGAAATTGTAAATACTATCTCCAGAGAATGCCACAGTTCATTCTGAGCTCCTAAGCATTACTTATAAAGTATGTTCTAACATAATATATGAAGGGGTCAAATTACAGAAAGATAATTACACGAAACAACAATTACAGTAAATGCAGAACAGTCTTTAAAATACACATCATAAAACTAAATCTTAATACAGTACATTAACGCATGTCGAGATTTTCCCACAGAAGGTCAATGGCACTAATAGAAAGATGAAAATTCATGGTTTGATTTATTTATTTATTTATTTATTTATAAAATATTTTACCAGGAAGTAAACATTGAGCGGAGTACCTCGTCGTTTTCAAGTATGTCCGGGGCACAGGTAAACACAAATAATACATGGTTACAAATACAGTTACATAAATGAACAAGGTATACATTATAACAAGACATTGCATGCACGTTAAAGAAAATATATTTATGAGCGTATGAAACAGTTACAGACCAGATTAATGTGAGACAGACCTTAGATTTGAAAGAAACTTAAGCTGGTGGTGGATATGAGCAGTCTCTGGTAGTGTTCCGTTTTGGGGTGCACGGAAGGAGAAGGGGAACGCGATACTTTGTTGAGTCTTTGGGACCATGAATAGTTCTTTTGGAGTCTGAATCTCAGGTGATAGGTACTGCATGTGGTAGGGGTGAGGAGCTTGTTCAGGTGGCTGGGTAGCTTGCCCAGAAAGTATTTGAGGGTGAGACAGGAAAGGTGAACTTTGCGCCTTTGATCCAAAACACACCTCTGTTGAATTCTGATTTCATAACTCCAAGGCAAGCTCTATATACCAGGTGTGTGCAAACTGTGGGGCATCCCCACCAGTGGGGTCGGGAGATTTTTGTAAGGGGGCGCGGTGGTTGCAGAGGCCCCGCGCTCTTCCCCACGGCATTTAAATTAAATGCCGGGGGATCACGTGAGGCCTCTGCAATCTATTACTTACCGAGAGTCAGACGGCTGTTGACGCGTCGCCATAGCAACGCAGTGTCAAATGACGCCGTGACATCACATGACCCCGCGGCGTGATGTCACATGACCCCACTGCGTCATTTGACGCCGGAAACGGACCCCACTGCGTCATTTGAGGTAAGGGGTGCGAGCACCGGGGCACCAGGCAGGGAGGGCGCAGCTGCAAAAGTTTTCGCACCCCTGCTTTATACCATTCTTTTCCATTGATCCAACATAAGTCCACCCCCGTCATAAATAAGCTGGTTGACGGTTTTACGACATAGAGAAAAAAACTCGACGTTTAAAAAGTTTTGCCTCAATATATAAACACACTCATAACTTCCTTTATCTGATACTTAGACAGACGTGAGTCATATCAATAGATTCGGGTGATTTTGACAGACATAACAAGACTAATTATTACATGAATATCTGTCCTTGTTATCTCTTACCCATGTAGTGTGTTGTACGGTTTGAATTGTTTTTGCCATGCTTAACAAATATGTACCTGTTATTATGCAGAGTAGAGGAAGTCACGTAATATTCTAATTTTTTATAAAGTCCCCCAATAAAGTGTTGACCTGTAGGTCACCTCTCTTTGGGATGCACAATGGATATCTGAGGAATGTTAGTTTCCTTTGAGGCTGATAAACTAATATCTGGCTATCGTTTATTGCCTTCTACACTACACATATGTCACTTTTAGTGGGCCATCAGTGATAGGCCCCCCAATTAAGCCCATTTTAAAGATCAGCACAGACCCAGGAAAAGTCTTGATCTGTCATAAACCCAGTGTTTTGTATTTTTAAAATCAAACTGGGGCTACATTAACCCCTGAAGCCCCAGATTGATTAAAAGACTTAATATCGCATGATATTATCATGACCTAACATAACAAGAGTTAATACTTATTATAGGCTAAAGCAGTAAAATTCAGGGCATTATTGAAAACCCTTCTCTCTGATTGGTTAAAATTCCGGGCATTATCCACAGTAATGCCCTAAATTTCAGCAGCTTGCAAAATGCAGTTTTCAATCTGTTTATTTCCAGCCAATCAGCTTTCAGAACAGCTGAGACAGGGCAGGGGATTGGTTTGAATTAAGTAAAAGCTCTGAGACATGGCAGGGGATTGGTCAAAAAGTATCAGCCACGGTTTGACTCCTCCCCCTCCTGGGCTGACTGAGATTTTCTGAGCAGATTCAGTTGAATTGGGGGGGGGGGGGGGAGAGACTGCAAAGAAGTAAGTGTGTTGTGTATAGAGGTGCAGTGTGTGTGTGGGAGGGGGAAGGGGGAAGGGGTGTGTGTGTGGAGGGGGAGGGGTGTGTGTGGCGGGGGGGAAGGGGGGTGTAGAGGTGCTGTGTTGTGTGTAGAGCTGGGCGGGAGAGTGCAAAGTTTAGTAAGTGGCTGCATTTTTTATTGTGGCTGCAGTGTGTGTGTGTGTGTGTGTGTTGTGCTGTTGTATGTGTAGCAGCAGTTTGTGTGAGTGTAGAGCTGATGTGTGTGTGTATAGAGCTCCAGTGTGTGTGTGTGTGTGTCAGTAGCAGTGTTTATGGGTGTAGCATGTGTGTGTAGCAGCAGAGTTTGTGTGTGTATAGAGCTGCTGCTGTGTGTGTAGAGGTGCTGTGTAGTGAGTGTAGAGCTCTAGTGTGTGTGTGTGTAGAGGCACTGTGTTGTGTGTGTGGTTTGCTGTTTTGTGTGTGTGTGTGTAGCAGCAGTGTGTGTGTGAGCTGCTGTGTGCGTGTGTGTGTGTGTGCGTTTGTGTGTACACAGAGGGCGGCAGTGTGTGGATATAGATATCTGCAGTGTAAGAGTATAGAGGTGGTTTCATGTATTTACCATTTTATTTGAATAAAAAAATCTATTTAACTATACAAAAGTGTCTATTATTTATGTAAAAGTCTACATTTAGCCTATAATTGTAATAATCCCCTCAGAACAGGGCATTACTGACCAATAATGCCCTGGCTGGGTTAAACTCTTCCAGCCAGTAATGCCCTGTTCTTCAGGGATTATTAATTAAATACAGTGTTTGGCAACCTAAACTGACAAGAAAGCCATTGGTGGGAGCATAACATAGATCTGAGGTCCAAAATGAGTAGCAGACCAAAACATATCTACCGTATTTGCCCGATTATAGGACAACCTGGAATAATGTTTGTTAGAGAACAATTTTAATATTATGGTGCAAAACTACTTTTTTTTTTTTTTACTTATTATACAAACTTAGTGTCAATATATTTATTTAAATTTTTTAAAGCTGCAGTTCAAGCTGCCGTTTAATTTTTTTTATCTACATCAATACAATCTGCACACTAACAAGTGATTAGCTAAGTTGCTGATCGATCCGTTCTCCTATAATCGATCACTGAAGATTTGGTTTGGGGGTTCTTTATATCACTGTTAGGGCTGCAGAACATTACCCAAAATGCAAAGTTCTGTGTGGAAGATCATGTGACCCGGCAGGCACTAGATACAAATGGTGCGCTGCTAGAGAGAGGGCAAAAGGGGTGTTCCAGAGTTTTTTTTAAACACGTAGGATATTGCTTGAACTGCAGCTTTAAGGATAACTGGATTTCATTATAAAAAGGCTCTCCACCATTCATATTTTTAGATCATAAATATTGTCGCACTATGACCGCTGGAGGCTGCAAATTGAAGCAGAAGTTAGAAAAATACCATAGTTCTGCAAAAATAATTTAGTTTTTTGCAAACCCTAACTGCTTCATGCTGTAACTGTGCTATTACCGGTCTTTAAATGTATCTCTAATATATTCAAGTTGTAACATTGGCATCGTGACAGATCAATCCCAGTGTTCACACATAACAAAGTTCATTTTGATTGGTAGCATTCTGCAAACCAATCAAAAAACAAGATATGGCTTATCAAGCTCCTTCCACATTCACTGCCTAAATGATGAATGTCACTTCATTATTCTGCTGTGCAGTCCTAAAATTGTTTTATTGATCGGAAAGAAGGCAGGAAGCATCTTCTACAATAGCCAGTCAGTCCAGAAACAAGGACAATACTTTTACTTTTACTGATCACCAATACATATTGACAAATGTTCAGTATTTATATGCAATACTTCAACAGTTGCTTTTCATAGAAAACAAGGGTACTGTTGTGGGTAGATAATATTAATATATCCTAGACATTTCTGTGGACACATACGTGGCATTCCTCAAAGTACTGTACTTATCTGACTTTATTCAGAATTCCATGACTGAATTTATAACCACAACTATTGAAAGCAAATTCCATAGTATGATTCGTTTCTGGGGGGAGTGGGGAAATCATGTCTTGACCTCTTGTTCACATATTCATGCCTTCAAGAAACTTGTATTTGTTTAATCCTTTTGACGTATTTTTGTAGGTGTATAATCATTTATACAATAATACCTCTACAGAGGATGCTATAGGACAATGTTTTCAAATTAGAAATACTGAGTAATTTTGTTCATCATAAATTAATTTGTATACCATATTTGAAAAAACAATACATTTATGGCAAAAATAAAGTTAATGGTCAAAATATCAAATAAAGGGCATATCACTACAGAAATAAAGCTTTGGATAGTTATGCAATTTTTAAGTGTCATACATCTATTTGACATATTTGGAGGTTTATTTATTACAATTTCCTGAAATAAATCACATATTTTATCCCCTATAAATTATTAAAGATAATGCAGAAGTGACAAAATCATTGGCGCACTCAGTGAAAGCATAATAAAAACACATTTTTTTTAGCAATTAAAAATGTTTAGAATATTGTATGAGCAAGTATGAACAATAGGCTTGTGTCTATTAAGAGTTTGAAGTGCTATATGGACTCAATAGGGGAAGTGAAGAGATTCATGCTAGAATCTTCATCTTATAATGATGCATGTTTGTGTATGGGTGTGTATCATTGTCTATATTTAATTTCTCATATCAGGGTTTCTAAAAATGTATCCTCTGGGAATCCAATGAAAATATGTTTAAGGAATAACCAACCAATATTACATTAATCGTAAATAAGCTTATGAGTGCGTCCCCTTTTGCTGTAATAAGAGGGGTCTAGACTTTCCTAAAGTTAGGATTAAATGTACAGCTTTATCCTGCTTGGTTTAGGAAGCATATTACTGAGGGATAAAGACGAGATCTCATACAATATGGCTGCCTGAGGCTGAGAATTTGAGATTGAGATGTATTTATATGTTTATTCATTACACTCATAATAAAAAGGGAAAATTCAGTAATAAAAACTGTTATACTTAGAGTATGTTTGGTTGTCTGATGAGTTACTGCTCGTTATAGGAAGTCGTGGATGGCGGTGCAACTGCCTTTGAAAAAACGTGGGAACGGAAATTGCAGGGTACTGGGTACAAAAGTTTATTGGCACATAAAAAACAGCTATCACTCTGATTACTTCTCGTTATATGTTGCTTGTAAAAGGAGAATTCTTAAACAGGTACACTGTATCATTGAACACATTTAGTTATTCTTTGAGCTATAAATAAAGTGTTTGAGTAAGAACCCCCTATTTAATATTATGCCACAAATAACATATTACACTAGGAGCAATCAAGTTCAGGATGGCCTTGGGGAAAATCCTAATTTCAATTTTGTTCCCAATAAAAACACATTAAAAGCCGGCTGTTGAACAAACATTAAGGCAACATTTGAGTGAATGGTTCACAATGGTTTTTCAATGGTTTGTAGTTTCACCACTCACTGCACCCTACCTCTTTCTCTCTCCTTCTCTCCTCTTCAGTATCAGCAGAGTGCCATCACTTCCTATTTTCATATCCCACCCAGAATCCCACATTCTCATGGAAGCACTTCGGTATCTTTGCCACTATGCTATGAAGTAGTCTTCCTAATTATGGAGACCATTTTAGTCCCATTCATTTGAATAGAGTTCAACCCTTCCACACCATGAAGACATCTTCACATCATATTCAACAGCGACCATTGAATAATAATATATTGCTCTCCTACAAACTGCCCTTGCAGCCTTAGGCCACGTCCATAGAAGGACAAGCCGCGCTGAGCCCCGGCATCCTCAATGAGGATGTCTTTAGAGGGGGCTCACGTGAGCGTCCGCAGGCGTGCTGATTTTTCAGCCAACAGCCAAGCTGTTTTTCAGCGCACTGTCGGCTGAAAACATCCAATTACAGCACAGCAGCGTCAACGTCACGGCGCCGTGACATTGACGTCAGTGCATCGCAGGCTATTGGCCCAGCGACATCACTGCCCCAAGCCTCCCCCCACCCCTCCCCCCTATCGTGCACGCTGGCTCGCCTGCTGAAGCCTGTGCGATTCTATGCACATGCAGGCGAGCCAGCGTGCATGATAGGGGGGAGGGGTGGGGGGAGGCTTGGGGCCTCCGCGTCAGCGCGGTTCTGCACTGCTCCAACCTCTATGGACGCAGCCTTAGGCTACACTTATAGTGCCGGCGACGCGATGGTGACGGCAGGCTGCGGTCGCTGGAAAAATCAAATAGAGATGACGTCCAGCGATCGCGATCAAGCCGTTGTGCCATCACGTTGCGCTTACTACAAGCGCACGCGACGGCGGCAATGCATTTGTTTTGATGCGACGTCGCGTCGCCGTCACTGTAAGCGCAGCCTAAGGCTCACAAAATATCAAGTAGTAAGGGTGTTCAAACTCAGTCCTTAAGGGGTACAAACCGAACATTATACCAACATAAATTGTCTTAGTGATAATTAGGAGTAGGCTAATTGGTTAGCTACAGTGGCTCAGATGAGCTAAACTTCGTTAAATCAGGGCCAAAAAGGTCAGGTTTCCTAAACTAGTAACGGATGTTATTTTCACAGAGTTCAACTGAAATGCACTAAATTAATTATATGCAAAAATAACGGCCCTCGTTTAACTCATTAGCATAGGTTTAAAGTTAGGTTAATTTAGCACTACCACAAATCGGCTGCAAATAACACAATGTTAATTCATGTCTTAGATAAAGGGTAGTGAACTTCTGCTTCAGCCTAATTGCCCGTTGCAGCATCCAAAAGTCAAAGTAAATAGTATAGAGAACAAAAACAAAAAGGAGGACTGAGCCCTTAGCTGCACTCCATTCCAATGGAAATAGTATAGCTATCTCCAGGTGGGGTGAAGTGATTAGCTAGATGCACTTAAATGGTCTGCTAATTAGGATTTAGTTCCAATTACAGACCAATCAGATCGTAGTTAGTTGATTTTAATCCATGAAAAACGGCAATATGAGTGTAACTAAAATCAATTTGAATCTGCCATAAACTAAATGGACAGACTAGAATTAAAATAATATACAATCAAGGGAGCAGTGTGTAAAGTATTCCCAATACAATCATGTGACGGTTTTGTGTTCAATAACCACAAATAGTTGCCTAATAAACTGAAAATTGAGTATATTGTGTATATTAACATTTGTTTAATGTTGGTGTGAGATCAGACCCTCAGTTTAATCCCACTGATGGTATCACTTAGACACAACTGTTTCCAGTCAGAACAGACTGCAAAGCATACAGTGCCACTCATGTCCTAACAGTATCTAGTAAGTACTAATAGTTGCCAGCAGGTAGTGAAGTAAACATGACTGTAAACTGATTGTAAACTCTTCAGGCAGATTAATTCCCCAGTAATATTTACTTTTATGTGTGATGTATAAACCTGTACAACTGCATTGCACTTTAATACTGTGTGTTCTAAAGGCTATTTTATAATGAAGTAAATGTTTGGTAACAAGTAAATGTTTGGTACTGTATGAATACAGATATACATACCTGATACAAATGAATATCCAATCAGTGTTAATATATGATGATACTGATATGTTACACCGATAATACACACTTTTTATTGTCCGAAATCATTCATTGAATTTAGCTAATCAGATGCAACATGTGTTCATTCTTTAAAATGTTATAATAAGTACAAGTGCATTTGTCTCTCTCTCTCTCTCTCTCTCTCTCTCTCTCTCTCTCTCTCTCTCTCTCTCTCTCTCTCTCTCTCTCTCTATATATATATATATATATATATATATATACAGTGGTCGACAAATCACCCAAAAATCTACTCGCCGAACAAAAAAATCTACTCGCCACTAGTCCCGCCCCAGCCCCGCCACTAGTCCCGCCCCCAGGCCCGGTTTAATTTTTTTTAATAAATTCCTAGTAAGAACAACATTCGTTTTTGACATAAGTTTATTTATTGTATTACATTATACTACAATTAGTCCTTGTTAAGTGTGTGTGTGAGTGTGACAAAAAAGCCAGATATGTCTCCCGTGTGAAGCTTGGAGAGTCAGATCTGGAAGAAAGTAGTATAGGTTATTTTGGTGTAGGTATAGGCCAGTTAAGATATATAGGGTAAATAAGATATCCAGATCCAGAGTGTGAGACACATAGAGTGTGTGTGTCACAGAGAGAGTGTGCGTGTGAGACACAGAGAGAGAGAGAGAG